>LNAC01000031.1:2077220-2457812 GCA_002007465.1 Ailurus styani
CCCCATTGGCTGTAAACACGGGTCCTCTGAGCCCAGCCCGCCAGTCGCAGGGCCCAAAGCGCCCGCCTCCCGCAGCTCCTCCCGCCCTCAGTTTGCTCATTGTAATTCGAGTTCCGCGTCCGCCGGCTGAGAGTCCTGTCCGCCGCGGTCGGGCCCAGTCTCCCTCCTGCTCCCACCTCTTCTCTCCCCTTCACCCCTTTCCGCGATCTACTGTGTCCTTTGCCCTACAGAAGCTGGCGACAGCAACTCTCTCGGTGTTACAAAAGAACCGGCTTTTGACTTTTGACTTCTTTAATTAATGTTGATTGGGTTTAACGTCCCCTTAAGGTTTTTTTGCGGGGGAGGGTGTGTGTGTGCGTGTGTTTTAAATCACCCCCACTCTGTCCCTCGCGCTCCTGCTCCGGCTCTTGAGAGGAAGTGGGCGCTTTTACCCAGCGCCGTGCGGCAGGTCCCTTCGCAGCCGCGTGCGGAGCCGCGTTCCGGGCTTTTCCGGACGTTTGGTAAAGCTAGCACCCAAAGGGGTTGGAAATCCCACCTGACCTGGGGTCCGGCACAGATCGGATGGGCAGGGAAGGTACCCACCAGCTCCCGGCGGAATTCGCTGGCAGCTGTGCGAGGCTCTGGCGTTATTGTTACTCTGACATTTCCCTTCCTAAAAGCAGCGGGGAGGAGTCTGAGAGTGGGCGAACTTCAACGTGTTCGGTTACAGTGTAATTAGATTAATGAGGATAGTGAGTTTTTAATGCAGTGTACAGTAATTACGCCATCATTTCTTGTTGCTCGGTGGCTTTTCCACAAATTTTCGTAGTCTATTAGCATATTAATTCAAGGGGAGGTCACTTTCTACTTTTTGTCACTTGGATCCAAAAAATGAGGGGAAAAAAACCCCAATTGTGTGCCAGAAAAGAGGTTGCCAAGTGCTGTCATAGGAAAGCATGCTGTGAGGTTGATGATAGGTTCCAATTTGTTATCAGTAGGTGTGAAGTGGTATCTAATCTAAAGAATGGCTTCAAAGGCTAGGAACTACTTCACTGTCCTTGCTTGCCATTCCTCCCGGGGGGCTCAGGGCTGCCATTTTAAATTCACTTATGGCCAAATTGCAGTTTGCAACTGTACCCGTTCACAACTCATAATCTCTAATTAGTAATTTCGTATCAACCACGGACACGTTAAAATTCCACATGTTACAATGTGCTAATCAATGGACTAGGATAATTGAGGGCAAACCTTCGATCAGTCCAGCTTACTCATTAGACACATTATGAACTGTACAAACCACTAGGTCCCTAATGAAGGATGCCTATCTATTTTTACTGTAACTTTTCATTACTTACCTATTACATACTATGATGATTCAAGTGGTAAACACACCTTTCACTGCCCAAGATATAACCCAAACCTTGTGTATATCCATAAGATGCTTAATAATAGCTTCGGAGTTGCCTGGAGAAATGACTTTTTGCAGGCGGAGTTATCTGATAACGATTTTTAGATAGTATTGTGGAGCAAATACTACGAGACCAAAACTTTACTCTCTTGCAATTACTACATAAGTCAATGAACTAAAGTTAGTGAAATACCGGTAAACACCTTTTAAAAGTAACCATATCGGAGCAGTTTTTCAAAGTGTTTTGCTAACAAAGACTAACAGTAAGATGTTTCTTTTTCCTTAACCCAAGATTTAATTCGACCCCTATGAAAGAAGCATGCCACTTTATTGACCATACTTAAAAACACATAACCAAAAGTTAAGGATCAAATTTAGTTTAGTTGGGGTCTTTTGGCTGTCGTTACTTTCTCTAATTTCTACCCCTACCACTTTTCCCCCACCTCCGTATCCTGTTTCTTAAACACACAGTGCTCTAAATTATTTTATCAATAGAGGGCGTCCTCGAGTCATTGCAAATTCTGGTATCGAAATGGAACTGTTCTTTAGAGGGAAAACTTCATTTTTTTTCCTAAGGTGCTTTATTGCTCATCTGCTGTAAAATTTGACAAGCTCAAGATTTATAAGGCTAACAATTCATTTTTTATTACCACATAAGTGTTCGGCCGGCTTGAGTAAAATGTTAATTTTCACAATTAAACCGCAAGGTGGTTCCCGTTTTTAAGTCTTTAGGTCAGTAGACACACTCGCAGGGTAAATTCGGACTGTTAGCAAGATCCCGAATGGGCTTGGAAAGCAAGAGTGTGGTGAATGGTCGCTTATAGCGATCCATTCCTCCAGCTCGAACACTTCAAGTTAAGGAGGATTTTAAGATTCTATAAAGAAAAATCTGGGGATTTTCCCCCATAAAATCAATGGCTTATACAAGTTTTACATCTTAATCAGAAAAAAAAATCGTGACGTGACAGCTTGCACAACTCGCAACCCACCCTCTTTCTTGCCCCTTGTACTCTTTCTCTCTTCATCTTTGTTTTCTCAGGAAGGAAAGATGAGACCAGAACAGCACAATTAGAGGACACAGGAAAGCATCCCATGGTATGAACGTGCAAGTGAATAGAATTAAAACACATGCCAGCAACATGAATGGATTCTAAATAAGAATTAGAGGTTTCTTTTCCTGAACCTATACATGCTGTCTTAACTATTCCCCTGTTGATTTATCTCCATTTCCAGAAATCCAACACGAGGGTCTCACCTAGGACAGAGGAACTAAGGAGCCGACCGCGATAGCGATTTGTGCAACCCATTTTAGAGTAAGGGACCCCCTCACTGCTCTCCAGTCCAAGGCGTCCGCAAAGCGGGGGATGAAATAGCCCAGAGTCCGACAGCCCAGCAGCAAGCAGCTAGTGGATTGTACTTACATCATTCTTAACCCTTCCGATCCTGGAGGGGGCTTGACGGGATCAGGGGGCCCCCGAGCTCTGGAGCACGCAGGACCTGGGTGTGAGAGAAGACCCCAGAGCCTGGCGTGAGCGCCGCGCCCCCGGAAGGAGGGGGCCCGGGGAGTGAGTGGGGCTCATCACCCGAGAGTACACAGCCGGCCCCCACGATCCCTGCGGGCTCTGCAGCGGATCACACCGCTCAAAGCGGCAGGTGCAAAAAGCATTTGGGAGCCGCTTGCCAGCGCGCGGAGGTAATGCGCTTCCTGTCCATTTATCTCAGGAAACCAGCGCAGCCTTCTCTTCCAAACAAAATTAACCTCTCATTAGCCAGCCACTGACTCCTGAGAAGACCTTAAAAGCTTTACCAGCTCGCTAATGTATTTAGGCTTTTCTTCCAGGCAAACGGGGCCGCGGTGGTGACTGTCATCAGCACTGGGGGGTTCCTCTGGGTTCCCCTGGGAGCCAACCGCTTACCGCTGCCCCCTCCCCCAGCCTCAAGTCTGAGAAACTCTGGCCAGTCTGGATCCCAGTTCTGGTACTTTGCAGACCCGACACGCCTGAACGGACTTCACACCACAAGTCGCCAAAACAAGTTCCCACTAGTTTCAAGAGCGCCCCTCATATCAAATTCTCAGCTGTCCTATCCTCAAGAAATGGGGAAGGGTACCCTGGAGGTACTTCTATGGCCAGCTGTCCCTGGGTCGTAGGCACTGACTGTCCTTTATAGCGCCAGCCCTGAACACAGCGGGAGCGGGAAGCAATGATCAGGGATATGGGGAGTAGTGTCAGCTGGGATCTAGCCGATTGCAGGAGTGGAGAATCAAATGTGGTTCTAGGTCTGCAAGAGAGGCCTTTCGGAGCGTTGGGGTTTTCTCACCCTGGCCCCCCCGCCGCCCTAAGGCTGGCAGATTTATACCACACAGGTGGAGCAAGACCTAAACAAAATAGTCCGGGCCTCTGCCTGCTGCTCGCCCCCCACGTCCCCCTGGCCCACCGCAAACTTCGACAAAATAAACAACTCACCACAGGCATTCCCTTGTCTGCAGCGCGACGCTCGCCAGCTGGGAAAATAAGCCGCAAGCCACGCGGCGGGGGCGCAGAGGGAGGGCAGCGCGGCGCCCGCCTCTCTCCCCCAAATGGGGGCAGCGATACCCGGGGGCAGGACGGAGGCTCCGCCTCGGGGGCCGCTCTCCGGCCTCCCTGACTGCCGAGTGAGCGCCGCTCGAGGGGCTGCGCCCTTCCAGCCGGCGCGATCTCTCGTCCACCTAGGGAAGGGGGAGGGGAGGCAAATCGCTCAGTTCCCTCCCGCTTTCTCGAAGTGTCTTCCTCTCGTCTCAGGTCTCAAAGAAGACCAAGCCCGGGGGCCTTCACCCCCCCACCCAGCGCCACACCGCCCCCTGTCGGCACTACCCGGATCTTTCCACGCCGCGGAGGAGTGGCGGGGAGCGGCGTCCCAGAATCCCAGCCTCCGGGGCCCAGCTCACCTCTCTCCATGCTCACCGCCTCCTCACCCCCAAGTCCCGCACAAAGAGGCCTTTCATGCCGCCAGCGCCACCCTCCGCGCCGCCCTCCACCCCGCCGCTTTGCCTTTGCCCACCCGCAGGACCGGCCGATTCCCGGTCGGCGATCGCGCCAGCCGTCCTGGGGCAGGCTGTTCCCACTCCGCGCCTCGGCGCAGGCACGCATGGGGTCCCCCGCCCGCCTCTCCGCGGTTTTCATCAGCTGTGCACCAGCAGCCACAAAATGCACCGCTTCTTCTACATCAATGATCTCTGAGGGTCTTCCGTGTGTGTACAAATGGTGGGTGTTTGTGGCGGGGCCCGAGAGCAGGCTGGCGTAGTGGCGAGCATGGTCTCTGGATTTTCGCTGAAATAAGGAATCCAGCGATCTTTCCTGTCCACCCGAGGTGCCGGTGTGGATGTCTACGGCTTACAAAAGCCCGGGATAACGAGTTGTGAATTGTGAGGGGAGAGAGAGAGTTGAAAAAGACGCCTAAGACCCAGGTGAGGAAGTGTGTTATAAAGAACAAGCCCACGAAGTTTTTCGAGGGACGACAGTCACTTGAATCAGAGTAGGTGTGGAGATCAAGAAAGAAGGGATTAACTTTCTTCCCCTAGACTGATCTTCCAAAGTTAAAAGTAAGTATAAGCATCATAGGTATTCAGAGGTAGCTATTCTGTGAGTTCAATTTCTAAGACGAGCAGGGTGCTTTATTTTTTATTTTATTTTATTTTTTGTGCAGGGAAAGGTTCCAACATCTTGACTTAGGAACTCCATCTTTTCCACCTTTTTTTTTTTTGCCTCCATAGAAGTATCTTTGACCCTCTCCAGGTTTTCTTCTATTCTGTCCCCACTCTTCCTTATAATTTCTTGATCTAACGCTAGAGGCAGCACAGGGCAATGTAAAGAGGACAAAGTGGAAATCCAGAGAGGAGGATCTTGACCTGACTGTCAAAGAGTGGGATGGGACCCTTGGGCAACTAACTGATTTAACGTTTATGAACCTAGCAGTCACTATCAAAAAAGAGCGTGTTTGGGGCAGTGGTCTGGTTCCTTCTGGTTCTGAAATTCGGTCACGAGGGAAGCCTCTTCACACCTATAGATTCCCCTTTAAAGTGTTTTATCACCTTGCTTTATCTTCTCCCAGGGCCGATTAAATTGGAAAAAAAAATATTGGAGATGTTTTAAGGTAAATGTAAGATACACTGAAAAATCCTTTTCTTGATACTTAGAATTAAACAAAACAAAACAAAACAAAACACCAAACCTAAACCCAAACAAAAGTCCCTCAGCTCCTGGTCCAGAGAAACAAGGAATTTCAATGTGCCCACTTGCTTTGCCTTTGAAAAGCCACACCAGCAATCAGCAGAGCAGAGCTTTGATTTAGAATCTAAAGACCAGTCTTATGTTTTTCTTATTCTTTTTCCTTCTACAACATAAAGACAAGCTGACACATAAAGAAGTGGTGAACAAGAGTTCAGAGCAAGCCTTGTGATCTATTTCCTAATGCAGACCCAATCCTTCTCCATTCCCCTGCTCAGGAGGTCCTGGATGGCACAGAAATAGGAGGCACAAGCTGCCAGAATCCCCAGCTCCCCTCCCCTTCCCAGAAATATTGGGCAGTGGAACCTGGATGGTAACTTGTTAATCATCATGTAAATACATTCATTAAATCAATACATTTACCTTTTCCTTAGCCTCATGATACTTTCTAGGATTTTCAATTCACTATCCACTTTGGAACCTTGAGCCTTAGTTCTCCCTCTGGGCAACCCCAGGCTGTGTTCTGTGGAATCTTTTCTGAAACCAAGACAAAAAAGGGTGAAATTTCACAATCAAGTATTAATTCTTAAACTACAAATCTCTTGCTTCTTCAGTTTCAACAAGAATTTCAGAATTGCTTAGCTTTCATAGCAATGCACACTTTAAAAAGTACCCATTAAAGAGAACTCTTAAGTATAATCTCATTGGGGAAAAAGAGGTTCTTTAACAATCGTGGTGGAAAAATATTTCGCATTTATCTAATTTGGTTGCTTTTATTTGTTTTGAATGGGACTCACCCATAGTCCCATTCATACATACGAAAAACTACTATATTTCTAATTGGACTTTGGATGTTCCACTAGTAAAAAGACATAGCTTATTTTTCTCCCAAAATTCTTTATCTTCCTCAATGCTCTACTGTTTTTTTTCTCTTGTCTCACTTTAGTCTTTCTTTTTTTCTCATACTAACCAATATAAGCCAAAGATGGGAATAGAAAAGGGACAAGAAATCACTTTTCAGTAAAATCAACTTAGCATTTGTCTGTTGACTGTTAAGACACCTGATGATGCAACGTGTATTTGCACCATCTTCTGAATTTCCATTTAAATGTGATAGAACTTCAGCTTTTAAAATGTTCAGCTAGGGCACCTGGGTGGCTCAGTGGGTTAAAGCCTCTGCCTTCGTTAGGCTCAGGTCATGATCTCGGGGTCCTGGGATGGAGGCCTGCATCAGGCTCCCTGCTCAGCGGGGAGCCTGCTTCCTCCTCTCTCTCTGCCTGCCTCTGCCTACTTGTGATCTCTCTCTCTCTGTCAAATAAATAAATAAACAAACAAATAAATAAATAAAATCTTTAAAAAAATGTTCAGCTAATGTATATATCCACCTCTCCAGTTGTTAAGATCATACATAGTTTGCTTACTTTTGAGGTTTCTAAATTTTTCCTTTTGCAATTTGGGGGAGTCATCTCAATTATCTTGTAGCATATGAATGTGTTTTATCGTATTTCTTGTTTTGGTTTTCCTGTATATTTTAGTTCTTCTCTAGTTTCAGATTGATTCTCAATTTGACAATTCCTTTATGTGCTTATAACGTTTGAGAATTTTTATTATTGCTAATAAATTACACTATTTTAAATATTAATAGTACTTCTAATAAGATTGGTTAGAAATAGAATATTTATAAAGTAATTCTAGGAGAAATACTACTTTTTACATGTGTTTAAGAAAAAATAGTTTATTTAGTTAAATATTATTGAAGCTCATCAAGACCTCTTTTGTTTGAGAGGATCCTTGTTTAAACTGAGGAACACATAAAGGATCCAAGACCTACCTCTATTTTTAAAACGATGAGAATTTGCTGTGCTTTTTGCCTCTATACAAAGATGTAAGACCGCTGTCTTGAACCATCAGCTCATATGATACTTAAGGTAAAGAATTCTGGTAAATTGCAAATTTAAAAAATGAAACCTCTGGACACAGAGCTATTGAAGGAAGGAAACAAATAAACAAAAGAATATCAGAACATGAAAACTGTTTCATTCTGTCAGCAATGTAAGTTTCATTTTCTAGAGAAATCCTGCAGTACTGAAGTATTCCTGCATATATATACAATATAATTGGTAAATGAATGCATATTAAATTAGTAAAGTCAATATTAATGAAAAAATACAATAAAAAATGGACCATAATCTCTTTCAAGTGCCAGGAGAAAAGCCATATTTTTTTTCCCGCGTGCTATTAGAAAATCTTTTGTCATGAACCTTTTAGCCATTCAGCACAGTGTAAAAGAGTATAACATGAAACTGCAGGGACTGGATTTTTCCCTATTGTATTTGTTGATTATTTCAATTGCAGTCATTACACATACACACACAATCTTTTCTAGATCTTGTAATATAAGTTTTAAGAGGCAAGGTATAAATCCACTCTTACATTACATTTTTCTATAAAAAATAAACTTCCAAAAGTTGGAAAACTATCTTTTTAGAGATGTAAATAAATGCAAAGTTATTCTTCTGTGAACCAGTTTAGACCTACCATGGTAATTTACAGTTTCTTTTAGAGGCAGAATCTCTATCCAGACACTCACTTGTATACACAGTGGCAAGAACATTATAAAAACATTACAGAGTGGAATATACTACAATCCTCGAAATTCCATGACATCTAAGATATATGGGAAATTGGATATCCTCTATTCTAATAGTCAACACTACCAATTAAGAATTTTAATTGCTGTGTTCTAATATAATAGATGGTTATGTTTATACTTTATCAATGTTAGAAAAATTCCAAAAATATGCATTTTAACTCAATTTAATAAATTAGAACAATAATGGGACCAAAGGAATCTGTTCAAATAATCACAAGTACAAACATAATAAGTCTTCCTTCTCTTCTCATATTTCATCATCCCATCATTTCAAATCATCCAAGCCATATAAAGAGACTCAGGTAGTTTTTGTGCCAGAAGCAAGGCTAGACTGAAGCCCAAGAATGAATCCAGGGATGAAAACTGCATGTTTGTCAGAAGCTTGAGTGAAATAAATATGGCTGAATTCAGGAGTGGGGTTTGTTTCAAAAGAAAAGGATAGTTTAGCAGTAGGAAAGGATCCACAGAGGTCAGGCTCTTGCTGTTGAGTAGTTAATGTGCTCTTCAGCTGTCCCAGTTGGGACTGTCCATCAACAAGGAATGTAAGGAATGGATGAGTGATGCAGGAATCTATGTGAACTGCATGAAGCTTCCCTCTCCCCTGTGCCCTGGGGGTGGGGTCTATGGGAGAGAGGGGATCCATGCCCCAGACTCCCTCATAAGCAATCAGCATCCGGAATACTTGCTTCTTATTAAAGAAAGGATCTGATACTGACTAGATACAAATCCTTTCTTTTAATTCTTTCATTAAGCAACTGATTTTTGAACACTCACTAATGAGCCTACCAATCTTCTAAGTCCTAGGGATACTGCTGTAAACAATTCAGACAAGGCCCTTAAGAATGTGCATTCTGGTGGTGGTGGGAGAATAAAGAGGTAAACAAGTTAACAAACAAAATAGCTTTAATAATGCTATAGAATTTAAGAAATAGCGTGCTATGACAGAGAGTTAAGAAGGCCAAGAAGAAGCCACCATTAATGGAAGGGACTTTCTGAGATACCACATCTGTAATGAACGCCTGTAATGAAAAGGATTCCAGGCAGAGGTCAAAGTCTCAAGGTATGACCAATCTTGGAGTGTTCAGGAACAGAAAAACCTATAGCAGAAAGTACTTAAACCTGGGGGAATTTTTAGCAATTTAAGCAGAGTTCTTTAATTCCCAGTTGGCATTTGAATGAGGGAGACTTCTGGCTTGGTCCCAAACCTCAGGAAGATAAAAAATGAAGGCAGCATTTATTTAATTACTAGTAGGAGTAGCCCCTGGTATCTGACTCCCTGGAGATCCATCTGCACCCTGACAACCTCTCTGAAGCACAGTTTATTGTTCTCATATTCTAGATGAGGAGATTTAAGTTAAAAGATTTAAGAACATGCCCAAATATACATAGTAAGTGCTTGGCACAAGGTTTGAATTGAGTCTTTCTGATTCTAACCTCTAGTTGTTTCCTTCAGACCTCATCATTCTAGATTATTTACTGGACAATCTTGTTAGAATGCACACAGATTCATCCTAAAGTTTTTAAGCCACTGGCAAAATAAGTGTAATTAATGGTGAATTGAAAATGAACTGGTTGGAAAAAGTCCCTTAAGACTTATTTTTAGAGGGGCACCTGGGTAGCTCAGTCAAGTTAAGTGTCTATCTTGGTTTTGGCTCAGGTCATGATTTCCCGATCTCGGGAGCAAGACCCACGTCTGGCTCTGAGCTCAGCGTATAGTCTATTTCAGATTTTCTCCCCCTCTGCCTCCCACTCACTCACTCTCTCTCTCTCAAATAAATCAAATCTTCTTTTTTTAAAAAATAATTATTTTTAGAAATTTTAAATGAAACCTGTGGTCCCTTTCTAGGCTGCTCAAGAATCTCTCCTCAATGGTTCAGATTACTGAAGAGCCTCTAATTTCCCCAACTCACATTCTGCTACTCTTCAAAGCTTTTATCAAGACTTGAATGAACATTCTTGGCTTGATTGAATGCCCAGTAGTCTATGGCTTGATCTTGGAAGTACAGGTTTTGATACACACTCCTTCAGCGGGAGGCCTCTACATTTCTAATGAATTAACAAACAGAATTATCTTATGGACCTACTCTTGCCTGTTTCACAACTAAGCTTCTGCCATTTCTTTATTATTTAGGGCCGTGTGACTATGGTAATGCATAAGAAGTGTCCATGGTGCCTTATACATGATAATACTAGTGTTTCCTACCACATTCAGAGCCTGGAAAGAGAACTGGGGGTAATGACATGGAAAACGTCCAACAGAGTCATAATGGAATATAATCCAGGTCATCAGTGCACAACTGCATTACTGCACTCATTATTACTACAGAGAGATAGCTAGTATTGTTATGTCCACTTATTCATTCAATCAGTAGAGTTAGTTAGCTGGCCAATCGATCTTTCAACAAATATTTATTAAACTACCTACAATGTGCCAAAACTCTTCTAGGTACTATAGATATATCAATGAAAGAGAAAAGAGTTAGGAACTAAGAAATACATCAATGAATAAAGCATAAACATTCTTCTCCCTCCTAGAAAGAGAGAGAGAGAGAGAGAGACAATAAACATAAACATGAAGACATGCTAGAGTATATTTAGAGGAGTAAAGTGCTCTGGGAAAAACAGAACATGATAGTGGGATGTGGACTGCTGGATTGTATGCCCAATTTTTCAAAGGGTGGTTAAGGTGGGCTACACTGAGAAAGCGATATTTGAACAAATACTTGGAGGAGTTGATTGAATGACCTAAGTATCTTATCTGAAGGAAGGGAGCTCAGGGCAGAGGCAATGGCCAGGGCAAGGATTCTGAGGTGGGAACATGCTTAGCATATTCAAGAAAGAGAAAAGAGGCCAGTTTTGTTTGCTAGAATGGAGTGAGCCAGCGAGAGTAGTAGGTTATGAAGTCAGAGACATTATGGGGGCCTGGATCACAGAGAATTTCTAGGGCACTGTAAGGATTCTAACTGAATTTAGGAACCTGTGGAAAAGCTTTGAACATGACATGATCTAAATTTCAGAAGTTTGCTCGTGTTGTTTTATTGAGAATATCTGATAGTCAGACAAGGGTGAAAGCTGAGAGTCCAGCAGGGTGGTTATTTCAATAAGCTATGTAAGAGATGATGGTGGCTCAGATCAATGGTAGTGGAGAAACTGTTCAGAAGTGGATAGATTCTGGATATGTTTTGATGTTTGCATCAAAAAGATTTCTTGATAGATCGGATGGGGATGAGAAGCCAGAGATGATCCGAAGGCTTGTGGCCTGAGGCACTATCAAGATGACTACCATCAACTGAGCTAAGAGTTGAAACAGGTTTCTGGTGTGTGAAGAACACAATGCACCAGGCAATTAAGGAGATGATTTTATTTAGTCTGCTGCAATAGGGAGAAAGATTATTAATAACAAGGACCATCTCAAGGGAAAAGAAAGGGGCTTTGAGGGAGAGGCGGGGAGGCAAGGGAGTCATCAGGTTGTCTTATGGAAGTCATGAGGAAGGATGGAGAGGGCTCTTATTTGAGTCCTTGGAGAAGGGTGGAGGTGGGTCATCTTGGAATATTTGAGTGCAGGGTGGTGCTTTGGGTTATCCACTTCTTTAAATGCAAAAGGGTGGGAGCAGAGGGCTCAGGTAAAGTCAAATTTTGGCTGCAGGAAAAGCAAGAGTTCAGTTCTGGATTCACTAGGTTTAAGGTTTTTGTTAGATTTCGTAGTGAAAATTGCTTCAATATTTCCTTGTCTGACATCAGATTATTTGCTGTATGTAGCCCTAAATTCTTACACTGCATGTAAAAATATGTGATTGAATAATCAATTTTATTTCAGAAATCAGGAAGTCTCTGAATTATTATTTTTTCTTATGTAAGCATTTTCATCTTTAACAGCACTTGTATTACTGAAAGATCTATTTTAAAGAAATTGGAGTCAAGTTTTCCTTCATCTACACTTCAGATATTCTGGGTCTCAGTGACAGGACTCATGAATCACAAAAGACTTCTGGGTGCTTCTCCGGATTGAGTTCGTATTCACACCTTTCACATGTATCATATGTTCTCTCCCCTGTGGCCACTTAGGTGTTCAGTGAATTAGAAAAACCATACGTTTCTTTAGTAAGGTCTCCTAAAATCTTTTTGACAATTACACACAGTAAAATACATGAAATGGCGCATTTATAGTGTAAGAGGTTACTGATTTAGATTTTCACCAAATGTCTTAACCTCATGGAGTGCGTCACATTTCATATGAAATTCTGGACAACCAACGTTTGATCAAAGTAGTTAGAGAAGTAACAAGAAATGTAGGCCTTTTGAGAAAGTCATTGGAAATAGTAGGCTTCAAATTATATTTATGAGGAATGAGAAGAGAATGAGGAAAAGAGGTTTTAGGTAGGAAAGAACACATTAGGTTTAGAAATCTTTTAAGTTAAATTTAAGGCATGAAAGACAAAAAGAGTGAGAGCAAACTGTAGCCCAAACTGTAAAATGTAATAAAATATATTAAATAAACTTTGTTTGCAAGTTTGGAAATCTGATTTAGACCATTCCCTTTATTTTGGGTAAAAGATGATTTGGTTTTAAAATAATCCATAGTTGGGATGTAGTCTCATATTTCCTGTCTTTCACAATATAGTACTCACTGTTTTCTGTGCGAACCACGTCACTGTTTTCCTTTATTGAATGAATCATTTTTATTGTTTCTAACCTGTTTCTCCAATTTCACAGGCTCATATTCTACTTTAATCCCAATTTTCAGAAAGAGTGTAATTCTTCTAATCATTTATAAGTTTGATTACTATTGATATATTCACTCTGAGCTTTTAATGAAAGTTTTAATTAATACTAGCTTCTAAAGGACTTTGTGAAACTCTAGGTCATGTTTTCTCCCAAACAGGATATTTTATATTTATAATTACTTTCTAGGCTGTTTTTTTTTCTTTCTGAAATGGCCTTTTTTCCCCCTTCTTTCTTCAGCAATGTTGTCTCTCAAGTAGTTCACTTTCAGTTTCTCCCATCTCTTGTCACAGAAGAAATTACACACCCTACATACTGGATTGTATAGTAATTCATAGATAAAGCTATTTTGGCTGTAGGGGCTGTTGGTCATTTTGCCTTCCCAGCTGCCAAAATGCTAATAACCTCTGAGACTTTCCTGCAAGGGCTAACTTAAGAAACATATCAGGCTGTGTGCAACAGTAATACTCAGAACCTGGTGACTTCAACCATGCAGCTCCAGCCATGAATCCTGGAGCTGGTCAACACTGGGTAATCCATCAAGTGAGTCAACAATGAAACCATGAAGCTATATCATGCTATAGCTCAAATTTATGAGTAAGAAATAACTCAAAATTTAGCATGTCATTGAATTCATCCCCCCAAATTTACCTTTTTAACATTTATTACAAGGATTCTGAGCCTTGGTATATCCTTTGGTTCTTCTATCCTTCCTTGCAAGGCACTCCATGTTAACTCATGGATTTTCTTAAACTGTTAAGACTGATGGCAAGCAAAATGTCAATCAATTTTCTAATGTGAAACTTGTAGTTCATGTTTGGGTTTCTGCCAGAACGGATTTATTATGAGTAAGTCCTCGAGTCAATCTTTCTCTTCTCTTTTCTTAAAAATAATAAAATATAATTTGAAGAGAACATTTTTTCTTCCTTTCCCTTCCTCCCTCCCTCCCCTTTCTCCCTTCCTCCTTCCCTCTCCTCCCTCCCTCCCTCCCTTCCTTCCTTCTTTCCTCCTGTTTTTGTAATTCTTCAGAGACTGTTTCTTATCAGAAGGGTTAAAAATAATTTGACATTTTATTTATTTCTTTATTTTTAAAAAGATTATGTTTATTTATTTGAGAGAGAGAGAGAGCACAAGCAGGAGGAGAAGAAGATTCCCTGCTAAGCTAGGGGACACTGGAATCATGACTCGTGCTGAAGGCAGACACTTAACCAACGGAACCACACAGGCACCCCTATTTTGACATATTAAATCAAGTAGGAAAAGGACTTCTGTTAGATACCTTTTATTACTGTCCTTTGTTTGGAAAATATTAGGTAGTCAGTAGAACACTTAGAGATTTCCAATCATCTACCTCTCATGTCTGGTTTGACAATATGCAGTTTGCATCTTCATACTATAATTTAGAGCTGTAAGAATCCATGCTATTTTGAGGTGAATTGTCCCATAATTGTTTCAGAGCTTTTTAATTTTTTTAAGATTTTATTTATTTATTTGAGAGAGAGAGAGAGAGAGAGAGAGAGAGAGAGAGAGAGAGAGAGAATGAGCGGGGGGAGGGGCAGAGAGGGAGAAACAGATTCCCCGCTGAGCAGAGAGCCTGATGTGAGGCTTAATCCCAGGACCCTGAGATCATGACCTGAGCCGAAGGCAGACACTTAACAAACTGAGCCACCCAGGTGCCCCCTTTTAGCATTTTTTTTTAAAGACTTTGATTATGTCAAAACATTGAATTTTTAACTGTCTCAGAAGAGTGCTAAGCTTGGTAGTTTTTTTTTAAAACTACATTATAGACAGTTAATCATCTATTGTTTTGTAGTTCCTGGATGTCACCAAAGACTTTATTTGTTGAGTAAATAAGTATTAATAGAGGGAAAAAACAAACTTTCCAGTTTATTAAACATATTTTACAATTAAAACTAATTAAATAATCATTCCTAGGATAATAAACTGCAAAAGGAAATGAATGATGTCACATCAGAAATATATATATATATAACAGATGAAGTATAATATAATCTGTCAAGTTTTTGGTATGCAGATGAGCCTGAAGGAAATATATTCCTCAGAAAAATGCTTACTGAGAAACACTTGGTGCTGGAAGAGCAATTCACTTTACTTTCTTTTTATAGTACTCATCTCTCTACTCCCTAGTAGCATATTCTTATCAGTTTGTATTATGCAGCATGTTCACAAGCAAGAGACACAAAGATGCACTGAAACCAAGCAAACAAGAGTAGATAGGCAGATATACAGTGAAAACAAAAAAATTCAGAATATTCAAGCTCTTACTAAGTAGAGAGATTGGTGACATGCTGTCGCTAAAATCTATGAGGAGACAATTCAAACTTTAACATAAGCTTTTCTTAATGAAATATATTGGGGTTGGCTTCAATGTTTCAGATTAATTTCCCTTCCACCAAAGTACATTTTCTGGCTTGTCCTTGTCATATTTTTCCTTCCTGAAATAAATTGCCTTTAGCTAGCATTTTCTTGTTGAGGCTATACATAACTATGTGCCTAGATGGAATTCAGGGGAGAATGAAAAGAGATGAAAAGTTTTCTGCATAACGCAAGTCAAAACTAGAAAGTCTGCTCTGAACATCAGAGCCCACAGTTCATGTGCTTCCTCCTTGCTGGATAGTGGAAGTGGATCCAAAGTGTCATCCCTGGACAAGCAGCATCAGCATCAACAGGGAACTCGTTAAAAATGCCAATTCTCAGGTCTTAGCCTGAACTTACTGAATCAGAATCTCTGAGGATATTAAAACACAGCAACTGGTGTTTTAACAAACCCTCCCAGTGATTCTGGTGCATGCTGTGAGAACTTTTGGGCTACCTCTTGCTACTCACTGTGTGGTTCTTAACCCAGTAGCAAAGGTTTACCTGGAAGCTATTAAGAAAGACAGACCTCCGACCCATGAAATCAGAATATACATTTTAACTGGACCTTCAGATGAGTCCTCTGCTCGTTCAAGTTTGGGAAGCACAGGGATAGTCATTCTCCTCCAGTGTTCAGCCTTGGAGCACAGTGAAACCCCCTGGGGATATTTAAGACTACCTTCAGATATTCTGATTTAATTGGCCTGGGGTGTTGTCTGGATACCAGAGATTATTTTTAAAACTGCCCAGGTAATTCTAATGGGCAGGCAAGGTTTAGAACCACTGCTTTGAGCCCTCAGAGTTTATTTACTAATAAGCTACTATATATGATTTCCAACATTGTAGAAGATCTTAATCCTTAGCTAAATTAATAGAAGATGATTCCAGGTAAGAAAGGTGATTATTTCACCTTATTCACCTTATTCTCAATGATCAGATCACACTCAAAGCACTGCTTTCAGCTGTGGGCTCCCTTCTGGAGAAGAATGTAGAAAAACTTGAGCATGTTTAGAAGGGTGGGACCAAGAGAAGCAGTGCAAATCATTCCTGTGAGAAATGGTTAAGGAATTTGTAAAGTTTAGGCAGTGAGAAGGTTCTTTTAATTATAAATCAGATGTTATCACTCTCACGCCTGTCACTTGCCATTCCATTTGGAAAGAAATCTAAGTCTTTAACCAAGTCCCTACATGATCTGGTACTTCCTACCTCTTCCCCCTTGTCTTATACCCCCGGCTCCTCCCATTTCTCACTCTCTCCAGCCACAGTTGCTTCCTTTATATTTCTTGATCATTTCAAGAGTTTTCTTATTTAAGAGTGAATTCATATTCTGTTCCTTCTGCTTAAAGTGTTTTCCCATTAGCTTTTCCCATAGGTGGAGCTTCAACTTTCATGTCTACTCAGATATGATGCCTTCCCTATGTACTCAGTCTCTCCCAGTACCTTTCTGTAACAAAAGTCTACTTAGGTTCTTCCTGATACCTACTGTGATCTGTAATTTTCTTGTCTACTTATTTAATTTCTTCTTTATTATCTTCCTCACTAAAATGTGATTTTGATGAGGACAGAGACCTTATTAGTCTTATTTATTACTGTATTACCAGTGTCTAGAGCAGTGCCCAGCACAAAATAGGGGGTAAATAATGATTCATTGATTGAATGAAAAATGAAGGGACAGAGAAGACTTTGGGTACCATGATAGTTATTTTTAAATGTTTTGAGAACTGTAACTGGAAAGGTGTTTAGATTTGAATGGCTTCAAGGGTTATCTCTAAAACCAAAATGTTAACATTGTAGGGGAACTAATAGAAAGAAATTTGCAAAACTGAAAGGAGCAATAGGCAGCCAGAGGGAGAAGTTGACATAAGTGCATGGGTACAAGTTTCAAATGAATGGCATTTGACAGAGGTGTCATTGAGGTGACTTGAGCATTCAGAAGGTCATTGGTTTCAAGGATCGCTGACAACTTATTCAAACTCATGAGTCTAGGAGAATGAGAATGGAGGAGGGCTGTTACAGACAGAGGTATTGTCAATATTGAGAAGATAGAACACATCACTGTATTGCAGTGGAGAAAGGCAGAAACAGTTCAAAACTCAGGCATGAGACCTGAAAAGGACTAGAAGATAGCCTGATATTTTAGTGTGAAAGAGCAAACAGTTCTATGCTCATCACCACTGTCATTGTACAATATCACAATTAATACTTTCATAGTAGCATATTTTCCTTTTTTAAAAGTGTGACATGTTCCTTGTCATTTTTCATCTTGTAAAAATATTGTAAATGTTGTACATTTTACTCACCATTTATCTGTACTATTTTGATGGTTTTTGAGTATACATCTTACAAATAATTATTTGTGGAACTAACTTTACATGAATATCCTTGTAGTAAAATTTAAGACGATGCTATAAAGACAAATTCCTAGTAATGCAAATGTTAACTTAAAGGGTATTACTAATAAGCTACTATAACAATTTAATAATTGTTATTTATCATGATAAACTTAAGTCAATACTCTTTGTATAAGGAGTCAGGCAAATAAGTGATTTATTTTGGAAAGAATTCTACCCAAGATAATGAAAATAAAAGAGTTTGGGTATATAAAATTATGAAGTCAACTTTCACAAAAAAAGTAAGCCATCTGGAAATGTCTATTTACCAAGGGTCCCATAGCCAAGATGTTCTATGTCTAAATTTTGTACCTGGATTTATATTACTTGAATAGAAATGGTTAATACTAGAGATAATTTACATATAATCTCGTGCCTTATTGGCACTGTCCACTCTGTCAGTTGAAATGCATTGTCATAATTAAACTTTGCTCTTTTCTAGTAATGAAAAAGATATTAGTGGGCTATGATACTTCACTCTGTACAGTATGTATGTATCGAATACATGTTTTGATGTCTGCTTCATTCTGATATTTAGATTTTTTCCTGATATTTAGATTTAATCCTGATGTTTCCAGTCAGCAAATCTCATCAGAAAGTTTCAGTGGAAATTCCATCTAAAGGCCTAGGATCTTAAGTAATTAGTGAGAAAATGATACCAACTAATTATTAAGGTAATTTCTAGAAGGTAGTTCTACCCCTATGTTGGATATTCAGCTGTTTCTTTTTTGTTGTGCCATATCCTTTGTTATCACTAAATTGTTTATCAATGAGCTCAATGCTTGCAACTAATTTGGGCAATTAATTACTGGAATAGCTGATGGTAGCCCTAACTGAGAATTAGAGTCTGGCTAATCAATGTGTTCACACAGTTAAATTATAGGTTAACATTGCTATTGTCAGTTACATTGTTAGAACTCTGGAGGAGGATTTCTTAAGCAGTTGATATCGAGCTGTGTTTTTTTCCTGTACCGTAATGAAATCATCAGTCGTCTTTCTGAGTCCCCCTATCTTCTAGGTTACATTTAATTATCTGTGTTCTTCAATCTATTTAGTCCTTTCCCAAAATTTGTTGTTTTCACTCTCTCTTCTAAATTTGGTCTTCTTTTTTCCTGTAACTATAGTTTTCAATCACATTCTCATTACCACTTGCTTCAATTTTCAACTTATACAAAACTTACTGGGAATGAAATTGAAAAACTAATAATTATTGAAGACTTTCTTTAAGCTAGGCATCACAGAAACATGTTTCAAACATTTGCTTTTCAGCACAATCATGAAAGTTATATTATTATTCCTATTTTACATATGGGGAAACTGAGATGCCAAGATATTTTATACTGTGGTTAAGTAGCTAGCTGGAACCAGTTGGGCTTGTTTTACAGCTCTCTCCACAGAAACACTCACACACACACACACACACACAACACACACACACACACAACACACACACACAATCTCTACAATTACTTTGAGTACCTACTATGTTCCAGAAATCAAATTGTGTAGGCTCTATGAATATGAAATGGATAAAACATGAATCCTTGTCTGGGAGAGCTCATATTCAGAATGGAACAAAAGAGAAAGAATTGTATCAGTAAGAACAGAGAAGAGCAGAGAAAATTAAAGATTGTGTGATATAGGAGAAAATCCTATGGTTCTCTTTTCTTTGCTGAAAGCTGTGTGTCAAAATAAAGTTATGGGACAGACACATGGTCCAGCTGGATTCAGGGATTCAACCAATGCCAGCTGGAGCTGGGGTTTCTCTTTCTCTCATCTCTGCATTGTTTTGGTTGACTTTGATCTTAAGAGGATCTCCCCTAATGATCAGCAGCAGCTGTTAATCTTTTGTGGACTGGTCTTAAAATTCCATATACAAAAGAGAACCTCTGACCCCTGATTCTTAGAATTATCTTTGTCTCTAATTGGGTCAGGTGCCCACCACTGAATTGTGCCCATCACTGAACTGCCCAGGGTAATGTGCCATGCCAACTGGCTTTGGTCTGTGTTGCACACTATCCCTAAGCTATCTGTGGAGGCTCACTTGGAACCCATGTGCTGAGAGGGACGGGAACTACATCAGGGCACTCTTACCAGGAGAAATACAAGTGGGCACTGAATGGTAACAACAGACATTTGTCATTGTTCCCCATACATGTTGGTTTTTCTCGTGTTCCCTTTTCATTTCAGATCCAGCTAAAGGCACCAATGCCTTCTTAATTCAATTCCATTTACCAATCAATCACTGAGTACCTGCTTTATGCCTGGCCTTGTGTTGGTCCCTGGAGAAACAGGTGAAAAAGACATGGATCCTACTTTCAATCAGTTCAGAGGCAAGAAAACAATCTCTCTTATCTCTAAATAACTACCTTACATTTTCTTGTATTTTGTTAACATAACTTAATCTTCTGGACTCATCAGTATTGTTTGCCTTGGGTAGCAGGGTTATGGAAGACAGGAACTTGCTCTTTTTAGCTTTTTTTTTTCTTTCTTTCTTTCTTTCTTTTTTTTTTTTTACTAGTTCTCACCTTTTCAGATGACTGCTTTTCACTGAAGAATATTTCAATGGACATTACTTTCCCGAGGGCAAGGAGGACATTGGGAATTCATGAAGTTTATGTCTTAAGCTTCAAGCAGAGTCACACACATTGGTGACAGGTCAAAGTAATGGGAAGGAACTCAACAACCTTCATTATGAACTGCATTACTATTTAACTACTTTGTTCTAAAAGTACCTAATTAAAAAAATATGCCATACAAATTTTCAGATTTTGCATATTTTTGTGATGCAGATCATTTTGTCTTAAAAATTAAAAGAAAAGCATAGATGTAGAAAAAACATTTGACAAAGTACAGCATCTTTTCTTGATTAAAATTTCACAGTGTAGGGATAGAGGGAAAATACCTCAATACCATAAAAGCCATATATGAAAAGTCCACAGCAAATATTATTCTCAAAGGGGAAATTCATGCAAACAAATGAAAATGAAAACACACTGGTTCAGAACTTATGGGATAGTGCAAAGGCTTTCCTTAAAGGGAAGTATATAGCCATCCAAGCCTATCTCAAAAAATTAGAAAAATCCCAAATGCACAAGGTAACCTTACACCTAAAGGCTCTGGAGAAAGAACAGCAAATAAAGCCTAAACCAAGCAGGAGAGGAGAAATAATAAAGATTAGAGCAGAGCTCAATGAAATAGACACCAGAAGAACAGTAAAAGAGATCAACAAAACTAAAAACTGGTTCTTTGAAAGAATAAGACTGATAAACCTCTGGCCAGACTTATCCAAAAGAAAAGAGAAAGGACCCAAATTGATAAAATCATGAATGAAAGGGAAGAAATCACCAACAACACCAAGGAAATAGAGACAATTATTAGAGCTTATTACCGGCAGCTATATGCCAACAAATTAGTCAACCTGAAAGAAATGGATGCATTCCTGGACACTTTTAAACTACCTCGACTGAAGTAGGAGGAAATAGGCACTCTAAACAGACCAATAACCAGAAAGGAAATTGAAACAGTAATCAAAAACCTCCTAAAAAACAAGAGTCCAGGGCCAGCTGACTTCCCAGGAGAATTCTACCAAATATTTAAAGAAGAAATCATACCTATTCTACTGAAGCTGTTCCAAAAAAATAGAAATGGAAGGAAAACTTCCAAACTCCTTCTATGACCAATATCCTTACAGACCAATATCCCTGATGAACATGAATGCCAAAATACTCAAAAAGATCCTAGCCAATAGGATCAACAATCAACAGTACATTAAAAGGATTATTCACCATGACTAGGTGGGGTTTATTCCTGTGATGCAAGGGTAGTTCAACATTTGCAAATCAATCAACGTGATAGATCGCATTAACAAAAGAAAAGACAAGAATCATATGATCCTCTCATTGATGCAGAAAAGGCATTTGACAAAATACACCATCTTTTCTTAATTAAAACACTTCAAAATATAGGGATAGAGGGAACATACTTCAATATCATAAAAGCCATTTATAAAAATCATTCTCAATGGGGAATATCTGTCTCAATGGGGAAAAACAGAGCTTTTCCCTTAAGGTCAGTAACAGGATAGGGATGCCCACTCTCACCACTGCTATTGAACACAGTACTAGAAGTCCTAGCCTTAAGCAAAACAAAAAGAAATAAAAGACATTCAAATTGGCAAAGAAGAAGTCAAACTCTTTCTTTAAAGGTGACATGATACTTTATGTGAAAAACCCAAAAGACTCCATCTCCAAATTACTAGAACTCATACAGCAATTCAGCAACATGGAAGGATACAAAATCAGTGCACAGAAATCAGTCGCATTTCTGTACACTAACAGTGTGACTGAAGAAAGAGAAACTAAAGAATTGATTGCATTTACAATAGTATCAAGAGCCATAACATACCTAGGAATAAACCTAACCAAAGAGGTAAAGCAACTATACTCTAGAAACTACAGGACACTTATGAAAGAAATTAAGGATGACCCAAAGAGATGAAAAAACATTCCATGCTCATGGATTGGAAGAATAAACATTATTAAAATATCTATGCTGCCCAGAGCAATCTATACTTTCAATGCCATCCCTATCAAAATACCATCGACATTTTTCACAGAGTTGGAATAAACAATCCTAAAATTTGCATGGAACCAGAAAAGACCCCAAATTGCTAGGGGAATGTTGAAAAGGAAAACCAAAGCTGGGGGCATCACAATGCCTCACTTCAAGCTATATCACAAAGCTGTGATCATACAGACAGCATGGTATTGGCACAAAAACAGACATGTGGATCAATGGAACAGAATAGAGAGCCCAGAAATGGACCCTCAACTCTATGGTCAACTAATCTTTGACAAAGCAGGAAAGTACATCCAATGGAAAAAAGACAGTATTTTTAACCAGTGGTGTTGGGAAAATGGACAGCCACATGCAGATGAAACTGGACCATTATCTTACACCATACCAAAAATAGACACAAAATGGTTGGGAGACCACCATCAAAATCAGAGGAGAACACAGACAGCAACTTCTGTGGCCTTGGCCACAGCAACTTCTTGCTAGACATGTCTCCAAAGGCAAGGGAAACTAAAGGCAAAAATAAACTATTGGGACTTATCAGGATACAAAGCTTTTCACAGCAAAGGAAACAAAACCAAAAGACAAAATGGAAAGACAACCAACAGAATGGGAGAAGATATTTGCGAATGACATATCAGATAAAGGGCTAATACCCAAAATCTCTAAAGAACTTCTCAAACTCAACACCCAAAGAACAATAATCCAATCAAGAAATGGACAGAAGACATGAACAGACATTTCTCCAAAGAAGACATCCAAATGCCCAACAGATACATGAAAAAATGCTCCACATCTCTTGGCATCAGGGAAATATGAATCTAAACCACAACGAGATACCACCTCACACCTGTCAGAATGGCTAAAATTAACAAGTCAGGGAATGACAGATGTTCCCGAGGATGCAGAGAAAGCGGAACCTTCCTACACTGTTGGTGGGAATGCAAGCTGGTACAGCCACTCTGGCAAACAGTATGGAGGTTCCTCAAAAAGTTGAAAATAGAGCTACCCTGTGACCCAACAATTGCACTACTAGTTATTTACTCTGAAGATACAAATGTAGTGATCCAAAGGGGCACGGGCACCCCAATGTTTATAGCAGCAATGTCCACAATAGCCAAACTATGGAAAGAGTGTGGATGTCCATCAACAGATGAATGGATAAAGATGTGGTATATATAATATACAACAGAATATTATGCATCCACCAAAAAATGAAATCTTGCCATTTGCAATGATGTGGATAGAACTGGAGGGTATTGTGCTAAGTGAAATAATTCAATCAGAGAAAGACAATTATATGGCTTCACTCATATGTGGAATTTAAGAAACAAAACAGAGGATCATAGGGGAAGGGGGGGGAAATAGAATTTAGATGAAGTCAGAGAGGGAGAAAAACCATAAAGGACTCTTAATTATAGGAAATAAACTGAGGGTTGCTGGAGGGGAGGGGGGTAGGGAGATGGGGTTACTGGGTAATGGACATTTAGGAAGACTTGTGATATAATGAGCACTGGGTATTATATAAGACTGATAAATCAGGAACTCTACCTCTGAAACTAATAATACACTATATATTAATTAATTGAATTTAAATTCAAAAAAAAGCTGGGAGGGTGCCTGGGTAGCTCAGTAGGTTAAGCCTCTGCCTTCGACTCAGGTCATGGTCTCAGGGTCCTGGGATCGAGTCCCACATTGGGCTCCCTACTTGGTGGGGAGCTGGCTTCCCTCCCCCTCTCTCTCCCTGACTCTCTGCCTACTTGTGATCTCCCTCTCTCTCTCTCTATCAAATAAATAAATAAAATCTTAAAATAAAAGCTGGGAAAAATAAAAACTAATTAAAACATCAAAACAAGGGCGCCTGGGTGGCTCAGTGGGTTAAAGCCGCTGCCTTCGGCTCAGGTCATGATCCCACGGTCCTGGGATCGAGGCCCACATCGGGCTCTCTGCTCAGCGGGGAGCCTGCTTCGTCCTCTCCTCTCTCTGCCTGCCTCTGCCTACTTGTAATCTCTCTCTCTGTGTCAAATGAATAAATAAAATCTTTAAAAAAAAAAAAAACAAAAAAAAAACCATCAAAACAAATACCTTGTGGCATGACCTCCTGATGAAATCCAATCATATGTACTTTTTAAAGAGACTTCAGGAGACACTTTAGAGCCAATGATTTTGTCTGCTTTAATGTTGATAACCTGTTCACTTATGAAATAGTCAAGAATGTGACTTATTTAATATATAACTTAAATAATGCAATTTCCCAAAGGAAACGTATTTTGTATTTATCTTAATTATTATTTGCAGCTCCCTAGATCCAGATCTTTGTAATTAGTTCTTTCTTTACTTGTCTCCAATGTGTCCATCATGACTTTTACGGTTCCTTATCCTCCCTTCTCATTTATCCCCTCATTGATCTATTTCCTTTTGTGTAGGCCTCTGTGCCTGATGATAACTGATTTTTTTTGTGGGGAAACTTTTGATTTTCCTCTTTTCTCCTCATTTTGTGTTGTTAGTATCTATATGTGTAAGTATACATACACACATGCATCCTTACGTACATATATGTGTATGTCAGTATATATATGTCTATTAAGATTTATCTAGCTAAAACAAAAGCATTGAGTTTACTAAGGCAAGCATGAACACCACTTTTTCATAAAGAGCAAGCAGTTTAACTGATTGATCTAAAGTCTCTTAATTAGTTAGCTCTCCAGGAAGCAGTAGAAAAAAGTTCTTCTTGATGTATGTTCATAATAAAGGTAATTAAAAGTTTTTGCTTTTTATGTTTATACTTATGCTATTAGGTGCATATAATTCATGAATATTATTTCTTCTTGGTGGATTATTTCTTTTATTATTGTACAGATTTCTTCATCTTGGTTAATGAATTTTGACCTTATTTTGCCTGATGTTTATATTGTTACGCTTTTTATAAGACTAGTATTTTTTCTTCAAAATTTTATTTATTTAAATTCAAATTAGTTCACATGTAGTGTAGTAGTAGTTTCTGGGGTAGAATTTAGTGATTCATCAGTTGCATATAACACCCAATTCTCATTTTATCAAGCACCCTCGTTAATGCCCATCACCCAACTGCCCCATTCCCCCATCCACCTCCCCTCCAACCACCCTCAGTTTGTTCCTTGTTTTAGGTTTTCTGAAAGTGGAGTATAACTTGGAATTAAAGAAAAATCAACTGATAGCTGCTATAATTAGAACTATTGCCATTTTTTTGGTGGCAACTCATGTATTGGGCTTATTTCTCCTACTTTAACTTTGTGTTTTATGGTTATTGTTTTTTTCTTTTTACCTTCCTTGCTTTCTTTTAAATTAATGAAATTTTCTTTTTCTAAATCACTGAAAAGCTATAACTTCTGTTTTTATTGTTTTTGTGTTACTCTTAAAATATAAAGATACATGTTTAATTATAAGTTCTCCTAAACAAGACTTCCATTAATCAGTATTTCTATTCTTTTCTATTCTTTTTCTAAACATAAAAAATATTAATATGCTCTAAGTATGCATTGGGAATCTTTCTTCAATCTTACTACTATTTAGATTTTTATTTTTATAATTTTAACCCTACAGATTTGGTATTTTTATTTTAATATTATTAAAATAGCTGACATTTTATTAACTTCTGTGGTTTGTATTTCTTTTGGTTATGTATATTATTAAATAGTTCTTTTAGTGCAGGTGCATGGATGGTAAGCTCTCAGTCTTTGAATGTCCAAAACCTTTTTTGTTATTTGCACTGCTAAATGTTGGTTTCAACCATGTAAAGAATTCTAAATTGATATTTTATTTTCTGTTTACATGGTATGCCAATGACTAAGAGGGGTATTAGACTCTCCAACTAATACGGTGCAATTTTCTATTTCTCCTTTCCATTTTGTCAATTTTTGCTTTATATATTTTGAAGGACTCTTATTGTGTCTTTTTAATGAATTGAGCCCTTTATCATCATGAAATTTCCTTTCTTCTTTAGCTCTTGTAATAGTCTTTTTCTTGTTTTCCTTTTATCTGATACTATAGACGCTTAAGACTTCTTAGGCACATCGTTTGTATGGTACATCTTTTTCCATACATTTACTTTTCATTTTATGTTTTACATTACTTTACATCTAACATTTTACCTTTATTTTTTAGTATAATGTGCATCCCTTTAGATTGCCTGTGATTTTTTAATACATTCCCCAAATCCCTGCCTTTTAATAGGAGTAGTTAGTACTTTAATAATTAATGAAATCATTGTTATGGTAGATTTAGGTCTGCCATTTTGTTATGTGTTTTTTGTTGGTTCCCTCTGGGTTTTTTTGTTTGTTTCTCTGTCCCTCCTTTTCCATCTCAAGTGGGATCAATTGAATAATTTTAGAATTCCATCTTAATTTATTTTTTTACATTTGTAATTTTGCATTGCTTCTTTAATGTGTGCTCTGTAATTACATCCTTAATTTTCCACAGTCTCCTCAGAGCTAATTTATAGCACTTCACATGAAATGAAGAAAGCTTTCAATACTATAGGTTTATTTACCCTTGTTGTTTATGCCTCAGTTGTCACATATATTTCATTATACTTTTGAAACACACAAGACATTGCTATAACTTTTGCTTTACATAATCCTGAGTTTTAAAGATATAAAAAGGAAATACTACTCTTATATTTACCCAGATATTTACAATTTCTTACATTCTTCATTCTTACCTGAAGATTTAAGTTTCTATCTATTATCATTTCTCATCTACCTGAAGAACTTCTTTTACTATTTCTTGTAGTACAGTCCTGTTGGTAATATGTATTTTTTGTTTTCTTTTCTTTTATGTAAAAATGTCCTTATTTTCCTTCATATTTGGGAATATTTTCATGAGATATGGTATACTGAGTTGACAGTTATGTTTCCCTCCCACCTTTCAAAGATGTTGTCCCACCATCTTCTGGTTGTCAGAAGCTTTAATAAGTTAATGGCAGTTCTAATTTTTATTGCCCTATACATAATGTGTCATTTCTCTCTGGCTGCTTTCAAGATTTACTTGTCATCTTTGGTTTTTAGCAGTTTGATTATCATGTACTCAAACATAGTTTTCTTCATAGTTGCCCTGCTTGGGGATCTTTGAGATTTCTGAACTTATAATTTTAAATTTTTATCAAACTTGGGAAATTTTCAATAATTTTTATTCAAAATTTTTTTGTTTTATTTTCTTCTCTGTTGCACTTCTGTATATATCTGTTAGACCTCTTCATATTTTCTAACGGGTCCCTGAAGTTCTTTTTTTTTCAATGTTGTTTTTGTTTTTGTTTATGTTTCCTTTTTCAATTTTGTGTCTTTTGTTCTTCATATTGAATTATTTCTGTTGACCTAACTTCAAGTTCATTGACTTCCTTCTGTCATCTTCATTCTGCTATTAATTCATCCAAATATATTTTAAAACATTTTAGATATTATATTTTTCAGTTCTAGAATTTCCATCTTTTAATATATTTCTCTGCTGAAATTTATTTATTATGTACATATTTTCTTTTATGTACTTGAGCATAGTTATAATAGCTGCTTAAAAATCCTTTCTGCTACTTTCAATATATGATCATCAAGGACTTGTCACTGTTTATTATACTTTTCTCTTGAAGATGGATATTTTCCTGGTTGAGTAATTTTGGATTTTACCCTAGATATTGTGAAATGTTATGTTATGTTGTGGAAACTCTGTTATATTCCTCCAAAGAGAGTTGACTCTTATATTTTAGCAGGCATTAATTTGGTCGGATTCAAAATGCAAACTGATTATTGGGAAGCAGCTCAACTCTTATTTGGGTTCTTTTATCTTTAGTGGAATCTGTGCAATGAATGCATGGCTCAGGAATTAGGCAGAGATTTATGCAAAGTATATACAAAATTTGGGGATTTCCTTGACTGGTTCCTTTTTCACAGAATTATGCTCCTCCTAACTTTCCACTGTTTGTAATTTCTTTGAACTCTTTCCTTCGGTTCTTCAGGTGAAAAGATTATGTGTTTTCCTATTGGAATCTCAGCCACTTTGTATGGCATCAACTTCTACTTGCTTTTAGGCTAAAAGCTGAAAAATTGGGGATCTCAAACCTTGTTTTTGTTGTCTCTATGGTGCCTTCAGATTGTTGTTTTTTGTATTTTATTCAGGGTTTATAGTTGTTATTTGCAAGAAAGTAAGGTGTGGCTTACATAGCCACATAATCTTTTTAATATCAACTTGACCTTATGTCCTTTCTGCCTATATTGGTTTCATGATGTCTTTTTATTTCTAAATAGATGTACCTTCATTTATTTTTGAAGTCCTCCATATAGTATTTCAAGCTCATATTTATGTTTTATTAAATAAATTCAACCTCCAGGGAAATCTGTTTTCCTCATGGTTTTTGTTTTGTTTTCAGCTTCTCTCTCTCTCTCACTCTCTCTCTCTCTTTTAGAATTTGTAGGCTTATTTTGAATGCTTTGTTTTTTGTTTTCTCTATCCCCTGTGCTATTGACCTGTTTTATGGTTGCTTCCACTTAGTTCTCTGGACCCCCAGTCAAAAACTAGGATCTATAATCTGCTCCACTGATATGTAGGAGTATGGAAGACCCAGTAAGGAGTTTAGCCTAGCTTCTAGCACCAAGGTTATCTTCTTCCTTAGGCTCACTGTTACTGTCACTGTTAATGCTAAACCCATCAGCAAGTCTGCCACCTTTTTTTCATACGCATGATCCTTCTGCACAAGTTTGATCCTGAAGAAATACAAGATATTCTATCCTCTCTACTATATACAACAATGCCTCTATATATTCTTTTGCTTGTTCCTTTCTATGTCTATCAGAAAATACATTAAACTTTCTTTTCCATTGTTTTGCTTAAGCCAGATGATGTAGTCTTTCTTGTATGAAGCCAAGCCTACTGACTTTAGAATTAAGGTGAAGAAGATGGAGTTAGTGAGTACTTACATGTAAGGTGGGAAAGGGAAGAAAGGGATAGAGGAAGAAGGGATGGTATTTGTGAAGAGGACACATTAGAATTTTGGGGTTAACAGTCTGTGGAGTCCAAGTATGTAGGGTACAATCCTGGCTTCACCATGTACTGGCTCTATGATACTGAAAAGGTGGTAAACCTCTCTAAGTCTTGGATTCAACAGCTGGCAACAGACTTCCCCTTAGGGAGAAAACTTTTACTTTTGGTTCAGAAAAAGACCTTGATATGCCATTAGTATAGATGATGAAACTTATGAAAATAATGGGATAGCGAAGTTCTCTATAGGAGAAAATAATTTTTTTTCTCCTGAGAGGAAATAGATATGGAATATGGTGTTGTGATGCTAGGGAATGATGTAGGAGGACTAAGTTCTGAAAGTTCTCCAGTGGTGGTATGGCTATAGGACATCTCAAGAATAAGAATGCATATTGCTTACTGAAAAGTTGCTTGTTTTCCTAAACTGTGATCCTATCTTGTTCCACAGCCCCCAAATTTGAACAATGTCACTAACCTCATCAATGGCTTATATGATACTTTTGTGTATTTATAATTTTTAATGGAAATGGCCTGGTGAGGCAGTCCATAGACTGAATGGAATCCTCAGGACCAGTGGAATGAGCCCCAGAAGTGAACAAGAAAACATATACTTGGGTATTTACAGAAATCCCAAGGAGGATTCAGATTTCAATTAGGAGACCCCAAATTAACAAGTGGTCAAAAAGTGAGGTAGGGATAGAAGGTAATACAATACTTGGTTGAGTGGAGGAGGTTAAAAATCAACTGAAGACATCTTGTACCCATCATCTGATCGTTCATAGACTAATTCTGACCACAAGTACTTACAGAAGATTCTCATTATTTGCAGTAGGGATGTTCTCTAAAGTTGCCACAAACACCGAATTAATGAATAGTGAACTAAGGGAAAACAGTTAGGTCCCTTGTGAGCACAGCACTGTTCACAACACTGATCAATGTTATGATTGACCAATACATACCTTCTTTTAGGTGTGTTTCTGTTTAGAGATACCTTATTTAACATACATTGTTGACACATTAACACTGAACTCATGGCCACCAGCTCTATAACTCACCCCTGAAAGAAGTTAATCTCACACATATACTTTCTATGTGAAGCACATCAAGCCTTCCTATGCTTTGAAACACTAGACAGAATTGCATTACTTCACTCAGGGGCTATTTTAAAACAGCGAAATGACCAACAGAAAGCACAAAAATGTGAAACACATGTGGCACTAAATAGACCACAGAAAGAACACTTGTTCTAGTATGAGAGCTGAAACAAGAAGGCAGAGTGTCACCTTGTTCAACTTCAGTTAGGAATGTGGCCATCAGATGACTTTTTTTTTTTTTTAACTGCTCTACACATGTCTGTGAGTGACCTCAACAGCATAGCAAGTATTGATTTTGGGGTTTCAAAGAAATTTTAGTGACTAGGCAAATTAACAAGTACAGATTCCATAAATAAGGAAGTTTGCCTGCATTTTAATTTTGACAGGTGTCAACATGTGCTTAGGACTTGACAGTCATGGTAAAATCTTCATTTGCATTCCTAATATTCCAAATGAAAAGAAAAAGATAGAACATGATCTTCCATTATATACTCCTATTTAAAACCCAGTTAGAGAAAATAGGACCAGTTCAGCAACTCTGCTTCTTTCAGAGATTTTGTTTTTGTGAAAAGTGTGCATCTCCTTCAGAAAATTAATGAAATAACCTAAAAATAAATTTATTTATTTATTTATTTATTTTAACCTAAAAATTTAAAACTCAGAAGTTTACAGACTTATGAGTTCTTTCTAAGTAAAAACTGTAGAAAAATTTGGAGTAATTTGATACATTAAAATTAGTTTTACTCTCTATTCCCCAAAGTCTCAATTGCTTTTTAAAATTGAGCACTTAAGAACATTTATGAAACTACAGTAATTACTAACAGTATCTATAAAAATTTGCAATTGCTAAGGATTATTCCCTCATACCCTCAATTTCAAAGTAAGTCAGTTATCTCACTCCACAATTCAGACCACGGTGACTGGATCAGAAATATAACATTCAAATAAAAAATAACAATTTAAAGACATTAGTGATAAAAATATAGCATTAGGTATCTCCCTTCAGAGAAAGAATCATGTTTTTAAGACTTTGGCAACCAGAGTCTATCAACTGTTCTGGCACCTCTTTTTCTTCTTCCCTTTTATTATTCTTGGGCAGCCAAGATTCATCCAATATAAAAATTATTTGCAGCAACAGGGAACACTGTTATTTTTTAAAAAGTATTTATATGGGGTGTTCATTAGGGTAAGCTGTAAGGAAGGATATAATAAAGGCTCTGTTTAAATGGTGTCAGCATAAGAATAAGACAACTGAATAGGTTTAGAAATGAAGCTCGTAGGTCCTGCCACATGCTCCACTGTTAGAAGGTGGCAGTAAATCAAAGAAATTTTAATCCAAGTAATGCTTTAATAGGCTCAGAATTATAGTCACCTAATTAGTGATCAGAATTTCTCTATCAGGTGTGTGGAGGTGGGGAAATTGATGGAATGATAGTCGGTACTTGCGTCTTTCCCTTAGAGCGTACTTACTTTCTGTAGGGTTTGTGCCTTGATTCTTTTGTCTAATGGAGCCATAAACTCTTGCTTGGTTTTCCCTTTCTCCTAGGAAAGGATATATTTAATTTTGTACTGCCAGAATTTGGTAAGCACTCTGTGACCAGATAATAGATTTATATTAACTGAACATTTTGGGAGCTTGATTTTATAAATGTGGTACCACTAGCACCATGAGTAACCTGAATAAACTACATGTGGCACCTAATATTCTTGTCTGTATATGGGAAGGAATGTAAGCAATAAGTGTTTGTTGATATTACCCAAATTAAAATGGACACAATATTTAGGTTAAAAACCCCAAACCTTGTTTTTTTTTTAAATTTATTTACCACTATTTGAATTATTAGATACTGGAGTAGGTGACCAATGAAAGACATTAGCTATTTGAAGAGGTTAGATACTAATTGATTTAGGACTTTTTCGCCTGTTGGGAGACAGAATCACACGCTATAGAATCTTTGGAGGCTCCTTTCAGCAATGTGACTCTGTGATCCCATTTTACAGATGGAGATGGAAATAAATATATGGAGACACTATGTAACATATCTATGAGAAATGAGCTTAATCAGAGATAGAAACTGATATAAAATATACAAAGACAAAAGCGATTAACTCCCTTATCTTATTATTTACTTAACTCCTTTGTTTCTAACCTAGGAAGTGGGTTTTTGTTTATTTTTAAGAATTCTGGTTGGATCCTATCAAAACTGACCCAGTGCCCTAGGATCTGCTAATCAATAGTAAAATACATGTTCTGACTTGGTTAGAAATTGCTTAAAACATTAACCACACCCATATCACTTGACTAAACTGTCTACTTCCCTGTTTTATTTCAATCACCATGCAGTTGTTGTCAATGAAAAGAAAGCATCTTGTGGTACAGTTTATTTTCTACTTGCTTGACTTAATGCATTCTGTTTTGTCTTTGAAAGATAAATGCAGAAATTTGTGGTGACTTAAAGGAATAGAGAAAGTTCCAGGCAAGGTTCTATACTTCCTTGTGTGATGGAGAAAGAAGGCAAACCCATTAATGCGGGATTTGATTTCCTAGGAGAACCACTGGCCTTATCAAAGCAGACATTTGTAAGCACTCCATTTACTTAGATAGTAGGCATCTCTTCTGCCTCAGGACTCACACACAAATGGCAAGAATAGTTTCTTTCTAATTTCTTCCTTCCTTCCTTTTTCTTTCTTTCTTTCTTTCTTTCTTTCTTTCTTTCTTTCTTTCTTTCTTTCTTTCTTTCTTTCTTTCTTTCTTTCAAGATTTTATTTATTTATTTGGCACAGAGAGAAAGATCACAAGTAGGCAGAGAGGCAGGCAGAGAGAGAGGAGGAAGCAGGCTCCCTGCTGAGCAGAGAGCCCGATGCGGGCCTCGATCCCAGGACCCTGAGATCATGACCTGAGCCAAAGGCAGAGGCTTTAACCCACTGAGCCACCCAGGCTCCCCACAAGAATAGTTTCTTACTTGTGGTCAGATATGATCTATCTTTCCTGATCATGCTTAGCATTGACTCACAGTTACATTTGTCTACAGAGAGATGAAGACCCTAGAAAGGGAGAGACCGAACATACTCTACTGAGTATCTACCATGTGACAAATCATATATTCTAAGTACATTGTTATATTTGATCCTCCCAACAACATATGGAAGTAAATACCATTCACATTTTATGGTGAAAGGTTGAAACTCAAACAATTTAATTATTTGTTGAAAATTATATGGTTAGTAGGTTGAGATGGTTGCTAAATTTGGGCACAAAGCAAACGTAGAAGCTTGGCATAAAGAGGCCAAGGAAGGGGTGCCAAGCCTGTGAGGAATCAAATCTGCTTGGAGTCCTTTTTGGAAAGTTCAGTCCCTCCTTTTGCAGAATCAGATGAGTAGCACTGTTATCTATGTCCCTGTTCTTTTTGAATACATTCATCCTCTTCTCACAACAGGGGATGTTTCCATTCATTTAAAGGTCATATTTTTAAAGCTATTGATCTAGAGTTGTCATCACATTCTTCCTACTTCAAATAGTCTGAGTATTAAGATAAATATATTCTTCCTCATTTTACTGCTAACCAAACTGACCCTTCAAACATAGGGAAAGAACTAACTCATGAAAAGTAATATATTAATACTTGCCTCCATGAGGGAAACTCTGTCCCTAAAATATACATGGGTTAGAATATCACCACTCTGGGATAGAAATAGCCCATATAAAAAAGGCGGGACTCTAGAAACACACACACACATGCACACACATACACACACACACACACAGAGTAAAGAAGTACACTGAATACAGTGGATAAGTATAAAAGGCATAAGCCATCTGGTTCAGGAGAGGAAAAGCAGTGGAGAGAAGTAGAAAATCCCTCTTTAGATATTTTCTTCAACACATGCTGGAAGAGAAAGAAATCAGCAGAGAGGGCTTCTTTAAATGTGGAGACATTTCTCCAACCAAGGTTGGTCTTCCTATTCCATGTTTCTCAGTGGTCAAGTTTCATGCTACAGGGCTCTAACTCCTTAGCACTTTTAGATTGTGTGGCCCACCCTGCAGTGACCACCTAGGAAGCCAGGCACTAAAGATTCAGTGTGGCTTTTCCTGAAAAAGTGGAGAGGATGACCTAGCCATAATGAGAACGCGAAAATGAGACAATCAGACAGTCTAGGAAGGCACAAAGTGTTGTGTCCAATAAGCAAGGCTGTTGAAGTCTCCCTGATGGTCATCTCCTTTCTAGCCAGCCAGAAAAGAGAACTACTATAGTAGAGTGTATGGAGGACATGGGAGGAGAACATATGGAGGACATATGGAGACATAGAGGAGTGTATGGAGGGCAGGCCTCCAAGACACACATCACTTGTGTTCACATTTTATTGGTTATGATTCAGCCACATGGCCACATTTAACTGCAAGGGAGGGTGGGAAATGTAGTCTAGTTGTGTACCTAGAAAGCAGAGGAAAACATGGGTTTTGAGGGACATCGGACATATCTGCTGTATATTTTAAAAAGTAAGGTCTAGAGAAATTGAGTGCCTTGCCAAAAGTCACACAGCATAGAGTCCAATTTCTCCCTACAATAATATGCTTCTTATGTTTTGCCTCCAAAACAGTCTTCAAGTATGTGGATATGAGCATCCATACTGCATTCCACACAGAGCCAACCATTTTGTTTGGTTTTGAAAGGAAAGCATGGGACTCAGAAGATACATTTAATAGACCTAACCATATCTCACCTCTTTTTGTTATCTTAAAAGAAAATCTGGAATTATGGAAGAAGATTCAATTTACATGACATTAAAATTAAAGTTTAGCAACAATTGGTTGTTTTAACTAATAAAAAGAGAGAGTGAGAGAATTTCTTGTTTGACATTCTGGTGAACCACTGAGCCAAAATATTCAAATCACGGCCCCTTTGTGAGAATAAATTATTGGTAGATAATTCACTTTTTCCAATCTTTGAAGAAAAGCAAGGCCTTCTAGTTTAGTAAATGTGAGTTAGACCAACCCAAAATATGTATCCCCCAAACAAATGTTATAAACAAAATATTTCAAATACTAGGTACCATAAAATAAAAGGGTAAAAAAAGTAAATAGGATATCCTGATAGTTCAGAAAATTGGCTAAATCTGGAAATTGAGGTCAATGGATGATAAGTACTTCATTATCTGAATAGATGTCTTAGATCTCTGAAGAATGTGCTTAACAGGTGACTGTATAGGTCTGTGAATATCACTCAACTCTAGTCTATGTTAAAAAGGGCTAGAGATTAATCAAGTGAGTTCTCTGAAGAGAATTTTTAGGGGTGGAGAATACTATGACATTTTTTCCCCTCTGACTCATGGGAAGGAAAACAGAAAATGGGAGAAGGTTTATTCCCTATTCCCTGAGACAAGTGAGGGAGGACTCAAAAGAACCATCCAGGAAATTAAAGCTGTTTACAAAAACAAGGAGACTTGTGCTGACCTCTTGTTTGGAAAACACTGAAGGCAGGAATCAGGCAGGCATGTTTCCTCTGCAGTTGAGGCAAGGATTGAGGAGCCAGCTGTTGGTTAAGCTGTACACCATAATTTGGTGGCAGTCAAACATTCAAGAGTCTTCCTGCAGGCCAATTGGGCACATGAAGAAAATAGCGGGGCTTGGGTTTTTTCAGGACCCAGTCCAATGGGCTGAATACTGGGGCAAGAGAAACCCAGCAGAAGATCCTGGATCAGGGGAGTGTACTCGGCCACGGGACATATCTGAAGACCCTCCAATGTACCCCATTGAGATCATTGTGCTCAGATGGTTATCCTTACCTCTGTGGAAAATATTCTTGGCTTCCAGATTTGGTTTTGCTAACGGCTTCATATCTGACATCTCTCATCCATCTCTCTTTCCAGTTGTCTGTCTTCCTTGCTTCTTTTGTCTGTGGAAGTGAAAGTACAAGTAAATTTTAAGAATTCTTCCAGGTAATTCCGATGCTATTTAATTGCAACAAAATGGATGATCTTCATATAGGCTTTCTAATTTTCTTTCATTAGGCTTATTAACATTTTAGTGTGTTTTTGATTTTCCCCTTTTCTGATTCAATTTTGCTACACATTTGCAGTGGGTTCAAGTATTCTTGGTAAGTCAGTACACGAGTCTTCCCTGCTTAATTTTAAGTGAGAGAAAAACTTTAGGGAGTCCTTTTGGCTTCTGATGTGTGATGATCTCTCTGTTGTGGGGAAATGGTCTCAAATCTAGAAGGACATTCTATATCTTCTGCCTTGTCATAGTTTTGTCCTCACCAGAACACATCCTTCAAATTGGTGGTGGGTATTGGGACTTTCTTCTTCTTCTCAGTGCTACTTGGGGGAATAGGAAAAGGAGATACATCATTCCCAAGAGCTTTTACTTTGTCAACTATAATAGGGTACCATCATTAAGATCGACATTTTTAGATTTACAATAGCATTTGTAAACAATTGACCCGCATTTAATGATTGGGAAAAGGCAAACTAAATCCAATAAAAATTTAATCATTTTCTTGTCCTTTTAAGTTTAGTAGATGTAAATAGAACCGTTTAAGTCTAAAATTATTTAACTTGATAAATTAAAATTGCCACTTGACATAACATAGTGAAGACTATTCACAGAATTAACATGTTCTTCTCAGAAAATGCAGTTTAAACATTTGTACGTTAAAATAAAGAATACTCCTGTCCAGCTCTGATGAATACAGCAGCTAAAAAACCAAACTAAACACCTTTCCTTCTTTTTGAAATGTTCTCTTTGTTAAAGAAAATTAGATGTTTAAGATTTTTTCCCTCTTGGTTCTTTTAATAAGGTATCATGGGAGAATACGGAAAATGTCTTCTACAGAGGTTCTCTGAATAACTTGAAAATAAAAGAGTTTTAAAACCTTTTAAGAAGAATGTGAGGAGGATGTTTGAGAAGAGAGAAGGAGTTTTGTCTGATTGTTAAACTCTCTATACTGTGATAGGCCTATAGAACAGAGCCACTACATTTTATAACTTTTGGAGGCACCATTGACATCATAGTTCATATGAACGTCGTCCTATGGAGTTGTACGGTATTGTGTGGTATGCAGTCTAAGCCACATAGCTGCTTGTGAATTCCCTGCCTTACAATCTCTTTTGTATTACCTTTAGGATAACAACAATAAAAACAGTAAGAGAAGAACATATCTTCTCATGTCCAGTAAATTTTAGCTTCTTCTCACTGAAGCATAAGGTGAAGGAGGAAACCTCAAAAGGACTATACCTCAGGTACAGCAGGAGAGCTGTCAGGAGGGCTGGTTGGCTTGAAAAATAGCTGGGGGAAGCAAATGAGATGTGTGGGCCTGGCAGGAGAAGAAACAATCCTGCCTGTGCCAAAACAATGACAGCTGGCATCCCAGGGGCTTTTGCTATGGATGAGAGTGCCCAGAATTGGGCAAATTCACTATTTCCAATTAAGGGTGGCAACTTTAACCGTCAGTTGTTGGTCATTCTGGACCAGATCCCCAATAGGTAGACACTGTTCACTCTTCATTTTTAGATCTTCTCTTTCCCCACCCTCCTCTCTCTCCACAATCCTGACATTTCATATTGAAACATGTAGTAGAATAAATTAAGTTACCTATCGTTGGCCAGATTGGTTTTTCCTCTTCAGCTTTTATATTAGTAGGAGGATGAGGGAAGAAAAGATTAAGCAGGGCGCCTGGGTGGCTCAGTGGGTTAAAGCCGCTGCCTTCGGCTCAGGTCATGATCCCAGGGTCCTGGGATCGAGGCCCACATCGGGCTCTCTGCTCAGCAGGGAGCCTGCTTCCTCCTCTCTCCTCTCTCTCTGCCTGCCTCTCTGCCTACTTGTAATCTCTCTCTCTGTGTCAAATGAATAAATAAAAATCTTTAAAAAAAAAAAAAAAAAGAAAAGATTAAGCAGACTTGCTTTGATGTTATAAAATGCTGGGGTGTGAATTCAAAATGTAAAGTATCAGTCTTGAATAAATAACTTAAGATTTAATATAATGTTTTCCATTTGCAAAATGTCCAAGACAAGCAGACTTGGGTTTTTGAAAATTTTAGTTGTCTTATTTTTCTTCTGTGGGTCAGACTAAGTTTCCCGGCCTATAGTTTAGTTTTTAATAGTCTTTGCTACTGGAGTCTCTTTAGCAATGTCAATTCTAATGGTCTTTCTCCCCTCATAAAATGATGTTCCCTCAGAGCTCACTGAGGAAGAGGAGTTGGGAATACGGGAACAACTCACCTTTCTGTATAGTGGGCTCACGTTATTGCCAGTTTTATCTATATTCCTTCATGTGGAGTTTGTATCACACGAAAACCTATTTATTTTGCTTGATGATATAGGCAAGATGGAGCTTTTGGTGATGATAGATTTAAACAATATCAACAAGTATGTCTCTTGAGCTGCTTTCCCAAGGGAGGTGATGCATTTTTCTAGAACAGACCACACTTATTCTTAGCTGCACTTCTCTGTTGTCAGTAGAATGTATTTGTAACTTACATGGGTCCGTGTGAGTCTGGAATTCCTGGCATTCTCGGTACCACTGCTTTTGACAGGTGACGATGACTCTCTTTGGTTTTACTATCAGGATTTTAGAGTTCATCTAATCATCATTGTAACTCAGTGGTTCCTCTGCTTAGAATTTAAGAACTCTGTAATACTGGCTATTTGGATTCTTAGTGGAATTATCTATCGCAGTCCATCTCATGGTGATACAGTGTCCTGTGTCATTTTTTTCTGTTCCCAGTCCTGGTCCTAGCCTGTGCCTAGATCTCTCTATAAAAGATTTCCTGAAAAGAGAAGTAATTGTGCCCTCCTTAACTGGGACTTCCCTGCTGCTTGATATAAATGTTATAATGATGCAGACCAACCCCCCCGGCCCCCACTTCCCAACCCCCTACTCCTTTTTTATTACTTTTCTAGGTAGGAGATGATACACAATATTCCATGAGATGAACAAAAAATCATTAGAAGTCATCATTTATAAAATAAATCAGTGAGGAACAGCTGGGCAACAGTGACTCAGAGAGTCAGTAAAAATGTAAGAGAAACATATTTTAGTCCAGAAGAAAATTAAATAATGGTCACTATAGATGAACAGGAATATTTTCTCTTCATTTGATGTTTTTGCTAAAAGACGTTCAAAATAATTTACAAGCATACATTAATAATTAGTTCTCTGCACACCCCATTTTTGAATGCTTAAATTGAGGCAGATGGATAATGATTGATTTATTCAAAGCACTCAGCATGTCAGTGGTTGAATTTTGTTGAGATCCCTTTCGCTGTAGACCACACTGCTTCTAATGACCTATGTATAATTCATCTCAGCTTCGTCCGAATTAGGAGCTGACATTTTTTGGTAACACAAATCATAGCTTCTTGTCAGTAAAAGAACCCCGGTGTGGGAAACTCGGACTGCTAGGAAGCTCAGTATGCTGCTAACTTTGTTGTTCTTGTACAGATTTGAGAGAATCTAATAGATTGCCACCTTTATGTTGGCACATGCACGCATATGTTTATTGATGAAGCTGATTTTTCTTCAACCCAGGTATTTCCTGGGCAAGCAGGAAAGGAGATCATTCTAGGATTTTCTCCCAGGTGGTTCAACATGAATTAAAAATAAAAATGCATTAAAAATGCTTTCGGTTCAATATTTTTTCAGTACTGATCTTAGAATGGTAATTATGAGTCTAAAAAACAGAATCAGGTGGTTTTATTCCAATTTCTTCAACATCCTTTAGGAATTTTAAAAATCTTTTCCCTCTGCAGCTGTGTGACCCTTCTCTTTTAGTCTCTCCCTGTTGTGAGTGTGAATACTTGTGATCAAAGGCCCAGTTTTGCTTTCTTGGTGTGCAGAAGTCCTTGATTTCAAGACCTTTTGAGATCAAGCTAAGTCATGCACATGTAACAGGATGAGAGCATGATCCAGACAAGACCAAATGATATTGGAAGATGTCATTGAATGTTGATTCTAAATGTTAACCAGAGATTTTCCTTTATCTTTCTACAACATAAGAAGCAAACTTATTATTACACCTTGACTTGGATGAAATCATGCCATTCCCTGAATACTAAAAATTGTAGATAGAAATATTCCAGGGACGCCTGGGTGGATCAGTTGTTTGGGTGGCTGCCTTCGGCTCGGGTTGTGATCCCAGGGTCCTGGGATAGAGTTCTGCATCAGTCTCCTTGCTTGGTGGGGAGCCTGCTTCTCTCTCTGCCTCTGTGCCCTCTTTCTCTGATAAATGAATAAATAAAATCTTAAAAAAAATAGAAGTATTTTAGAAGTTTGACACATATACTTTGTTGCATAGTATTTTCTAGTAGATATACTCTCTTTGAACAACTTAGCTGGTTCTATGGTTTTCTTTATTCCAAAGAAGAATTTTTTACTTGGGGCACCTGGGTGGCTCAGTGGGTTAAGCATCTGACATCGGCATGGTCTTGGCATCCTGGGATCAAGCTCCACATCAGGCTCTGCACTCACTGGCGAGTCTGCTTCTCCCTCTTTCTCTCTCTCCACCTGCCCCTCACCTCACTAGGGCTCTCTCTCTCTCTAATAAATGCATAAGATCTTAAAAAAATAAAAGAATAATTTTTTATTTTATAGCCTGAGAAATATCCAAGGTTAAATTCCACTAAAGTTTAGGAGTTTTTATAGATACTGCCTAATTAATTATAGTTGTTTTAACTTATTATAAAACTAAAAGGAAATGGAACTAAAATAATACAGGTTTAATCATACTTACAGTTTTTTTTTATAATAAGACACTGATTGGTTTTATCTAGCCATAATTCTTAATGAATTGGAGTTTAAAACTGTAACTGTCTTTTCTGGGAAAGAATCAAATCAATAAAGCTGCTATTTGAAAGCTAAATTTAAAAAATCAACCTAGAATGTGTCTTGCTCATTATGTGTCTAGTACTTTCATATGATCAGTACATATCTACATCTTTTATATCTGTCATTCTCTATAAAGTCATTGATGTTGACAGAGATAACCCTGATGGCCTAGAATAGACAAAATCAAAAGAAAGATTATATGATATTTATTACATTCTATTGACTAAGGTAACATGAATGTTAATACATCTTTTAAAAACTTTAAATAAAAATGGTTGAAATAAGAAAAAGGGGGAGGCCTAGGTTAAGAATAAGATAATTAGAAAATCGTCCATGACCTTAAGAGTAAGAAAAAAATGAATATCAGTGTTTGTCAGAATTTTTTATTATCTTTTAGCTCTCTAACTTAATATACACATGGTTATGACGAATAAATAAGATGGATCTGTTTATTTCTTACAGTGTCATATAAATGGACTCCAAAATGGTCCCAGCCAAAAGCAAGAAAAAAAAATTGATCCATTCATTCAGGATCATCTGATATATTACTAATAGAAATGGGAATTAACATTCAAAATCTATGTTCCTTATTAGAACTTTTTTCAAGAGATGTTAGGAATGCTACCATTTTAATATCTAAATATACTATTTAAATATAATATTAATATTATAATAAATATTATATTATCAATATAATTTGAAAGTCATAAGCCAATATTTGGGAGTCAAAATCAAATACTAGCACAATGACTCCCACCTGAAATTATATACATTATTTATTGTGCTGATATTTTACAATTGCTTAAAATAAGAAGGGTGAAACTTAAAATATTTGTCGATAGTACAGAAATTATTGGTGAACTCACTAAAACTATGGGATCTAATTAATTATAAACAGAGGTTTAATACCTCACATATTTTCAAGGATGAATGATAAATAGATAATCTATCCAAACATCCATCATTTCATTCATCTGTCCAGTACTGTCCAGTATTCTAATACTGATACTCGTATTCTAATATCAAGAGGATTATAAATGCTGAGATAAACATTCAACATTATTTTACCAATTGTATTTCATGTTTACTCTGAGCTAGGCACTGGGCTTAGAATTGGGTATATCATAATAATCACATAAAAAAAGACAATTTCAAGGCAAAAATCTTCAAATTCATTTCATGAGAAACAGGGAACTGATGCAAGAGAGTAGTTGTATTTGTCCATGACATGAATAATTAATGCAAATATCTGTATGATTTTTCTATTATTTATATATAAGGATATATTATTTTGTTTTATGCAGTTGAAGAGAAGTCCTCAGGACCACCTCATGATTTAAATTTTTAAGTCATGTTTGTGGTCTTAATTTAGCCAAGTAATTCTGGTAGTTGAGTAGATACATAGGAAATACTGCATAAATTAACTGTCTCCAGAATTTTATTAAACCCTCTATGGGGCAATGGGGATGAGGGTAGTAGACAGAGAGGACAGTATCAATTACATCTCAAAATGCTTAACAAAGCAGCATTTTTGCAAGCTAATATTTGATGACTGTCTTTTCCAAAATGTTTTACATTTTTAAAATATAACTTAATTATTAACATTGACTTAAATTACACAAGACAATCTGAAGGAAAAGTGCTGGCAATTGTTTTTTCCTGCTACTCATAATTAAGGATTTGTGAGGGATAATTAAAGTAAAAGATCAAATTGTTCACTGGTAGATCAGGTTGTCATTGTCTTCTGTATTTCACCATAAAAAAAGTACATTGATCATTTCATAAAATATTTAGAAGATGAAAACTGAATAATCTTTACGTTGCAGCTGAAAAAACACGATATCAACCCTGAAGATATAACGATTGCCTCAAGGTAAACAGGAAAATCAAATTAATATATATTTATTAAAGACCTTCTACATATAAAGAATCTATATATACTGGGTACAAGTCAGTCCTGATTCTTTATGTTGACAAAGGGTTTTCAGCTGACCGTGAATCTAAGATCAATACATTTTTGTTGTGTTATGAGGCATTCTCTTTGCTATTTGTCCATGAGGTATAGATACCATCAAAATGAAAAGATTCACATGTGCTGTATATTAAATAGCACATACAAAACCAGTATAAAAACAAATATAGTGGAAAGAATAATGAGCTCACTTAAACTTTGTAATGAATCATTTTTGTGATGATAAAATTGGCCATTTCTGTTTCTCCAATTATCAAGTAAAGAGTTTGTAACACCCAATGTCTCTTTGATAAACATTTTACAAACATGACCTGAAGCCAGAAATATAACTCTGATATCATAAGATCTATCAAATTTTCTTTTATTTGGTCTTAACCCATAAATGATGGATATTAAACTTCTTATCCAATATTTTATGCAGGCAGACGCTTTTATAGAAACTGGGCAAAACAGATCATCTTATTACACTTCACTAAGAAATAGAAACACTTCTTAAAAGTGACTGGATGTGCATGTAGGATCTGTACTCAGTCTTAGTATTCCGCAAATAAAAATTATACCTGATATTCCACAATTTTTTTTGAATGCTTGGTGGTCACTGTATTGAATAAAATTTGTGATTAAGCAGTAGCAGCATAAAGTAGTTAGTAGAAGGGAAAATTGTGCTATTTATGATTAGTCCTGGTGCTACTTATCTCAATAGTTTTTTTCCTCAAAAGAGTAATGCATGGGATGGGTGTATCTAAGACTCAATCTATTACTAGAAGTTCTCAAAAATCTTGAGAAGTGCTAATTTTTATTTCCATGAAGATGTGAAATCTCTTTTCAGAGGAAGATCTGACATGGAGATCAACCAGGGAAGTCTTCAATACATATTGGCAAAGTCCAATTTACTTGTTGGAAATTTTTGTCCCATGCTATGGTAATATTTTATTTCATATGCAATATCCTATGTATAAGAAGAACTTTGTTGAACACATTTTATTAAATACATATTTAAAAAATATATAAATTTGGAAAACTCACCTTCCTTTAGTTTCTTTTCCTTTCTCCCTTCCCTTCCCTTCCCTTCCTTCTCTCCTTTCCTTCCTTCCACTATCATTTATTGGGAACCTATTTTGTCCAAGAAGCACTGAGATCTAAAGCATTCAGAAATATCTGAAAGATCTAAAGGACATGATTCATGTCTTGGGGGAAATGTAGTACGCAGATAACTGTAGCACAAAGGAGGCCATCATTTTCACTTCATTAGCATGAAGCTCCATGAAGAGTCAGAGGTTAGAGGGATCCTTCCCAGCTTTAGTGGTCAGGAATCAGTCATTTCTGCAAGGTGTCCTTTGATTTACTTACTTACTTACTTACTTAATCATTTATTCATTTGACAGAGAGAGAGCACGCAAAAGCAGGGGGAATGACAGGCAGAGGGAGAAGCAAACTCCCTGATGAGCATGGAACCTGATGCGGGACTTGATCCCAGGCCCCCAGGATCAGGACCTGAGCTGAAGCCAGACGCTTAACTGACTGAGCCACCCAGGGGCCTCTCTGTAAGGTGTCTCTATTCCTTTTAATGCACCATGATATTTAGAAACCGAGATCTGACATGGGATGCTGCTGCTTGTTCTTGATATCTTTCAGTGGATGGAGTTAGGGAATCTAAGTATAAATATAAATATAAATTGTGCAATAAGCATGTTTTTAAAAAGATTTATTTATCGGAGAGAGAGAGAGAAAGAGAGAGAGAGACAGAGAGACCTTGAGAAGTGGGAGGAGCGCAAGGTGAGGAAGAGAGAGGACAGGCATGAGCAGACTCCACGCTGAGTTTGGAGCCTGACAGGGGGCTTGATCTCATGACCTCGAGATCATGACATGAGCCGAAATCAAGAGTCAGATGCTTAACCAACTGAGCCACTCAGGCACCCCGCAATTAGCACATTTTTATCTCTATTTTAAAATCTATATGTATATATTTAAAACCATCAGTTTATATTCATACCTCAAATTCCAATTCAAACTCTAGGCTTCTCTCTAGAGTTCTCATTTGTCTTATTGCAACTTCCTTCCCTAACACTGAGAAACTTGACTCTCATTGTCATTGATATTATTAGATCAGTATCCCCTGTATATAATCAGTCTTCCTTTGCAGCTCCTAGTCCCTCCCACATGCAGAGGGTTTCCTCAGCCCACCCTTGCTCTGACATTCTGTAACAAGCCACCTTACGATGTGATAGTCTACCCATCCCCGCCAGGCCACAATACCTTGCATCATCTGGTCAGCTGACATGTGGGTTGCTCAATAAAAATATGATTGATTAACATGTCTCAATAACACAATGTTTATGGTTTTCATACGGCAGCATATTGTCACAAGAAAGCAGCTGCCTGTACTGCTGACAATTCTAGGCTTTATTTCTGTGTTAAAATTACATTGCGTTAGTGTCAAACTCAAGTCCAGTTATTTCATTCCAGACAACAGAAAATGAAGTATGCAAATACATTTTGAATGATGAGGTTTGTAAAGTCCCAGTGTCAATGAAAAGAAAGAAATCTTTTCTGTTGACATTTTAAACTGACTCATTAAATAATTGAATTCTCCCTGGCTTGTAAAACAAACAAATAAACAAAACAGAACACCAAATGTATGAGGTGTTTGAAGATACAATGTAAAAGAATGCAAAGGATACAGAGAGGAGAATAAAGAGATTTTTTTAAAAAGCTATGGTTAATTCATGGTATTTCCCAGCCATAACTTCATATACAAGTGGAAAGAGAAAAAAGTGAGAAAGAATTTATTCTTAATTAATCTTGTAGAGTTTAAATATAGGCAAAAGTGTTCTGCTATTGAAAAAAATAGTAGGAAATTAAGATCTATTAAAAATGTTTGAATGATATATTTTTAAACTAAATTATGACTTGGGAAACATATACTAATATCGATTGCAATCATATACTAATAACAAAATAATCAGCATCTGTACACCACAGCAATATGGATCGGTGTATGTTATTAGTGAAATATCAATGACTTGGTGATGGCCAGGAGATTGATGTCAATTCACTGAAGGCAAAGGAGTCTATGATTGTTGATCTTTCAAGGATATCCCCATTGCCCTGTTCTTTGCCCTGACAGACTCAGTTTGCTTGGAGTATAATTATTAGTAGCACTCTTTTTTATTCTGGAAAGTGTTCCAGAGTGGGTGATAAATTATATGGTTATCATAACTCTAGATAAAATTTGAAGAGAGAAAGCTGAGGGATCTCTCAGCAGTTCTTGTCACTTTGACCTACAGGAAATAGGCAATTTTAAGCAAAGCCACGTAGGCCTAGTTCCACTCTGGACTAAAAATGAATGCAAATTAGACCAATCAGCTGTATTTTATACGGCTGTAACTTCTGGGTGGTCTTCAAAGAAAACCCCACTTTGAGTGTGTTTCAGTGTTGCAAAGGAAATTTCACAGACTGCTATAATGAGAGTGGGAGGTCTGCCGTTGAAAGAGAGGGTTTCAATAACTATATTAAGGGCAGCAGGAGAAAACTTTTCTAGCTACAGCTGCCACCTGAAACTTCAGCCACTAGATACTCACTAATATAAATTGTTCACAGCATTCTACTATTTCCCTATAATATCTACACAAATTCTGAACACTGTGTTATTCAAGGTGATGTCATGGATTAAAAATGTAATTTAGTACTTTTTGTCCACAGTATTCAATGTTGACAAAATACGCTGTCAATGCTGTCTTTTGTGTTATGAAGGGAAAACAAGCTTCAATAGGATTTCATACTTCAGTTGTGTGATTCAATGTTAATAAAGTATTCTCAGGTGCAAAATTATTAGTAATATAATACTTTCACATTGAGTATTAAGATAGGAAGGGGATTTCTGTCTGTCAAGATTAACTGAAAAATTCAAGACTTGATTGTGAAACGTAATACAAAGTTTTAAAGACCACCTTGTTTGATAAAATCCACTGAAAGAAAATTCTATGTATACAAATAAGGAATATTCGATGCAACAACACTTGATCATAAAGATGCTATGAGAACTTGAATCCATTTTGGGTGAAGTGAGGAAAATATACGATGAAGTGGTATCAAGACATGAAGTATGAACAAATAAATTCAAAAAACAAGAAGAAGAAAAATGAATCAAAGCAAGGAAGAAAGAAAAGATAGTGGCTGAGAGTCTCCAAAGATGAAATAAAAAGGGAAACCAGCAAAAAATTTGAATCGACACCACCTTTATTTTAAAAAATACGGATTCTCAATGTGCGGGTGTGTGGTCACAACATTTACTTATCCTAGGCAGTCAACCTGCAACTGGCTTGATAAAAAGCAAATGATCAATGAGCTGGGGAAGACTCTGTATGGTCATTTTCCAATTTCAAAATATAATTCGAAGGGAATGTCCAGTCTTGGGGCAGTGGTATTATCCTCATGAATAAAAGGACGGCTCATTAATCATTAATTGTCATGCTGCTGTGAATGCTGTGAAAGAATGCCCTATTCTCCCTCCCCTCCCTGATCCTTGACCATATTATTCTTACAGTCGAAGTTGCTGAGACCTCATTTCTGGGCATCAGTTAGCTCAGATATAGTAGCCAGGAAAGGAAGGGTAGAGTGCAAGATAAGGAAATAAGAGGTGCTGAGTTTTAAGAAACAGGCTGTAGCATTGTTTTTCCTCTTGAACCTTCCCTCAATAACACTTATTCTTCTCCTGTAAAGAGGGAATCATGAGGAGTAAAGAAGTCTTGGCTCCAAGGACTGTAGTTTTGAGTCTTCTTATCCCGAAGAAGAATTTGACCACTTTTAATCTACTTTAAAATGTTGACAGTGCATATTGGAACAGAAGGTTTGAAGAACAGGACAAGGACCCTGGAATTTCTAAAAGCCCTTGTGTGATGGAGTAGAATCAAAGGATAATCAGGCAAAATGGGGGGAATGGGGAAGATGGAGAAGAAAAGGGTATGAAGCAGCAGAAGACAGGGGGAGTCCTGATGGTGGAATCCAGGAACACTAAGAATGAAAGTAAAGATTGCAGTGTTCATATCAGATGTCACACAAATAGGGCGAAAAATTTAAAAAAATCAGAATTTAAATTCAGGCAGGGTTGTATGGTTAAGATTGGGTTGTCATAATTCTCAGAGTTAGTTTGAATATAACCAGACAAGACCACTGTCTTCCCTTTCACAGAAGAATGATGTATTTTTCCATTTTTTTGTGTCTCTCAACATTTGTTGGGATGTTGGTCAATTCAATTCCTTTTCCTGAACTTCACTTTAATTAATGTTATATTTTTAAAATGACAACGAAGATCATCTCTTATCTCACAAATGAGATACAAATATGCATAAAATTGTTTTTCACAAGTCTTTTAAAGTTTGCCATAGGTCTTCCTTTTAACTTACATGGATTCAAATATGTCATGAGTCCATAATGTCCCCTAACACAACTTATAACCAAAGCCTGTAATCACATCTTTAGCCTATTCTAGGCATATTAAGTCTATTTATCCCATACACTTTCAGCATTAATAAAATAATTTCATTTGATTTCAGAATAAAATCTAAATCATTAAATAAAATAGAGATTAGGTAACACACAAGCTAAAGAATATAATGTACATAATATATAATATCATATATAATAGAAATTAAATAAAAACTGAAATTTTAAGTAAATAATAATACCCTTTAGGAAAGAACGCCATCTCTATTGATTTTACTCCATGCAAGGCCTAAAAAGACCCACTGTTCTTTTTGTCCTATTCATTCATTCATTCAATTCTAATTGAGGGTCTTCTATGCAACGTGCTTAAAGAAAAGTGCTAGGAGGCATTACAAATGTTTTGGCAAAACCACTATTAAATCATGCTCCGGCACATAGCAGGTATTCAGTAAATCTTAGTTGAATGAATGAATGAAATTTCAAGATTTTTTCTACATAAACTTACTCTTATAACTCGATTTTATCCGCACCTCTTTGTATTCCCAAATATCCAAGAAAGAACAAAATACAAACAAAACACAATGATTGCTCTAACATATTTTACCTATATTGGTCCATGCACTGGATAAGTCAGGAAAGGTACTAATTCTTTTTTCTAAATACAAAGGGATTTTGTATTCTTTCACAGCCAGTTTTGTTTTAAAACTAATCACGTGAGGGCGCCTGGGTGGCTCAGTGGGTTAAAGCCTCTGCTTTCGGCTCAGGTCATGATCTCAGGGTCCTGGGATCGAGGCCCACATCAGGCTCTCTGCTCAGCGGGGAGCATGCTTCCCCCCCCCCCTCTGCCTGCCTCTGCCTCCTTGTGATCTCTCTCCCTTTGTGAAATAAATAAATAAAATCTTAAAAAAACCTAATAACGTGATGTGATGAGAACTGGGTGTTATACGCACCTGATGAATAAGTGAACACTACATCTGACACTAATGATATACTATATGTGGGTTAATTGAATTTAAATAAAAAATGAAATAAAACTAATCAGACTTACCAAACAACAAAGCAACAGAAAAATGTGTTTAAAACTCAGTTGTCCTAAATTTTCATTGCATTGTGTTTCTCTAAAAATAAATAGGTAATAAATTGTAGAATCAACACTTTCCCCCTTTTTTGCAGAGCATAAATTGGCCCTTAGTCTGCCTGTTGATAAGTTGTTTTATGTGCAGAGAGAAATAATATCAGCAATTATGTAAAAACCTATAATAATAATAATAGTAATAATAAATGTACAATTATAGTTTTCCCAATAATATATTACATATAAATGGGTTTAAATTTGACTATCATATATTCTTCGGACTTTTGAGGGAAAGAGAATATCAGGAAATCATAATCTTGTAATAGTGTTTCAATAATTCATTAAATAGATTTTAACACTAAGATGCAAAGGCCCACGTTCAAGTATTCTCTAGATTTCACAGCAATTTGAAAAATGTATTGTGTTAAGTTAGCTTAGAAGGGCAAACTTTCCATTAAGCATATTGAGAATTCTCTTAAAGGTCACAATGTGACTACTTTACTTCCCAAATAATGACTGATTTAAGAATAGATTGTAAAAAGCTGGCATTGCTATTAGTAAAGGATTTCAGTCTGTACTTCTCATCACTTATGAGTCAGAATGGGCCATTACTGATTTTGGAGTTCTGACATCCCTGCAGGTGTCTTCTCATTTGTCGACTTCTCATATAATCCAGAGGGATTGCACAAATTTCTCCAACCATAGCTGTGCTTGGAAGGAGGAAAGGCTCCCTAATTTCAAGGTATGGAGGCTTTTTAGTTGAAGAAACTGTAATTGTAAGTTATTTTGAATTTACTTGGCACCTTGGTAGGTCTTTTTGCAGTTTACTCAAAGTAACTGAAATAAAGAAGTACAACATAGGGAGAGCTCAAGCCATGGATGTAAAAGGAAAATCTGTATTAAGTTCTCCAAAGACCTCTTGTTCAGGAAAGTGGGAAATCTCTACCTCGCGGTGCAAATAATAGATGCTTCTGGGTGCAGCCAAACAAGAGAAGGGCAAATGTACTTAATGGGAATTGACTCAAAGGTCTTGAGTTTTCATCCACTGTGCATAATCCACAGTTGTTTTCTTCTGGGGTTCCTTTTGGCATGCTCTCAGAAAGTTTTCTGAGACTTCTCTCAAGTGATCTTTTAACATCCTTTCATTGCCATGTTGAGTTTGCCGTGTTCCCACACAGAAACCTGTACAAACCCTCCAGTGAATGAATGCTCAGCTTTTATCAGCCTTGTGGGCCTCGCCAGGGTGTGAGCAAACAACACTGAGGAAAGACATTTCACACCTTCCAATTCCTAAGCCTCTATCTTTATACAAAGCCAATGTATTGTGTGTGCCTCGAGGTTTTGCGTGAACAATGCAAGTAGCCCGGCACCACCGTATCAGCCTTTCCCCAAATCCTCGTCTAGGGAAACAGTTATCCCTTATCACAGGAACAAGAGTAAATTTATTTTTGCTGCTGAAAAGAAAAAAAAATCATTCAACTTAAAGGATTAACAGATATTAAAATAATATTTGTGTAAGGTTAAGCCCACAGACTGGCAAACAGTGAGCTCTCTTGAACATTAATAATCTGGAGATAATACCTGTTATACTTCAAAGACTTTAAAGGGAGCCTCTCAGTAGCATGTGAATTAATATGGATGATCAAGAATTTATTTTAGAGTCCCAAATTTTAGGTGAATGATCAGAGGCCAATGTTTAATTGCTATGTTTCATAGCGATTTGAAAATCTGTAATCCAAAAATATCTTTTAAAGGAAAACTTCTATTTAAATTGCTCAGCTTGAACGAAGAACATCTCAAATTAAATGTCACAAAATTTGCCATCCAAAATAAAGAACTTTTTGTGTCTGGAAGTGTTTGATGTGTTACTGGAAGTTATGAGGATTAAGTTCATTATATAATCATTATAAATCATACACTAGATTATGCTACATTTCAAAATATCTGCAAGCACTATTCTGGAGAGTAAATGTACATAACTGGGAAAAATAATCTACAAGGGGTGGGAAGAGGAATAGAGGAAATGTAGGGTCTAAGCTTGAGTCATTAGAAAGTAGAGCTAGAGAGAAGAGCTTGTTTATTTGAGGAGGTGATCTAGGGAGATAGGAATGTAGGACAGGGACAAACAAAACAAGGAAAGAGAGAAAGCCAAAGGCACTCAAAATGGTGTGTTCTTTAGCTAAACAATGCTGTGGTCAACTCTGCTTGATCCTCAGGGGGAAGTTCTGAGGAGCTATATGGATTACATTGCAGAACTTATTTTATTCCACCAGGGGCAGAAAATAGCAGATATCATTGACAATCTCTCTGCCCTCACTGGAAAAGAGGTGTCTTTTGAGACATTAATTTCTTTGCAAACAGATTGTATGTATATAATTACTAGTGGTCATATATCAAAGATTCTATATCACAGAGTTAGAGAAGCCCTGAGGCAGAAAGCAAGAGAGGTTGTATGGCCAAGGTGAGATGCTTTCAGGTTACACCTATACAAAGCTCCTTGCTGCAGCAATGGCTGGACTAAAAAAGTGGCTGAGAGGATGTGAGATGGGGCACAAAAGGTGTCTACCCCTTGATTTGTTCATATCTCCTCATGCTGTCTATTAAATCTAACTAGTTATGAATCTTCAGTGGAAGATTTCTATAAAAGACTCTATAAAAGACTTATGACATTGGATGCCCAGGTGGCTCAGTAGATTAAGCATCTGCCTTCAGGTCATGATCCCAGAGTCCTGGGTAAAGCCATAGGTGACAGGGAGCCTGCTACTCCCTCTTCCATTGCCCCTCCCCCAGCTCGTGCTCTCTCTCACTCCTCCTCTCTCTCAAGTAAATAAATATAAACTTAAAAAAAAAAAAAGACTTATGACAAGCGGTCATTTGTGTGGGAATGTGTGTGTAACACTCTATGATTCCTGTTACGGTTTTGACTTTAGTTGGTATTCATTATTTTACTCCTCCACTAATTGTTTCAGATTTCTATCATTCACAACTAGCTCTTCAACTGGTCTAGGTTGTTTACGTAGCGGGAAAACACAGACCTTCATCCACAAGGCACCTGAGCCCTTATTTGCCTCACTTCCATTGGGCCAAAAGTTGTAACTTCCCATCTACATTTATTACCAAACATGGAAGCACCAAGTACCACCCTGAATCCCCTTGGTTCCAGAAGTAGTTCATTCTCATTGTGTTACAGAAACTCTAGCTCTTCATGACAATCTGTATCTATTAACACTGACAATATATAAGAACTATGTTCTTTGCATATTGTCCACTGGCACAGGCAGTAAAATGAAGAGATGGTAGTTATGTCTTCAAGTTGATGGAACTCTTATGGTGGAATTATTCCTAGTGGAAGCATTCTCCCTCTGGGAACCAGACCTCTTATTTGGTAGAGCCCATGTTGTCAAGGGTGAGAAGCACACCTTGCGCAACTGGTTCACTGAATAATGGTTTAAGGGGCTACCATATTTATACTCCTTGGTCTCTAGAATACTCATGTATTCTACCTGCTGGGGATGCACTAATATATTTTTGGTGCTGATTCAGTGTATATACTATATTCTGAAGAATATGCCCCAAGTCTGAAGGGTTTTTCCCCCAAGATAATCTCTTACCCGAGCTTGGACAAGCCTATTACATTGCTGTTTCAAGGGTGGCATGGTATATGGCGGGGCAGTTGGATCCTGTGGTTACTTTCCCGTTCTTGCAATTTTTTGGGGTCATAAAATGTTCTGAATTAGTTTGAGGCAATATTGTGTGAGACTCCACACAAATCATTCAGGCATTCTTTAAGTCCCTGGATGGTGGTGCTGGCAGGAATTCCTGTGTACAGGGGAGGTAAACCCATGTATGGAGTAGATATCATTTCTGTTAAGGATAAATTTCTGTCCTCTCCAGGATGGAAAAGTCCAAGGTAATCAACCTGTCAATCAGTAGGACCCACTGCTGTTTCTTCTTATCATATCGCCCTGTGTATTTCCTTCAAAACACTTTTTATATTCTGAAATTATATTGCTTGTTTGTTAATCCCAATAACGATCCAAACTCGTTGAGGTTAGAAGTGTTGCCTCTTTTTTATAGTATTTTGTGCTCAGGAGACCTGGCACATAGTATGGACTGGGTAAACACTCCTCTTTGCCCTCTGAATTAGTACTTAGTCTTTATTTCCTTTGGGTGTCAGTCAGAAGGGAACTTGCATTTACTGAATTCTTTTATATATGCAAGATAACTTATGTACATTATATATGATGTGGGTGTTGCAATTCTTCCCATTTAATATTTGAGGAATCAGTTCAGTCAACTTTCTCAGAGTCGTACAACTACCCAGATATGTCTTTGGGTCCAAATTCAGGTATATCTTGCTCTGAAACTACAGAATAGGGATATCTCTTAGGATGACAGTTTGGCACCAATTCCCTTTATCCCCTTTTGTGATGATGTGTCAGACTTCTAATAAATGTTCCAGACACGACCAAAACAGAATAGACCATCTTTCCCAATGATCATTTATTTCCCACTCAGGTAAATGGCACCATTCTCCATCAAATAAATAGAGGTGATTTCTAAATTCCCCCTCTTTCTCACCTCCCCCCAAATCTTTCTTTTAGTAACTGTAACTGTTAAACAGAATGCCAGGCGCACCTACATTTTGTGATGAGGTCTTTCCTATTTACACAATTTCTATTCCTGACAGAAAATTCAAATGCCAGACCACCTGGTTCAAAACCAGTTACCCATAATCCTACTGGCAACTTGCCAAGTTCTATCAATTTACTTCTGAAACATCTCCTGGTCCTGTCCTTTTCTTTAACCAACAATTCCCCAAATTAGTTTCTGTCATTGTCAGTTTCTGCCTAGCTGCTAAACCATAGTGGACATTTCCTGTTTCTGTCTATATAAAATCTCCTTGCACTTTCTGCATATAGTTCCCCCACCTTCCCTTAGGTAACATTTCCTTACCTATTACCTTTCCAGGTGTTTTGGGCTTGCCTGTCATAGTCCTTTGCCCTCATGGCCATGGAGATGAGCCCCCAAGCCCTGCCAATTAGAATGCTCCATCCTCCTGACCACAGTGCTTGGTGAAAAAAAGCCCAAGATCCAGCCAGGTCATCTGCTGCCTCCGGGTTTTCTGAATTGAATGTAGAGTGGGATCTCTCTTTTTTACTTATGTTTTCTGAGCTCAAAAGGCATGATCCTCACGGCACAGAGGAGCCTGAGAAGGTGAGTTCAACACATAGGCAGATATAGAGGGGATGAAGTGAGTTCTGATGACGTGTTTTGATCCTATTTATTCAATCTTGAGTAAACCTAGATTTATCCTTGCCCTTCTAGTCATAACTGCCAATATTAGGTATTTTTCTTTGTGGTTTAAAATGAACTGATTTGAGTTTATTCAGTTGTAAATTAAAACATCCAGTAATGAACTTGTTTTCTTGCCCAACCCTCGGCAAGGCATACCCTCTTGTGGCATAACTCTTCTTATGATTTTACCTCCTTATTCATTTTCCATGCTGCTTATAGAATGAGCAGTCTAAAATGAAAATCTGTTCAAGTTACTCCTTTTATGATGTTCCAGAAACTTCCTTCAACTTTCGGGGAGTAGACTTCAGTTCAAACTCCTTATTTTATCACACAAGACTAATCTTTCTACTTTCTAATCTCATGTTCTCCACTCTCCATTCTCCTTCTCTCTCTTCACAAGTTTGTTTCTCAAAAGCACCAGCAGTCTCATACCTTTACACTACTGTGTATATTGATACTACTGCCTGGAGCAACAATTTATCCTTTTCATCCAGCTGCTTGATACTTCAAGTACCAAGGCATCCAGGACATCTTTCTCGAATCCCATCAATGATCGTATTGCTTGGTAATTATTGTTTTTATTGTCTGTTTTTTCCAAGAGACACTGAACTTTAGGAAGCCATATGGGATGGTTTGTCTCTGTATTTTCTGTGCCTGTCACAATGCCTGGCAACAAATAGGTGCCCAGTAAATGCTGGTAAATGAAGGAATAGAGTTAGTTAGATACAGGACCCTTGATGGTATGCCTTGATCACAGAGCAATTAAAACATATTACGGACATTGGGGAAGATTTGTGCTATGGAGAATGCTGTGAAATGTGTAAGCCTGATGATTCACAGACCCGTACCCCTGGGGCAAATAATACATTATATGTTAATAAAAAATAAAAAAAAACATATAGGCCTTAATGACACTGGGACAGATTCTTAGACAATTCAGTTAAAGTAAGATATTAGCATCCAAAAAGAGAATTCAAAATGAAAATCATTATTAAAAAGAAGCATGGATATTTTCCTGCTTTTCTCTTTCAAAAATTATTTCTTACTTTTTAAAAAGACGTACTTATTTATTTAAGAGGGAGAAAAGGAGGGAGAGAAAGACAGGAGGGGCAGAAAGAGAGTCTCAGGAGACTCTGTGCTGAGGGGGGCTCATTCCCACGACCCTGAGATTATGACCTTAGCCAAAACCAAGCATTGGTCATTTAACCAACTGTGCCACCCAGACACCCCTGTTTCTTACTTTTTGAAAGACTAAGACAAAACAGGGTACAAAATGTGTCTATGTCATGAAATATTCATTCCTGAAATGAATTATTTGATTTTGAAGTATGAAAATTATTGTAATAATGATGGCTCTATCTGTATAAAATTCAGTCAGATGTTACAGCAGGCATTTATTGACAAGAGGCATAGTTAGTATAAAGGTTCTCATTCATTTTTCCCATAAAGCTGACTCAATTTAGGAAAATTTGATGGGGAATGCAGAGACAAAAGAAATGATGAAGAAATTACTTCTTCTTAGTGTTTTAGTTTCAAGTGTTTAACCTTATTGAAGAGATGTATTTCTTCAAGACTTGCTGGTTCAAACAATATAATATTAAATATAATATTTTTAGACAAAGGTTAGCTAATATCCTGCCCATGTCACATTTCATCTCTTTGATGAAAGGGACATACCAAAGTCTTTCACTAAAGGGCAGCATCCAAAAATGATTTTGGTCACTGTTCCCTGTGTTAAACCTTAGCTAAATTTCAGTGTGTGTGTGTGTGTGTGTGTGTGTGTGTGTGTGTGTGTGTGTGTGTGAATGTGCATACATGCATGAATACATGTGTGCTGAAGAAGGAGAAATTTCTCTCCAAAGACAACATATGTGCTCCAAGTGTTCACGTTACATCTCTTTAAACTGACTAGCTTCCTTGGGACATATCTAGTTTTTCCTAGGTCTCTAACTTCTTAACCATCTTGCATTCCAGATCACTACAGAACTTTCTTATAATTTCTTTATATCCTTCAGTAGTAAGAATTTTCTTTCTTCAAGGCACAATATCCAGCTTTATTTGCAATTCCTTTTCTAGATATTAATTGAATTTTGATCTGCCAAATTTTCTAATAAATATTACCCACATTGCCTTGTCTTTGTTTTTGGAATGCAGCATCCGATTCTACTATGATAATCCCACGTTGACTGTTCTCTTCAATTCTTTTTATATTTTCTTTCGAATAGCTTTAAAATTGGATTAAAGTATTCCCTCAAAGCTCCAACTTTTTTTCTGCACTTCATTCTTCAGAACCCCTACCTTCATCTAGAATCATCTCTGAAAACTCTGTCCCTCCATTTATCTTGCCAATCCTTCAACCCCTAATATACTCATTCTCTCATACCTTTATGTACCAGTCTCTTGTCATTCTTTCAGATAGTCATCTATGATTAACATCCCTATAATTTATGGTTCAATTTTTCTGTTCCAATGCAGACTGGAGAAGTCTTCCATATTTCTGGCTGTATTTATCTCAGGAGAATAAAATCTACCAACATTGTTTAACATTGAAAATGGAGTTAGTAACAGTTCTTTAAAAGACATTTTGAATTTATATTTATTTAATGAAAGAGAGTAGTTCATTATCCACACCCTGTAAAAATAATCTGCATCTTGTACCTAGAAAACAAAGAATGAAAAAGACTTTTCTTTATCCCTGTGAATGTGTTTCCAGTGTTAAGAAAGAAGCCTAGACTAACATGAAGAATAGAGCCTTCACTCTATTTGATGCTTTGTTGGCTTCTAGAAGCACAGTTTCTTCATCTAGCAGACAGTACCTATAGTTCATCATATGTAATCCTCTATTTAATTAGATTAGCTCTTTAAGTAAATTTCTTCCTAAATAACACTCTCTCCTTATATTTTCACATCAAAGATCGGAACGACTGTGCTCTTCGTTCTTCGTGCTGTTCAAAAGGGCACTAGAAAGTTGTCCCTGGGGATTAGTTAGGATAGACAAAAGCATCAACTCAAATCTGTCAAAGCCCACACGAGATTCTGAAAATTGTATAGCAAACTAACTTTTCCAATTTGTAATAAAAATAAAAATAAATTCAATAAACATGAATTACTTATTAAATAATTTTTTCTTAGGAATTTTATATAATATTATTTGTTGGTGGGGTTATGAATGTATAATGTTCAAGAATTTTTGGGGGGAAGGGAGAATGGTTAGTTTCAAGCCTAATTTAATTAGGAGCACTTTCATTAAAGCATTGTATTTCCCTGTTTTTATATTCTTAGAATAGAGAGATAGCCATTAAGATTGGAACAGGCATCTCAAGTAATTAGTGTTTATAAACATTCTGCATGTGAGGCCTATTTTCCTTCGTGTATATAGTAATGGATACTATTAAGAAAACTGCTCATTAAGATAACTAGATATAAGATATTAGCTTGGTAATGATGCACAAAATGTTAGCCTTCTTATTATTTTAGCCAATAGGTAGTTTGTCTGCCTACAGTAATTTGATTTCCAAATTCAAAGGTCATAGCACTAATGGAGGAAAGTAAATAAAAGTAAAGAACATTTTTTTCAGTGTGAATTTTCTCTTTTCAATTTCCAGCACTCACTGGCATATAAATTTCAAGTAAATTTGCTCTGCCTAGATTTTCTTAGTAAATTTAGGCAACCGATCAATATTGCAGGCTTCAGTGCTGCTTGTCACAGGAAACACCTGGATCTTTTATCTGTCCATAGTATGGAGATTTCACAGGTAATTTCCAACTTAAGTCTCTTTGGTTGCTCAGAGCCAGGTAAAACACATTGGATAGGTGGAGCAATAATTTTGACAATAAAACTTACTGTGTAAGGAAAACGAAGGTTCTAATTGGGCCCAGGTGTTCCAGTTTGATGTTCCTTATTTGGAAGTCATGAAGAGTGATGAGTTCACTCAGCTTCATTCTGCCAGGCAAAATTGGGGACCTTAGGCTACAACTGCTTAAAAAAGAATTTAGTCCATGGATTTCTCTCTACAACCAGCTTATTAATTTGTGTGAATCTTAATACGCAGGTAGGTTGGTTGGAAAATGTTTACTCTATAATTGAAAATAAAACTATTTGATTTAGTGGACTGAAGGGATAACTCCTCTCAGGAGACTGTATTTTGTGTCAGGATTTTCGTCTTACAGTGACTTCTCCACAAAATGGCAGACTCTAGCCACCTTTCTGAAAATAGTCCAGGTATGAGGATGTGCGGGTGACCACAGTAGACAATTCCTGCAGGTGCAGGCTCAACTGGAAAAGTTTGTTTCTGTTTCTAATTCTGGAAGACCATCTTCGATGGCACCTGGGAGAGGCAGGCTTTTCAGCTGTCATTCAAATCGATCCATATATCCTGAGCTTCTGTGTTCTGGTGATCATATTGCTTTCAGCAAAGGAAGACTTTAGAGATCCTTATCCAGACTCCCTCTCACCTCCTATTTTATAAATGGAATTGAGGTCTTGAAAGGGCAAATGAGTTGTCCAGACTACACAGTTACCCAGTGGCTTTGCTGAGATGAGAGCCCCATGTTCTTGGCCCCAGTCCAGAGTTCTTTGCACTGTGCTATGCTGGGAAATACTGTCTCTCTGCTCTGTTGTAATCACTATTTTCCATAGACTCTAAATCTGAAATGTTTTTTTCCTGTATGAATTTCAAAAATCTCAGGTTCCATTTTGGCTCTCAATTCTGGTTCATTATCCTGATTCTTCAAACCATTGCTATACAAGTCCTGTTCTAAAAGTTCTCATCCTGGCGCTCCCTTTACCAGCAGCTTTTCTTTGCGTTAGAATTTGCGAAGAGAGAAATATGCACTTTGTCTTTCAAGACTGTGCTTTCTAGTTCCATTTCAAATACTACTCAACTTCTCCTTTTCTGAGCCTCTGCCACAACTGAATGATAACTGTCTATTCACTAAAATGTTATGGAAATTTGTACCTCTCTTGTGGAATAATCACTGCTATGTACTTTTCTTATGCTATTTGTGAATTATATGAGGACAATGAGCATGTGTATATTCTTCAGATTTTTAAAAATATATTTCCTTCCTCCCTCCCTTCCTTCCTTCCTTCCTTCCTCCCTTCCTTCCTTCCTTCCTTCCTTCCTTCCTTCCTACCTTTCTTTCTTTTCTTTTCTTTTCTTTTCTTTCTTTCTTTCTTTCTTTCTTTCTTTCTTTCTTTCTTTCTTTCTTTCTTTCTTTCTTTCTTTCTTTCTTTCACATGGGAGAGACAATGAGTCAGGTGGGGAGGGGCAGAGGGAGAGAGAGAATCTTAAGCAGGCTCCATGCCCAGTGTGGAGTCCATCTCGGGGCTCTATCTCTCTATCTCATGACCCTGACATCATGACCTGAGCCAAAATCAAAAGTTGGATGCTTAACTGACTGAGCCATCCAGGCGTCCCTACAAACTTCAGATTTAAAGTGAAAGCTCATTATAAGTCATCATAGTTGGTAAAATATTAAAAGTGCTATTTTGGTGCTGTATGTATGAATGTACTAATTTTTCAAGGAGCATATGCTCTCCAGGACTAATCCAGGATTAGCATATTACCTCCTCTCTGCCTACTTGTCCAAAGCCAGGTTCTTTTTTTTTTTTTTTTTTTTTTTTTTTTTTTTTTTTTTTTTTTTTTTTTTTTTTTTTTTTTAGTTTTCCTGAGTAGTGAGATTTCTACATTCACATATGAAGGTCATCCCCAACATCAGACAAAGGGAGTCCAGAACTTTGGTTTACCCATGGATTCACTCCCTCAGATACTATTCTCCTTGGGATCTTATCTCTCCCCTGCACCTGAGATTTCTCCGCACTAACCAAGAGGACTATCTGCATATGGATCCTTCCCTTTTTTGTCTCTACCTTTTGACTTCTGAGTCTGCCAAAGTTTCTCTCACAATGAATAGCAGATTCTTCCTTAAAGGTGACGCTTGCATTCCTAACACATTTCACGTGATGATGTCAGTCCAGACACCATCCTTTGGGAATTACTGGTCTAAAAAAACACTTGTCTCTTCTTTCTTGTTTTAAAAACTTCTTCTATTTTTAAACAGTGTTTGTCTTGAAATGATTTTAAATTTAACAAAAGTTGTAGTAAAATACAGAGTTCCACTATACCCTGTGCTCAGATTCCTATGGTTTATATTTCTGAACCATTCGAGCATGACATTTCTGTATCTAACCAGTTCCCAGTTGTACCTGCCTAACATCAGAATGCTAAACTGTTACCAGCTCAGCTATTAACATCTTTGTTTGCTTTTTTTATACTATTGTTTTATTTTTTTGCTTTTAAAACACGAGAGGTTATAAAAAAGGAATTTTCAATTTTGAAAATCGCCTTAAAAACCTCCTTTTGTGGGAGAAGTTTTCTACTTTTATCTAATTTTTGAAGAACAGAGGGTCAAAGATAGATAGAATCTCTAGAAACCCAAACTGGTGAGTTTGAAGCCAGTGGTAGAGCTATTTCTGCAATGTTAAGATGAGTATTTGCATTAACATGGTATTTTCTACTAGCAAATTGGTTTATCTTTAGTTTTCTTAGTTATTTATTTCAACAACTACATGAAATATATAGGAAGCTTGGATCTGTTAATTGCATTTCCTTTACAAAATCTTTCCTTTGCAGATAAAATTCTTTCTCTCATGTTGGGATGGATTTGACTTTCCTATCTTGAATCCAATAGGTGTCTCTAAATATTGTTTAACAGACAGATAAAGAAAAAAATCATTGTTAAGAAACTTTTAATCTACAAAACTGTCCACAGTCTTTCTCTCACTCAACAGTGTCAGGGTCTGATTCCAGTGAATATCACATGCTTTGAGAAGTCTAGTGCAATTGCCGAGGACAATAGTTCTAATTTTTATGAAACAACTTCATCTTTTTGGGATGTGATTTATTTTAGGTTTGTCCCATATTCTTTCAAGCCTTGGACCCAAGTGTCTGTGATAACTTGAAAAACTTGGTGAGATAACCTGGAATTCTCCACACGTCAGTGTAGGATTACTGCTTCTAATTTTGCAGACAGAAAAGCAGGGTATATAATAAAGTGAAAGATTGCACCACAAGTTAGCAGAATAGCTAGATTAGACTTCAGTCATTTAACTCACTATCAAGTCAGAAAATCTCTCACTTGTTAAGTTCCTGTTCAGTCTGATTTCCCTCCCAATGCATGGATCTCTTCATCTATTCCGTGCACGAAGCTTCATTCACTTCAAAGGCTCTCCTATACAGAGTTGAAAGAATGAGCACCTGGCCTGATTAGTATTCTGCCTTGAAATTTGTAAGGATGTTTGTTGAAGACTAATACTGTGAGCTTGGTTAATGATATGGACTCCATGAAGAGGACTCAAACCCCAACCTATTATTTAAAATTATATAAACTACAAGATAAAAACTTGATGGTTAAAACTATTAGCAGTATGAAATCATCTACTGGCCTTTCAAGCCAACTAATCTTGCATGGTAATCTGTCCCCTACTGACAGGAGACATTATGTTGAGGGGTATCTGCCATCTGATTTTAATAACTCCTCTTACCCCTAGTACTTTCCTAATCAACCTGATATGCTGATCAATTAGTCCTCAGAGGTGAAAACCCATTAATGTTGATCCTGGTGACATATCATCCAAAAGATAAAACTACCATTCCTCCCTACTGCCTCAAACTATTTTAAAGAATTTAAAGTGAAATAAAAACGACATCTATTTTTACTTTCAGAAACTTATTTCTATCCCTGCTGTCCTCCATCATTGACAATCACCCCATATTGGAGGTTGACTTCGGGTGTCGCTGTATTCATGTTTTCCTTTTCCCCTTAGTATGTTCTAAATGAACCACTCCTGCCACCTGGTTGATTCATATAGTAAGCATGAACTGATAAAGGAATGGGCTGGTATAAAATTTTGCATACCTATTTATAAGGACAAAGATCAAAGATGTTGGCTTGGAAGCAGATAAGACAAAAAAGGATAATATGCCCTTTCTTTATGACCAGGACCTCACACTGAGCATTCTCCTGATGGGGAAGCCACCTGAACACCACTTAAGAAAGCTATTAGGGCAAGAAGAATTCCCACTGAAAAGGGACACATTCAACTTCTATACAGTAAGATCTCCACTCTGAATGCCCCATCTGTTATCCTCCCTTAGCATCCAATGCAAAGTGGATGAGCAATAATGCTGTGGTTGATGGGACTCATTAAAGCATTGGTGGTTGGGACTCACCCAATAAAATCCAATTTAGTGTTCAGTTGAAGGGAGACTTGTAGAGTAAGATGGCAACTTGAGTTTTAGGATCACCATGCTAATTCTATCTGCTTTTCTACTGATTTGACTGCTGCTGCCTGTGGTGTTCTTGCTCAAGTCTGTGTGAATAAAGAGTTTTACAGGAGAACATAAATACTTGACTTAATTAAGACAATTACCAACACCACTTCTAGCCTCCTCTCCAAGGTATAGATTACCTTTAAACAATGGGGATGTAATAAATACTAGGGACAAAATGCAGTTCCTCTTTTGTGGCCTGTAAAATATAGAGCATCACAACAAGCTGCCCTGTAGCAATTAAACATTTCTGGTTAGCAGTTTCCTTTGGAGTTGAGGTTTCCAGGGCTAGAGGCTAGGGGCATTCTGTCAAACATTTTCACTTCAGTCAAAAAAGAAAAGGAAAAAAAAAAAAAAAAGGCAGTCCTAGTTCAGCTGTCTGATCCAGGCTGAGGTATTCAGTGCTGTTATTTTTAAAGCCAGAAGCCACAGGGACTATGCTATTTTCTGCTCCAGCTGGACAATTTTGACTTTCATGCAAATCTGCATTAATGCCAAGAAGAACCACGTTAATCCTGTTCATCCTCTGACCCTTATATTTAGTTTGAAGAATGCATAATATTTAGCCAGATGCTGTTACTAATATTGGGAATCATTGGCTAGAGTGAATAAATTTTTATCCACTTCTGGATCTTTCTTGGGGTGAAATATATTCTTTCTTATGGGTAACTAGCTTATCCTCGTTTTCCTGGTTTCCAAACTGAAATTTCTGCACACTGAGAACCTGCTTAGGCCAGGACAAACCACATCTGGTGGTAACCCTAGTTATGAATGACTTTCAAATTCTACTATTTGATTCTTCCCTTTGGGAAATTTCCTTTTGTGAAATAGTTCAAATATAGCTAACTTCTACTGAGTGCTTTAATGTATGTCAACCAAGAACTGTCTAAGTCTTTTAAATGAATTTGCTTTTTTGATCCTCTCAAATTCCAATGAGGAGAGTCAACTTATGTAGTTGCACGAGATGTGTGCTACACAATTTCAGGGAGTACCAATGACATAAATGAGGTGGTCCTCCTGGAAATGTAGATACTATCATTATCCCACTTGATCGATGAGAAAACAGTAGCACAGAGAGATTAGATAACTTGCCTATGATCAAACAGATAGGAAGTGGTAAATAGGTTTACCATGTCAGTCTTGTTTGAATTCTCCCAATGGGCCTATTTTTAATTACAGTTGCAATTGCAATACTGACTCACGCTGGAAATGCATATTTATACATCTTACATATCTGTTATTTTTCTGCCTTCATTTGCCCAAAGCTGTCCTGAAATTATTGGCTAATCTGGTAAGTTTTCTCCAACTATATTGCTTAACTATGTCTTTTTAAATTTATTGTTTTTCTATTTCCCCATAATGACTGTTGGACAGAATGGCACCCAAAAATAAACATATCCTTCCTGGTTCTGTATGAAAATATAGTAACTTACAGAACCACACTGTCCAACAGAACTTTCTGTGATGATGGAAAAACCCTATATCTACACTGTCCAATTATAGGATCTACTAACTGTGTGTGGCTATTGAAAAGTAGCTAGTGTGGCTGAAGAACAGAATTTTAAATTTTATTTAATTTTAATTAATTTTTAAATTAAATTTAAATAGCTGCATTTGGCTAGTGGCTGCCATATTGGGCAGCATAGATCTTGAACCACTCATTTATTAAGGTCACCTTTACATTTATTATGAAAATTGTACTCATTGCTTCATTATTTATAAATATACCTGTCCACTGGTTCCTACATGACTAGATTTAAAGGAGAGATAAGCTATGGGACAGGAAGGAGAGAGAAACCACACCAGGGGGGAATCCATAGTCTCGATCTCCTGTGCTTCTTTTGTCCAACAGTGTTTCTATAAGTGCAAAGAAGATCACAAAATAGATTACTTGGGAGACCATAAAACCCATACTTAGGCATTTTCATAGGCACTGGATACACTAGAGCTTTGAGTCATCAAAATGAAGATAAACATAACCATTTTTTTTTTTTTTTAGAGAGGGAGAGAGAAAGAATGCATATGCACGCACACATGATGGGGGGGTGGGAGGGGCAGAGGGAGAGGAAGAGAGACAATCTTAAGCAGGCTCTACACCCAGCATGGAGCCCAATGGGGGGCCCCCCCTACCCTGAAATCACAACTTGAGCTGAAATCAAGAGTCAGTTGCTTCACTGACTGAGACACCCAGGCACATCAAGAATTGTGGTTTTTAAGAAAATTGCAAAAATTATTTCTGAACTATCAGTTAACCTTAGTCATTGCTTATCTCCTTCTGCTATCTCTACATTTGTCCACAATTTATGCATTACATGTGTAATATAAACGCAGTTTGCTACTATTTTAATACATTTTTAACACAAGATGTATCTGAGATTTGTGTTAAAAGACTCAGAAAATTTCTTCAAAACAAAGTTGACTTCAAGTCAGAAATGATTGCCTTTTGACCTTTGATTTCTTTGAATGATTGGGTAGAACAGAGATTCCTAAAAGAAGAGGAGGTGATTATGAAAATTAGCTAAATGGCTAATTTCTCCCTTTAAGGTCTTTTCCTGGCCTTGCTTGACTACTTTGGTTGCACACCATTAGTTTTGAAAAGAACACTCTCAGGGAAACCACCTTATGGTGACAACACATTTGGAGCAGGTGAGCAGGTGCGTATCTTTTATTGAGAGTCCCTGAGTACCACCGAAGCCTTTGTTGTTGGCCATCACTCTCCCCAGGGCGTGGCCTCTCTCCAGAGCCTAGCTTCATTTACCTTGCAGGGCAAATCTCCCTTCCATTGCAGGAAGAAAGTATCTTTAAAGGCATCATGTGCTACCTGACTTTTAGCTTCTAGTATCAGCTGCAGCCATTGACTCTCTCATCTGCTGCCTCATTGGTCCACTTGGAGTGGTGTCATCTGGAAGACGGGCCCACTAAAACACACAGTGCTCAGTAACACTTGGATTTCAGATAAATAATGAGTAAATTTTTAGTATGTTTCAAATTTTGCATGAGACATACTAAAGATTATTTGTCATCTATCTGAAATTCAAATTTAACTGAGCATCCTTTATTTGTATTTGCCAAATCCGGCCATCTTGCATCAGGAACATTCTCTTCAAATCCTAGCAGTGAGGAAAGGGCTAACGCAACTCAGACTTTGTGGGAAGGCATCACAAGTCATTTGAACAGTGTGTTTCATCTTTCAGAAATACCAAACATGCTCTTCTTGGAGTGACTAAGACTTGGATTAATGGGAATAATCACTGAATCTAGGTCTTAGCTATGACAAAATGGTGTTGATGGGATGAATGACTTTATTGATGGCGCTAGCTGAGCACCTCATGGAGCTTCATTTAATCACCACAGACCAGTAATTTAACTACGGAAGGTCAATGACTAATTCAAAATCTGGAGCTCTGTTCTGTTTTGTTTTGTTTTCCTATGGAAGTGTGAAGAGCAGAACTAAAATGAAGTAGCTTTCATTCAGGAAATCACTTGTGCTCAAGGGTAAGCAATGCTACGGTTAATAATTTTTAGTAGTTTTTGGGCAGCTAGGTGAAGCTACACAACTTGTGACATTATACTTTAAAGTATATATAAAAAGAACATTCTGGTGGTGATTTCCAATGCATAGTGCAGAGCTCAAAAAAAGAGAAGAGAATGTGCCATAATAACATTTGTATTAGGTAAAATCAATGATGTAGACAGCAATGCCATTGTTCATCGTCCTGTTAATGACAGAGGGGACAGAGCCAAGAAAGCAGCATGACTTTGCAGCCCACCTAGCAACTTCTGGCTCTTTCAGAGGTAACCCTAAACTTGAGGCAAAGCCACAATGCTCAGTCCCAAACATAGCTCTTTTATAGCTGTCTGAGTTTGTTTCATCTCCCCTTTATTCTTGGATTAGTGGCTTTAAAATGGAAATGCTGGATTCATTTCAGTTATTAGGCTGATGTAAGCATTGTAATTCTCTCTCTTGAATTCTTAAATGTGTTGATTGTACTCTGGGAATTTTATGGTTCTTTTAAAAATACTGAAAGTGCTTTGCTCCATTTTTCTGATGTAATTGCTAGTACTGTTTAATTCCCAACTCTATTATATTTGAACTTTCACAGAGGAATCAAAGAAGCACAAAAGGCATGCTAAATGATAAATTTCCATTTCTTCTTTCAAAATACAAATACAGTTAGTTTGTAAGAAATCGCAGGAAAAGGAACTTGCTTGAAGGTGGAACTTATCCTAAGTCCTAAGTCTTGTTTTTTTTTTTTTTTTCAAAGAAATACTCTGGTGACCAAAACAAATGGTTGTGAGCTGGTGACACAATAATAATTGTCAGTCTCTGGTGTCCAAAGCCATTTGCTTGAATTATTTATGTCTCAAAACTGACAGGAATTTCATAAAAGCAAATAAGGTAAGTCCAGTGGGTGTCGTTTACATGATGCAATCACACATCTGATCGATTGCAGGTCTCATCTGCCAGAGCTGATGCCTTAAAAACCCAGGGGAGGCATTTATTTCAAGACAGTCCCATGCCCATCAAGGTTTGATTAGTCCTTCACCAGCTTGATTCCACTCCTTGTCAAAAGCAGGAGAACAATTTACCTACTATTGTTTGGTTTACAGCACTTCAGCCACAGGTAGTGTGACAGGATTGTGGCCTTAGACTCTGAAATGATGATTTAGTTCCCTAAAAAATACTTGCAAAAATGATCAGGAACCCACTGAATTATGAGGGGCTGCTTTCTAGTACCTGAGATGTGGTTATGCCAGACTGGCAACTTTCTTGGAAGCTTTTTCGGCTTTGTCTCTGGGACTCAGCTGGTCCTGAATGTCTTCCCCCACTCCTCATTAACTTGGTTTTCTCCCACTGCCGAGCCCTTCTGGCAAGGTGGGTGGAAATGGGCCTTGGTTCCATTGTCCTGGCGTTTGGAGTTGGAATAGTAAGGAAGGAAAATTAATTGCCCCAGGACAATTTCCATGGTCTTCGTTACATGCGGATGAGTGGCTCATCCTACCCATTTTAATGCGGACTTTGGAGACATGCTTGTGGAATTTATGATCCTTAAAATTTAAGTTTATCTTGTACATTTTAAGAAAAAGTGTTTTGATGTTCAAAGTGAGCAACATATTTATAAATTTTCATTGAAATTTGTGTTTATTTTTGCCTTGGTCATTGCAACAGACTTTGGGAATTAAATGAATGACTTATAATGTTCTTCAGATTTTTTGTATTTTATAGAATTCTTGCTATTTCATATTTTGAGATATTTTGAATATGTATTTCATCAAAACTCTGTGAAAACAAATTCTTCAGAACATTATGGTCACTGCTCACAATTAAATTGCTAAAGTTATTTCATGTCAACTGATGCCAATCACAAGTTGTTTCCCTTGAATCCTGCCGTTTATGACAACATGGATGAAACTTGAGGACAGTACGCTAAGTAAGACAGAGAAAGAAAAATACTGTATGATCTCACTTATATGTGGAATTTAAAAAAGCCAAACTCAAAGAATCAGAGAGTGGAATGCTGGTTGCCAAGGGCAGAGGGTTAGGGAAATGGGGAGATGTTGGTGAAAGGGTACAAACTTCCAGTTACAAGATGAGTAAGTTCTGAGGATCTAACGTACAACATGGTAACCACAGTCAGCAACACTGTATTGTAAACTTGAAAGCTGTTAAGAGAGTAGACCTTAGAGGGTCTCATCCCAACAAAGAAATGTTAATTAGGTGACATGATAGAGGTGTGAGGTAATGCCATACGTAAATGTTGCACTGAATGTGTATCAAATCAACACATGGGATAACTGAAAGTGCCACCATGTTATATGTCAATTATATCACAGTGAAGCCCCATAAAAAACAAAAAGTACTGGCGATGGATGGTAGTGATGGGTGCACACCAGTGTCCGTGCACTTAATGCAACAGAACTCAAAAATGGCTAAAGGGGTAAATTTTATGTTATACATATTTTACCATAAGAAAAGAAATATAAAAAATATTATAAAAAGAAATATAAAAAAAGTTATTTTCTTTGGACATCCATGATGTAAAACGAGTTAGTGGTTGACAACTTACGATAGAGAAGATTTGCCTCCAAAGGTTTTTGAATAAACTACTGCTCTGTTCATAAGTAGAAGTTGAGAAAACACATTCAACTTTTGCTCCTTGGTGGGGCTTGCGAGACTAGGGAACTATAATAGGCTAAAGGGAGTGTTAGCTCATTGAAGGGCCGATTTTAAGAGGAAAGAATGTCTGACTCCTCCCTAAAAGAGAAATCTTTTGTTTCACAAATATTCCACTGGGGGAAAAAAGGCCTATTTTGTATCCTAACCCTTTTCTCTGTTCCTCCTAATTACCTTTTCCCAGTTCTGTGGTATGTTGTTTCTTCTCTTTTATCCGAGCACAAATATAAAATGTCTTATTCTAATTCACCCAGGTGTTCAGGGGTGTAATTGCATCGGCAGGAAGAAAAGATTCCTTCTTCCCACAAGAGCCTTTTTAGCTTTTATTAAGCAGATTATCTTTTCAGTGGTACGTAGCTTTCCTGACCTTCCTAGAATGTCCCACACCCATCACTCCAAGTTGGTAGAGGAACTGCTTCTTTTGCCACTTCATCAGCTTAAATGTTTGTGGTCTTGGTGTGAGATGGGAGTCTTCTCCATAAATCATGCTGGGATTTCTTCAGACTTTTCAGAGCTCCTCTGTTTCAGGCCCATGTGAAAAGGTTTCAGTCATGCAAATATCATGAATAAATGAGCTGTATTCATCTCTAACCCCGGTGTTTACAAAGATGTGCTAGACACCTGGAAAAGCAGTCAAACCTCACTCAACACTTGACATGAAGTTTAACCTCCTCCTAAGGAAATAAGCACTTAAGATCTGCTGAATCATCTGACTCTCACACTTTTCATGGGAACTATACACTCGGGGGTTTCGGTAATATCCTTTTACTGGGTGTGCTCACAGTTGGAAAATATCTATTATTTTTTTCACTGTTCAGCCTGGGTTTTTGGAACATGGCTCCTTCTTGTAAGATATATGTGTGAGTGAAAAAACAACTACGAAGCACGAAGAATACCTACGGTTGAACTGGAGTGTTGATGGTAGTAAGGAAAAGCTTCCGAACAGCTTTATTCCTATAGAGTGAATATTAATTTGTTTCAATGTGATAGCTGATTATGAATATTCAGAATGTAAACATTTCTGAACTACAGCCATCACAGAACTGAAAACTGCATAGCTAGCTCACATTTTGTGTATCTGAGATACACTGGAGAAATTAATAGTTGTTACTATAGAGAAAATACACATCTTCTCCTCCAGAGGAGTTGTGGTACCTTTCCCTAATTGTTCTGTTTCCTTTGGCAGCCCTAATAGTATCTTTGCAGTAGTTTGCACGGGAGGGCATCTGGGAAGAGGAGAAATACTCCCTCTTTTTTCCTCTTACTACTAGATAGTAGCTCATTCAGGAAATGTGAAAAAATGCTATGGCTGAATTGTAGACAGAGGTACTACTACACAGATTTTAGCATAAATACCTCTTATCCGTAGAGAGTAAAGAAAGTTGGTTAAGAGAGAATTTTCTAATTACCTTTGTGGAGGTATTATGTATATTCTGCTAACTAAAGACAATATTCAGCTCCTCAGTTTTGTTTTGTTTTTCCCTTTAGGGGATAAAGTGTAGTTAAATGAATATCAGAAGAATATAATTGAAGATTACAGGGAAGAAAAAATCCAGATGCCCTGAAGGGTGATACATTTCTTTAAGCTACTACAGATTTGTAAATTGCAGTCACTTCCTGCCATATTTTACTGTGAATGTTACAGGAGATAGGACTGACTTAAACTTTAATCAAATATTATTTCAAAATTTTAGGTTAAGTCACAAGTAAAAAGTGAGTAATAATAGTAACAATAAAAATAATTTGCCTTTATTTGCCCTGTGCTAAATTCCTGAGATTTAATTTGGAACTTTAAAAATAAGTAGCTATTCTAGGGTCGCCTGGGTGGCTCAGTTGGTTAAGTGTCTGCCTTAGGTTCAGGTCATGATCTTGGGGTTCTGGTATAGAGCCTCTGCATCAGGCTTCCCCTATGACTTAGGTGCCCGCCTTCTCTCAAATAAGTAAATAAAATCTTTTTTAAAAAAAGTAATTTTATTTATTTATTTATTTATTTATTTATTTATTTATTTATTTATTTATCAGAAAGAGAGAGAGAGAGAGAGAGAGAGAAGGAGCACAAGCAGGGAGAGCAGCAAGCAGAGGGAGAGGGAGAAGCAGGCTTCCTACTGAGCAGGGAGCCCAATATGGGGGTCAACCCCAGGACCCTGGAATCATGACCTGAGACGAAGGCAGACACTTAACCGACTGAGCCACCCAGGTGCCCCATAAAAAAATAAGTAATTTCTAAAGCCACCTTCTATGAACAAGCCATGTATAACACTAAAAGATAGTGGTGAAAGAGAGTGCTTGCTTCAATTGGTCAGTAAGAGGGCATATTCAGTGCCCAATACTCAACGTAGTCCTACCTTAAGATCTACTATGGATGGGATGCTTATCTTCTCTCCAAATTCAAATGTTGAAATCCTAACCTTTACTATGGTGGTTTTGGGAGGTGAGGGCTTGGGGAGGTAATTCATTCCTAAAAGCAGAGACCTCATATATGGTATTAGTACCCTTAGAAAAGAGACCCCAGAGAGTTCTCTTGTTTCTCCTGCCATGTGAGGTTATAGAGAGAAGACAGCTGTCTATGACCCAGGAAATGTGTTATCAAACACTGAATCTGCCAGTGCCTTGATCTTGGACTTCCCAGGGTCCAGAACTGTGAGAAAAAATTTTCTGTTGTTCAGTTCTAAGCTACTTATTCTATGGTATTTTGTTATAGCAGCAGAACAGACTAAGATAGTCTCTTTTCCTAGTTGGATTTCACACGGCATAGCTGCAAGTTGATATAAATAATTCTGTGTCAATAAGCAGAAAGATTTCAAGATTGGGACAAGAAAAATATTTTTCTGAGTAGCATATAGCCAATTCAGGTAGAGTTAATTTTGTTCATATTAGCCGTGTAAATAAAATTAGGTAATGCTATTTTCTTTGAAATATATAGAGATTTCCAAAGTACTTCCTATCCAATTTTCATATAAGTTATTTCACTATGTACAATATTCTTGGGAAGAAGGGCTATCAATGTCAATATTTACTAAATAGGAAAAGTTATGGCTCTAGATTAATTCACTAATAAAACTGTTTTTCTAAAACCAATTTGCTGAAAGCTAATTTTCCACAAGCCAATTCACTAAATGATAATTCAATAACAACAATTTGAATATAATAAGAATAATATGTTCATAACCATTAAACACATTTTAAAAATGTTCCTTAAAACATATTTGGTAAATTAGTGAATTTGATGAATTTTTTGGCAAATTGATTGTTTAGTAAACTGACTTGCTTTCAAACTGACAGATTCATTCATTCATTACTAAAATAATGCATTTAATGAGCACATACTGTATGTCAGGGATTGGATGTTTAATACGGAATGAGGCAGCACTAAAGAAATTATAGTTAGTGGAAGAGAGAGTTGAGAACATTATCACGGAACAGAAAGTGTCACAATAGTAATGTTATGGGAATACAGAGGAAGACCATAGGGAAGAAATAGCTATTCCATCTGGCTATTGGTCACAGGAGGCTTCTAAGAGGAGGTGATACTTGAGCTGACATTTGGAGGCTGGAAGGGATTTACCTAAAGGAGTGAGCAAGTGATCAGAGTGTAGGTCAAGAGATCAGGATGCACTAAGGCAGTGGTTTTCCAACACAGGTGACAGTGTTCATGAAATAAATGTCAAATTAAAATAAAATCAAAATTGACATTTAAAAAATAAAATAGAATGGAACAAACAATGCCAGAAGGCACTGGATGGGGTAAGGTAAGTATTGTTTTGTGCAAATCTGTTTTAAATGTCTATGTCATATATACGTCATATTATCAAATATATTTCTTACTGTGCAGCACAGTCAACAGATAAGGCACAGAAAAAAGGGAGAATATGCTTATAAGTGTACTACACGTAGACTGTTAAGGTGGGGAGGAAAAATTCAGTGTGAGAGACTATAGGCAGAGAAGCCTGGAGAAATAGAGACCAGATTATGGAGGCACTAATAGGCATTCCAAACTGATAAAGTTTGGACTTTATCCTGAAGATAAAAGGAGTCACTAAAATGATTCTTGGCTTAAATAAACCAATCTTCTTTTACTCAAGAAGTTTGAAAAATTTAAATGGTATAGAAGAATGAGTATAAGAAAGAAAATTATTTTTTCCAATGCTACTACTTACCCCTCAATCCAAGCTTTTATTTCTTAGACACTACAGATACTATCAGTGTCTGTTTTGGTACAAATGTGTACAATACACTCATGATTTTCCACTTTGGACAAGGTCACTTAATTTCTTATTAAAAAAGATGAAGAAACTAGCAAAACTACACTATTTTCTCTTTCCCTTCTACCATATGAATTGTGTTAGAATTTTTTTTCTTTTTTGGGGTGGTTGACTTTATAATTTGAGGTACTATACATTAGTCTAGATATTTCAGTTACACAGCATGTCTATTGACTTTATTATGGAAATGGAAATTAATATTGTAAATGCTTGATAGAAAACTATACATTGAACATGTTACTCCTAGAAATTTCCAATTTAGATGATAGAAAAGTTATTTCTCTCTCTCTCTCTCTCTCATCTAGAATATCCTTAGAAATCCCAAAGGTGACAGACATAAAACTGTGGGAAGATAGAAAATAAATGTAATTGTATTGGTAAAGCCATTAAAACAGAGAATCAGTCCTTGGGCATTCTATAAATCATGACCTAATTCTCTGCTTCCATCTGAGCACCTCAATTCCTTCTTTAAGTCTGTGACTTTATTACACCCAGTCCATGTTGGCTTCCTTGGTACAAGAGATCTGTATCTTTTCCTTCTTTGCTTTACCTCCATTTTGAGTACTGAATGCTTTTGAACTGAAAACATTAATAATCACTTTTAAAAAGCCATTAACGTAAGTTGGCAACTACATATTCTTGAATTTACAAAGCGCTTCCACACATGTTTCTAATCAAATCATGACAGTAAGCCTAGAAGATAGGAGGCCAGACATTATTATAGTTCAAGTTTTATAGGTAAGGCCCAGAAATACTATGTTTCTTGTCCAGAGGAGCCTGGATAGCATATGGAGGCCCAATGATACTAATAACTGTAATGACAGTGAGCATTATTTGGAACCTTACTAAAGTGCCAGGCACCACTCTATTATTATAGCATTTGCAATTGCTAACAATATGCCTTGGAAAATTCAACCTCTCCAAGTTTTAAGTTCCTTACTTACAAAATGGGGAGAATAATAATGATCTACCTCATAGGGTATTCTGAAGGATAAGGACGTCGTGCAGGGAAAGTGTTTAGCACAATGCCTGGAATATGGATAGCTCTCAATAAATGTTAGCAATTATTGTTGGCCACCTCTCACTACATCCACCACTTCCTAGGTATTGAACCTTGACTATGCCATTTAGCCTGTGTGGTCTTCAAAGCCTCCTTATTAATAAAATGGAGCAACTGAGGTTTAGGGAGTTTAAAGACTTAACTGAAAGCCACACAGCTAGGAAATGATATATTTAGGACTTGAACTCAGCTCCTAGTTCATGTATTTAGTCATTAGGTTAAATCTAAAAATCTTGTCCCATGAAATCTGTGTGTTGGCTTCCTGTGTGGCAGTTAATGAGAGTTGCTTAGAAAGTTAGAGATATGACCATCTACTAGACATTGTATTTCAGTTACAACAGATCTATTATAAATCTATACATATCACATCATTGAGAATGACTAAGTTGAATGAAGAGTAGAAAGTAAGTTCTAGTACAGATTCTTGGTGTTTCCCAATTTCCTTCGAGTGGTTTCTTTAAGTAATCAAGCCAATGGTCACCTACTAATGGTTCCCACACTGGCGTATCTTTGAGTTCAAAATTTTGTTTGAGTATTTGGGGGAATGATCTTTGTGCAAGAAAGGTGATAGAAAAGTGGGAAGTTTTTTGTTGTTGTTATTTTGTTTTTATACTTCAGAAAACAAAACAATACAATCAAGAATGAAGTATACAGTATATAAGGGTTCTATATGAGCCACCTCTTATCTGGTAGCAGTAGGCGATAAAATCTGCATACGTTACTTTTTCCAGATATGTCCATCTTATTCCTTTATTTTTTAAAAAATTTTATTTATTTATTTGAGAGAGAGAGCAAAAGTAGCAGGAACAGTAAAGGTCAAGGATCCGGGAGCAGAACTCAGGGCTTGATCCCAGGACCCTGAGATCATGACCTGAGCTGAAGGCAGATGCTTAACTGGCTGAGCCACCGAGGAACCCCCATCTTACTCCTTTAAACAGCAGCAACAAAAAAATCTCCTAGTTCAATTACTTTTAAAAAATGGATTAAGAACCATCTAACTTCACCATTTTAAAATCTCACCACATTTCTTTGTTTTTATGACTCGAGGAAGACGCGACTAATTAAGGTATGAGCTCTGCTTTCTTTAATCTGTAAAATAAGGGGGAGTTTGTGATAATGATGTCTGTCCTGCTTACCTCTTGGGGATCTTCTGAAGCACTCCACAATGTTATGGTATGATTATTATTATTATCCAGACTCTTCAGTTTAAATGCACATGCATAATTATCGTAGCTAACCTTTCCCTATGGCTGACGATATGCTAGGCACCGTTCAAAGCAAGTTACGTGTATTAAGTCATAGAACTATTACAACAATCTTCCAAGGTCGATACTACTATGAACCCCCTTTTACATCTGAGAAAACTGAGACCTGAGGCACAAGAGGTCAAACCCAGGCTATGTGTCCCAGGGTCTATGCCCTTAATCAGAAAGCTATACTGCATTCTGGGAGACTCCTCAGGTCTTCTGTGTCATGTAGATTTTTTCTAACTACATCAGACACTTAAATACAATGAAGAGACCATAAGCTTTTGGCATTCCTGATAATTCTAATACCCTTCCCATATCACTCTGTGATGGGTCTCTTGCCTCTGTCCCTGTGCCTGCTTCTGTGAATCTTTCTTTCTGAGCCCATTTTTGTGGCTTTTAATAATTATTGAGAGGCCCAAGGCTCAGTTTAAGTAGATACTCAGCTCTGTTTCTTACACAAATCACTTCTGACACCAAATGTGTGGGTTTTGGGGTTCTTTTTTTCCCCTCATACCAACCAATTCTCCAAATGGGTGTCCTAAAATTCAGTTCACTTCTGACACTAAGTTCAGTTCAAACCACAGTCACATAAGATGGCTTCCACATCAGACAGCAGGTTCGATTCTGGGCCACTTGTGACTGACTGCCTATAATATATTAATTATAACATATTAATTATAACAAAAGATGACGCCGTTTCCCATATTACTCAGGCAATTAACAAGGGTTTTTGAAACTCTGGGCCAGGAATAGGGGAAAAAAGACCAAATATTTATTTCTTCTTCTATCACTAAATCCCATTAGACTGTTAGAATTAGGGCTAAAATGATTGAAATGATCATGGAAGGAGATTTAGGAATATTCTGTGAGTGAAGTACTAGAGTTTTCTTACATGGACTTGGTGGTACCCATATTTATTGTGCTGTTTTTCTTTGACATTGCAGTGGGTAGCCCGATTCAGCAGCTATCTGTGGTGACCGTGATGCCTGGATTTCAAGCAGTTGGCCTTATAGTTAGAAATAATATCAGTCCATATGTTTTAGTTTGACTAGAAGCTTTTTGTTCCTATACAAATAAGGGACTTCCAGAGAAAAGAAACATTACTGAATTTCATTAGACCAACAAGAAAAGCAGGCCTCTAGATTGTAAATCATACAGGTTTTTCTGTAGCCACTCGTAGTCTTCAATTTAATAATACAAAGAACACATGTCCAGAAAGAATCCAGGAATTGGAGAAGAAAACACCCATTTGGTTTGGGGTTGTTCAGCCCATTTCTGATGGTGCCAGTGTCCCCCAGAGCCAGTTGCAGTCTTGCTTTAAATGAGTCAATCGGCAAAATTTCTTAGGCTTTCCTTTCAGGAGAGCCCAGAGCCTAATGACTATCACATCCAGGAATGTTTTCCTGACTTTTAGCACAGACATCTCTCTGGAAGACACCCATGGCTCTGGTAATGCTAACCCAGGACCGCAATATTTCTTCATGTTTATGGGTTCTCATCCATCAGATGAAGTGCTTGATAATTATGTAAATACCTTGAATGGATTCCAGACTGAAAGTCTTCAAAAAGCAAACAGATTAATCATACACTAAAAGAAGGCACAAGACCCACTTGTACACTTATTAGATAAACAGGCCATCCCTGAAGAATATCTTATTCTGAAAGAAATGCCCGAGCAGGAGAAAAATCAGTGAAGCTTGCAGGGCAATCCAAAAGTTGCTGTTTTCTCCAGATTCTAGATGTTCCTCTTTCCAGCTCTCCAATCGTCCTTCCCCAATTCAACCAACCACTGATAATCTTGTAATAAATGTTTACCTACACACATGTATCCCTTAAGCATACATTCACTTGTACACACTATACTTCTGTACTCAGTTTTTAAATGTTCCCATGAGTCCTGTGCTCAAGGCTTTTGTCTATGTGCAAAGCATTTCTGGTCCCATAGTTTATTTTTGATGCTTTGCAAACTGGGCTAAGAAAACTGTCCAGGGAGTGTCTTGAGTATTCCTGTGGATTTTTAGATCCATTAGGAGAGATACTGGCTACAGCTCCTTTTCAGTGTCTATTAAATATTTTTTTCCAGCAATACTCAAGGAGTCATAACCCCTAAAGCCTATAAAATTTGAATTTATTGAAATATACAAGCAAATAAACAAAACTTAAAATCTTTATAACACCAAGAGGAAACAAACAACAAATAACCCTTCCATTTTGAATAAAAATCTACGAAATGTAGATTCTATGTAAATAATTCTTTTTAATTAGGTTAACTATTTCTTAATATATATATTTTAAAGATTTTATTTATTTATCTGAGAGAAGAGAGAGAGAACACGAGTGGAGGGTGGGAATGGGGAGGGCAGAGGGAAAGGGAGAAGGAGAGGCAGACTCTCCACTGAGCAGGGAGCCTGAGGAGGCAGGGCTCCATCCCAGGTCCCCTGAGATGATGACCTGAGCTAAAGCCAGATGCTTAACCAACTGAGCCACCCAGGTGCCCCTAACTACTTTGTAAGATTTTTAATCATTAGTTTTTCAGGGCCTGGTTGTAATGTTCAGGAGTTTTAAAATCCAGGTATGGCTGTATTGTTTTGTTAACATTTCTGTCATTACCTCCTGATTATTTAAGTTTTAGAGTCAAAGAAGTGTTTCAAGATTATTCTGACACGCAATATCTCTGTTCTTGGTCTATTAGTGGGTTTTCAAGAAGGTGCAGAGATGATACAATGTAAAGTACGGAGCACTTTTTATTCTTGTTTTTAATTAAGATACGGTGGGAGAAAAAAAAGTCTGGTAGGAGAATCCCTGCCATTATTTTGCTTTTTTCAGCAAGCAACAGGAATCTAAAAATGCTAGAAAAAGATCTACATGTACTTTTCTTTGAAGGTAAAGACACTAGCACCCATTAAGTTACCTGCCTCTGAAATGAAAATAGGAAACAAAAAACAAAAAACACAAGGGTGGGGTGGGCAAAATGAGCTTCTACTCATTTCACTTTTCTGCAACTGACCAGGACATGTGTTCCATGAATGCAGCTAAAACAAAAGAACCAACTTTATAATGTCATTTAAGCTCAAGACCTCATTTTTGAAACGAAATAGGAAATTGTAAGGAGGCTCAGGGGCACCTGGGTGGCTCAGTCAGTTGAGTGTCTGACTCTTGGTTTTGGCTCAGGTCCTGATCTCAGTGTCTTGGGATGGAGCCCTCTGTCAGGCTCCGTGCTCCTTATGGAGTCTGCTTGAAATTTTCTTCCCTCTGCTCTTTCTTTCTCTCTCTCAAATAAATAAATCTTTTTTAAAAAGTGAAAATTGTAAGGAGGCTCAATTAATATGCAAATCAGTACCATCATCAAGGACAGTTGGGAACCTACTCGGCTTCTCATTACACACAACCGGACTATTGATTAATCTTAGTCATATCAATAATAATGATAAAAATAACAAACATTAAATATTTATTATGTGCTAGTCATTATAATGAACGCATTAAGTGCATTATCTCATATATTACTCACAAAACTCTATGAAGTGGTGCTATTTATCTCAACTTTGTTTTTATTATTTATTTATTTATTTCTAAAAATCAATTTTAGTGAGGTATAATTTAAGTGTAATAAATTCAATGAGTTTTGAGAGGGATATATTTTTGTGAAGCCACAACCATAATCTAGATAGAGAATAATTCTGTCACTTGTAAAGGTATCTTTGAGCCCCTTTGCTGTTCGTTCTTCCTTCTGCCCCTAGCCCAAAGCAACCACTGCTCTCTTTTCTGCTACTATAGACTGGTTTGCATTTTCTAGAATTTTATATAAATTTTTATATAGGTGGAATCATACTGCATGGGTCTAGCTTTTTCATTCAACATAATGATTTTGAGATTTATACATACAGTTATCTGTATCAGGAGTTAATTAGTCAACTGTTAATGATGAGTACAAATGTCATATTTTGTTTATTCATTCACTTGCTGATGGTCATTTTTTTTCCTCCAGTGTTTGGCTTTTTGGTCAGTTTTTACTCAGCTATTTGTCTTCTTATAGAGTTGTAGGTATTCTTTATATGTTCTGGATACAAATCCTTTGTCACACAGTTGTATTGCAAATATTTTCTTTCAGATCCTGTCTTGAATTTTTATTCTTTTAACAGTGGTTTTCAGAGAACAAACATTTTTAATTTCGATGAAGTCCAATTTATCGATTTTCTATCAATTTTTTGTGTCTGGTGTTTAACATATCTTTGCCTACTTTAAAGTTACAAAGATTTTCTGTTATAGTTTCTTTCAGAAGTTTTATAGCTTTTGGTTTGACATTTAAGTCTATGATTCATTTCTGGTTAAGTTTTGGTAGGATGTTAGGTCTATTTTTTCCCTCACAGATACCCAGTTGTTCCAGTACCAGTTTGTTGAAAAGAGTTTCTCTTTGTCATTGAATTGCTCTGGTACTCTTGTCAAAATCAGTTGATCATGTGAGTCTATTTCTGAGTTTTCTTCTGTTCCACCAATTTATAGGTCCCCTTTCACCAATACCACTGTGTCTTGATTATTATAGTTTTATAGAAAGCTTTGAAATCAGGTAGAAGGAGTCCTCCAACATTATTCTTTTTAAGAAATGACTGGCTATTTCAGATCCTTTGCATTACCATATAAATTTTAAAAACAACTTGACAATTTCTACAAAAAGCCTCCTAGGATTTTTGATTGGGATGGCATAGAATTTTTAGATCAGTTTAAGGGAGAATTGCTATCTTAACAATATTGAGTCTTTTAATTCATGAACTAATATAATTTCACATTTATTTAGGTTTTAATTTCTCTTAGAAATGTTTTCTATTTTTTAGTGTAGAGGTGTTGTGTTAGATTTATTAAAAATTTTGTTAAATTTTTTACAAATTTTGTAATATTTATTCCTTAAATATATTACATTTTTTGATGTTGTACATAGAAATATTTATTTTATATCCTGTCTACTGATGATATGTAAAAATATTGATATTAACCTTATATCTGGTGACTCTGACAAATTCATCTTACTAGTTCTGAGAGTAGTTTCATTGATTCCTTTGGATTTTCTATGGAAAGCAATAAAAATCAGAAACTTACCATTTATTTAAAATTTAATTTTAAATGAAATTTTTTCCATTTATTTAAAATTTCACTTTTCTCCAAAATCTCTAAACCCTTCAGGTAGTTGTCTTTTGTATTTTTTCCAGTGTTTATAGGTATTATCAGCACAGAAACTGGAATTCCTTATTATTATTCCTATTTTATTATGAGGAAATTAAGACCATGGGAAATTAATAAACTTGTCCAATCCTGCACAGTAGCAAGTGGGAGCCATATTTTAATTCCAGGTCTGTCCTAAATAATAGTTTTTTAATATATATGCATCTATAAATTTAACACAGTGCCAAATGAGTGCCCACTAAATATTAACCAATAAATTAAAAATGACATTTTCCTATTTACTGTTGATCACTGAATTCTTATATTTCAGTGACAATGAAAGAGTACTATCTGATTGAATGTCATTTGTTCTTGCTTTGTTTTATTTGTTTGTTTTTGTTCATTTTGTCCTTCACCTAGTAGGGACATGGTCAAGACATAGTAGTTGTGTCTTTGCCTCACTATTAGATACTCAGTGCCATTTGCTGAAACAGAGAAAAGCATTTCACTTCACTAAGGGAAAAGAAAAAAATAATTTACCACTTAAACTTAAAAAGTGGATTTTTTTCCAGGAGGCAATTTTCAAAGACATATTTAACATAAAGATGAAAGATATGCTTCCAAATAAATGTTCCGATATTTTACTTTTTCAGGCTCAGGATGTGACAAATGCATAAGTAACATGCTCATCTTTTCACTACTAGTAATCTTTTGAGTCTAGGTGGGTATTGGGGCATGCATATGTATTTTTTTCTTTTTCTAGAAGAATAAATGTATTAAAAACAGTGGAAACCCATTTTGTTCTTTGCTTTAATCATTAAATGAGCTTGATTAGACTTAATTACACTTTATTTAGGTTATTGGTTTTTCAAAGGGTTAGCTTTATTTAGAGTCTTGATTTTTGCGACTAATTTAGGCCTTTTGTTGGTTGCGTCTACACTTATATTTTCTTTTTCATTTATTAAGGAGAGCACGTGTTGTTATGAGTACTGGGTATTATACAAAACTAATGAATCATTGAATACTATATCAAAAACTAACTGATGAGCATAATAAAAAAAAGAAAATTGTATTCCACCAAAAAAAAATTTTTTTTAAGATTTTATCTTTAAGTTATCTCTACACCTAACATGGGGCTTGAACTCATAACCCCAAGATCAAAAGTCACATGCTATGTCAATTGAACCAGCTAGGTGTTCCTCTTTTTTTTTTTTAATTAAATCTTGATTTTGTCTTTAATAATCTCTTTTTTGGCACTTTCTTTGGGTCTGCTTGGTTGTGTCTTTTCTAGCTTTTTGAAATAAAAGCTTAGTTAATTTATTTTCATTCTCTCTTGTTATCCCAAGAATATGTACTTGGCTATAGATTTTCTTTCGAGTTCTTTTTGGCCATCTCCCACCATTTTGGAGATACAGTGTACTTAAAATTTATGTTCATTTCTAAATAGACGCTAATAGCAGTTTTAATTTACATTTTAGTCTGGGTTTCCTTGAAAGCAGTGCCTGAGAAAAAACTCATGTGTGGGTATTTGGGAATGTGAGTCTAGGAATCAGGTATGTGGTACAGTGAGAATGACTAGGGAAGAAGGAAATACCAAGACCAGGGTGCCTCTTCAAGACAGGCATAGGTCTTAAATCTCATGGGAACTTTTGAGGAGACTTTTGAAATATGTCTTAGAATTGTCCACCTGGAAAAAAAATGGGGATATGCTGATCCATCAGCTCCTAATTTTAATAGCTCAAGGGTAGTCTATGGGTCTTACGTCCTTTGCACTTTAAGACTGAACATACCCAAGTATAGAACAGGTTCCTATGGGCATCTCATTCGAAAATATCCGAGAAGTCCCATGGCAAGAAGACAAATGTGTACTTTCTGACCCAAGGTCATGGTGCTCTCAGGTGTTTATGCATAAATATACCCAAAGCTTGTGTGATGCATGTTACCACAGGTATGGCTCTCGTAACAAAATGTGCCCAGAAACTACGGGAGCACACAAGGTGTCTGATATGATTTCTTTTGTAACTGAAGAGCTGTTTAGGGATACATTTTTTTTAAAAAAATGTTCATAGATTTAGTTTTTATTCTACTTTGTTGTTAGTTTTACATTCTGCCCATCAGTTTTTTAGGTCAAATTCCATACATTCTGCGGATTGCATCTCTTCTAAAAATCTAATCACTCTTAACATGGAAGAGATGTCTTTTTGAGGAAAAAGTCTTAGTTAACAGAAGGAATATAGAGCCAAATTGATTTATCCTAAGATCTAAAACTGATAATATACAGAATATTTCTCAAAATCCCCTCAATCTTACCTAATAAACCAATTTTTATAGTACATTGTATACAGAGAAATGTACGAAGGGCAATGGAAGGAGAGGGGAGTAAAAAAATAAAACTAGACTGGGTAACTCAGGAAGGAGTCAGAGGCAATGTGACTTTTGAGTGTGGCCTTTATGAGTGGGTAAAATTTTCCTGGCTTAAGGTAGAGTATGCATGGAGGCACAGATATTTGAATGAACTCTGTGTTCACAGAGAATGTATGGTGCCTACTTTAGTAGAGAATCAGCTTATCTTCTCTGTTCACTCTGGGCCCCAGAATTTTTCCCATAATTTCCATGTGAGGTCTACCTAATCTAATCATCTACCTAAAATAATAACTAAAATGACTTTATTATATGCAGTTTATGAATGCAATAGAAGATCAATTAAGAGTTCTTAAAAATACTGTGGAATGAGAACTATATGAGGTTTATTATATAATCCAACTATATATGGTACACATATGTATATAATACATATGTTGTACATATATACATATATAGTACATATGAAGCTGGCATTAATTTTTAGTTTATTTTGCTAGAGAATTGGAAAAAAAATTTACCTAGGTATGATCAAGGAAAATGTCTCTTTTCTGCTCTAATTTTTATATGACTGGCTTTAAACACTGTGTTTTTTGGCTATTCTGAAGGTTCCAGGGCGGTACACTCTGCAACGATTGCTTATTTGTATTGGTGTCTTTTATAGAAGTCCTAGAGCTTGAGGTTGCATTAATTTAATTTTGCTAAGAACAGTTTTTATTGACTATATTTCCAGGGAGGTTTTACTAGCCCCCAACATAATTTATAAATATCTGCCTCAAGTTACTTCTTATCCAGGAAAGGGCTTCTCTTTATACATAGTTCTATATGTCTGTCCATTCAACTAGAGCACCCTAGTATTTCCATTCTTACTGAACCTAGTCAGAGGAAAGAGGATTGACAGCTACTTTTGCTTTCTGGAAAGTCAGAAAATTACCATAGTCCAAGTTGAAAAAAACTAATTTGGAAAAATACAAACTCGGTAATTCTCTCTCAGTATCATAAGAATATATAACTTCTAACTACAGCAGCCTGTGATTTAAGTAAATTTATTATTATTATTATTTACCATATCATACCCATAGACATATAGATGATATCTTGTTATAAAGACAGTACAGGTTTTAGAGAATTGTCATACCATACTTGTAGTTTTAAAAGATTATTCTGATGGTAGTATAAAGGAGGGTATGGAGAGAGTGTAGTCAAGTGAGAGATGAGGAAGGGATAGGATATACTAAGATATAGAATACTAAGATATTCTAAGACAAGATAGTGAGGATGGGACTTATTCAAAAGATATCCAGAACATAGATTGACCTGGACCTAGAACCAGATTAGATTTGGAAGATGAGAGACACAGAGGAGACATGGATTCTGGGGAAAATAACTCCAAGATTGAAAACATGAAGTAATTTTCTATTATTTGAAAAAAGGTAATTCGCCTGCAGAGGCTGTTAATCGTTCAAGTTACAAAGTAAATTACTTCAGTTTCACACTTTAGAATAGGGGAAAAAATCTCAGTGGTATGCATAACAAAGTACTACATTACAGAAACATGACTCAGCAAATCAAAGGCCTCAGTATGAGCCCTACTGTATCTCTTTACTTGAGGAGGGCTAAGGGGAGGCTTATCTAGAGAGAAATAGACTCAGAGTCAGCTCAAAGGTAGGAGATATTGCAGAGACTACATCTCTGTACGACTGTAGTATGTACTGAAAGAGATTATATAGAACAATTGACTCTGCTTAGTGAAGAAACAAAAACACAACCAATTCTTTCTCATGCTTTTTAAAACCGGGCTTTTTTCCAAAACCAGAAAAAGTTGTTTCTACTTGTCAGGAAAAATAAAGAGTTGAGAAAACATGGTTTGTTCTTTGGATCTTTTTAGTGAAGGATTCCTGGGAAGTTATGAATTAATATATCTTTCACGCTTACAGTATAATTTCACTTCACGACAACACTAGTGTGCACCACTGTTTTCATCCCCTTGGCCTCTTTTTACTTTCTTCCCCTGCGCCATTTTTTCTTCACAACAAATGTCCACAGGGATAAACTGGATGAGGTGTATTAATAAATGCTTCATACACAGAAAAAAATGGGATGGATTGTTCACAAAAGTTCTCATCATCATGAAGATTCTCTTAGAGATTGAATACTTATCCTGATAGAGTGATGAGATTTCCTTGGAAATCATATACTATGAAATATTGTGTGTGTGTGTGTGTGTGTGTGTGTGTGTGTGTGTGTGTGTGTTTTGGAAAGAGATGTATTTGTTCTGGCTGCAAATCAGACACAAGGGCTTATCATAGCTAACCATAGGAACATCTTTATACAGTTGGCCAACAAACTTCCATAATTCTTGTGCTTTTCACTCCCAATTACCATTAACATTATTTGTATACTCTATCCTGGAATTAAATGCATGGAATACTCTTACAGGTGATGCAACTATAATACTACTTTCTCTTTCTCTTATACTGATTTTTAGAATTCTTATATGTCCATAATATTGGGTTGGTAGAAAATATTTGTACTGCAAATTGTCAGAGCCTGCATTAAGGGATAATTACTTTTAATAAATTAGGGAAGACATTCTGGTAGTAAAAGGCACTTTATAGTATGAGGATTTGAACAATTATCTGGCTGCTCCATTGCAAAATAATTCTTTCTTCTGTCCATATCTGGCTAATTTGAATTTTTTTGTCTTAAAGTCTTCAAATAATTTCTTCCCTCTTCTACTGCATTTTATCTGTGAATATACCACCTTAATGATCCTAGTGTAAGTAGATAAAAAGAGTCTTCCTTGCATTATTAAATCTATGCTTTTAGGAAACATTTAATTTAACATGTAATTTGTTAAAAAGGTGAAGTATATCAAATAATAATGTATAACTTTCACATACACTTTTCTCAATTAGGGTAAAAGAACTATTCATTTGGTAAGTAGAGTCTAGACTTTCTGTCATCTAATCTGCCACAAATATTTTCACCGCACCACTGACCTCCATCCCCACAAAGAAAGCCGGAAAGCGATTTTAGAAAGCAACAGTGGTCTTCCCGTCCCTTTCCCCTTTCCTTTTCTGTTCTCTTCTTTTTTCCTCTTAAGCAACTGGCCTAAAAGCCCTTTAGGAGCAGAACAAGGTAGGGGTCTACTGGGGGGCAGGAAGAGATGCTGGGAGGAAACAAGAAAAGTTCAGGAGGGGTGTCAGTGGCTGCGAGCAAGCAAAGCTTGGGAGTCTGAGGACTTCTGCAGTGTGTAGGGGGTCAGAACCTGAGTGTGGCGAGGAGGGCATGTATGCACGGGGTCAGCTTCACACTGTGTTTGGGGCTGACCACAAGTAGGAGGACGTCTGTATGGGAGGGCAGCCCTGAGCAGGTTGTGAAACCCAAAAGGAGTGAGGAGAGCTCCCATGCAATGGAGAAGGAAGCAGTGGTGATGAGCAACTGATTAATTATGGGGGAATTAATCAAAGAAATATGTATGTTAAGGGTAACATAAACCAAGTTTCTTGCTGTCAGAGAAGAGAGTTACAAATACACAAAGTGAGGAAACTAGAGAGAACCTTAGGGCAGTAGTTTGGAACTGGTGTAAAAAACCATTCAATATGTGGTTTTTAGCACGTAGTCAGAGAAATAAACATCACTGTAAATGAAGGGACGCACGTGTGTGCAAATGAAAAATCTGTCCTTATATCAAAGCTGGGTAGTGAGAGATTGTCAAGATTGTGAGACCAAGGAATGGTCGCAGACTGAAGGACATTGAAATGACATAAATAAACGTGATGTGTGTTTCTTTTAATATAATAGATGCTGAGAAAATGGAGAAAACATGAATAGGGCATAAGGATGAGATGGCAATAATACATCAGTGTAATATTCTGAGCCTGTTGGTTACATTGTGATTATCTAGTAGAAGAGCGCCCTTTCTTGTGGGCACTACCCACTGAAGTATCTGAGAGCAAATGGGCATCAAATCAACATCTTACTCTTTGATGGTTCTGGAAAAAAGTTCTTAGTAATTATTTGCAGCTTTTACGTAAGTCTGAGACTATTTCAAGATAAATGTCCTTAAAAAAAGTAACTCAAATCACAATATGTTCATGGTTCATTACGGGCTATGCCCAGCTACTTTAGGAGAAAATACATCAGTATTCTGAAGTTTACTTTTCTTTTACCGTTGAGTTTTGACTCAGCTTTTCAAATGTCATTTTATCATGATCAACAATGTCATTAAGAAGTTTTTTTCTCCTACCTTATTAATATTGTCCAAATCAAATTATTGCCAACTAGCTAAAATAGTTCAAAAGGCTTGCAAAGATATCTTACTTTCAGGTTTTTGCCTATTAAATTACGAAGGAAAGCTTCCTCTCAGGACCTATGCTTCGTGCAATTTTGAGAAATCCTTCCATGTGAAGCTTCAACTAATTTTTAAGGCACTTTTCATATCTCAGAATCTTGAACTGCAGCTAATTACTGCAGTCATCTCTCTGGTGCTGAGCCTGAACAAGAACTTGTGAACATCTATGCACCTGGACCCGTCTGTTTCTCTTCGGTATTTGAAAATCTTCGATGAGTGAATGTTCCAAGGAAAAAGAACACTGAAAACTACAAAGACAAATTTACTTAAATCATTGTGGTTTCCTAGAAAGATGGTAGCTTGAAGTTATTTTGGTAAGTTTTTCTCATTATACCTACTGAACAGATCTGTCGGAATATGAAATGGACCACGATTTTTAGGACCTACTATGGAAAATGCTGCTTCATTACATGTAGATAGACTTAGTTTATTTGTGTGGGTGAATTGTCTTTGGGATTTTGGTCCACCTGGTACAGAATTGTTACTATGAAAATTAACAAAAAATTTCCAAAAATATTTGTGGGAGTAAGCATAACTCTATGCTCCAGTTTGTGGTGATACGCATCTGGAAAAGTCCTGCTGATTTGCAGAACAATTAACAGCATAAATGTATATCTGGATGACCTGAAAATATTTAGATTCTTAATTTTACACTGTAAGGTGTTAAAACATTTCCTTCCTTACTACATCATATTTATTGAATATCGATTGTATACAAGAACAATCTTGTCTGATCAAATGATATGTATTTTTATGCTTATCAGAGTATTTTATCTTGTTTATAGGCAAAAAGTATATGTTCATTTTACTTGTTTATTAAAAAATTAATTAAAATACAAATTAGTTGGGTGAAATAACAAAATCTGTGGAATTTCATTCTTCCCATAGGCAAAGATCATTGATAATTCATAATTGATTAAAAATTGTGAAGTGGGATGCCTGGATGGCTCAGTAGATTAAACGTCTGCCTTTGGCTCGGGTCATGATCCCAGAGTTCTGCATCAAGCTCCCTGCTCAGGGGTAAGCCTGCTTCTCCCTCTCCCTCTGCCCCTCCCCCCCTGCTCATGCATGCACGCGTGCTCTCTCTCTGTCTCTGACAAATAAATAAATAAAATCTTTTAGAAAAATAAAAATTGTGAAGTGATAGTTAGGCACTAACTGTGTCTGTTTTTCTTATTATATCCTAAAAGCCAGAGGAGTCAGGGGCTTTGGAAAGCAGTGGGCTCTTATTTGTCCTCCTTCATTGTTTTAGTGTCAAGGAAGAGAAGAAAACATTGATGCAGAAGAGGATGGTTGCTTTATTTGACTAGAATGGGAATTTATATTGGTATATATTTTGTTGTGTCTTCCCCACTGTCTTCCATGTTTTGGTAAGCACATTTATGTTTCTTTTTTTCTAATGCCTTTCTCACATTCCTAGCCATCGTTGGTTTTGAAATATAAACCGTGGGTACATTAGCTCAGGATTCTTGGAGATTTTGAGACTGTTGATTTGTAGAGTCTACTCTCCACATCAGGGAAGACAAAGGGCCCAGAAACACAGATAAGGGAAAGAAAGACTGGGCTACTATGGAAACTGTATGTATAATTTCTATGACTCTATAGCAGTTTGGTAGTCCAATAGCAAATGAAATATCTGTCCTTATATCAAAGCTGGGTAGTGAGAGTTGCCAATGTTTTCAACATAATCCAAATTGCTGTTAACATTCTCATAGCTGAAGTGAAGCTTCATCAACTCTTTCATTTACTCAACACTTCCAGGCACTTTGCAGCGGAATGAAGATAGAATCTTGCCCAAAATGATTCCTGCCCTCATGGAGTTTATAGTCCCATAGTGGAAACAGAGTAATAAGCAAAAACCAAGCAAGCAGACGATGCACACTATGATCATGCTATGAAAAATGACAGAAATAAATGGGGGAAAGACAGAGGAGGCTGTAACCCAGAAGATCATGATCTGAGCCTAAACCAAGAGTCCAACGCTTAACTGACTGAGTCAGTGCCCGTATTTTTTCTGTTTACTATTAATTTTTGTTCATTAATCTACTCCAGTGGAACATCAAGTTGGGAAGACAGGGTCCTTCTTGTTCACCAGGCAGTGTTTGTCACATAGACCTCGATTAATCAACAGGTAAGAAGTAAATGAATGCAAGGAGCCAAAGGACTCTCTGAGCTGGGCTGCCGCTCCTGTAATGGAAACGCCCTCCACTATCATACTGGTAAGCTTTTTGGTATAAAGTCAGTCTCATATACATAAAAGCCTAGATGATCAAAATCAAATGAATCTACTATTATTTTAAGTAGATAGAACTTTATAAGTCACATTTTGACAAGTTTCAGATAAGTCATCAATATTTTTACCTGAGTGAGTTTATCTATATGATGCCTTTGTTAGACTGTGGCTTAAAAAAAAAATCCCAAAGATCTGTTCATTGGCCTGGGGTCTTTCTATTTAGTGGGAAGAAGTGAATTTGATATTAGGAGAAAATGGCAGCAATTATCAGTGAGAGAAAGATGTGTTCAGAGGGACAGAAGTAGGCATGTTACCCCCAGGAGATTTTGGGTACTTGAAATCCACAGGATGGCAGGGTGATCATTGACAAGTATCATTTATCCTCAATATATTCGTATTTCCACAGTGAAATCTAACCGATCTAAACAATGGATTTTTTATGCCATGAGAGCTTTTTGCTCATCTTGGGCATTGTCACGGAAAATGCTTCAGGTTACTTTATTCCTTTACTAATACATGGCATCCTTTATTAGTTTCTCTCATATAAGGTTAGCTCCCATAAAGGATTCTGCTGTTAACTTTGCCTTCCCTGTGAACTGCATCTGAAATAAAGATCTTTGAAATATCTTGATATTCCAGCTGGTTGGATTTTGAAGGAAAAATAGAAAATGTCTCTGTGTTGGGAGGGAATGATTTTTTTAAAAAATTTCATGGTCAGTATAAAGAAAGCCAGATATTCAAAATTTATATTTTTGCTTCCAGACTTGTACTTGATAGTTCATCACTGAATTAAATTATCTGTTATAACTGAATCACTATAATTTAGTCACTCTCTAGAAGAATTCTGTTTCATCGTCATATAACCACCATTCTGTGTTCTATGTTCTTCTAACAATTTTTTAAATGCCATACAATTTGTGACCAAATAAATGTGGCCTCTTAAAACAACAATGTTGACATCATGTAAGACTTATTTATTTATACCAATAGAAACCAAACAGTAGGAGATATATAGATGGGTGGAAGGAGATGATAGGTTGAAGTAGCTTTTCTGAGGTTAATTGTCATGATTTCTGCTTTAAGTTTTATCCAAGTAAGAGATGCTTCTGGTAAGGTTCAATGGTTGTGTCATAGACTTCTTTCATGCATGCCGTTAATATTTTCCTTATACTTAAATTATTATACCACACATGTATAGATAGGAATGAACATACATCCCTACATGGTGGTTTTCAAAATTTAGTATGGTGCGGTAGTACTTTGTAAAACTGCAGATGTCCAATCCCAAATTGCAGAGTCAGATGGAGTAGCCCAAGGGTCAGGCTTCTAAAAATAAGCACTCCGGGTGATTCTGAGGCCAGTGACTCATACTCCATTTTGAGAAATCCTGCCATAGGTGTTACTTTTGGAAGCAAGGAAAGGGATTCTAACCTTTTGATGATACAATATAGTCCCTGGGAATTCGACCCAGGAAGTTAGAAAAGTTGCTTTCAGAAAACTCTGTGTTCCCAATCGTGACTTTGTTTCAGACACTCTCCCTCTCCAGAGGTTGTCTCCAGGATTACAGGAAGCCTGTAGCTTTCTATATATTGTCAAAGCCATAGCTGCCAATTGGCTTTTGGAGAGCGAAATGAAGAGCTCCAAAAACAATTATAATATCCTCTCATATTTAATATAAAAGAGTTCAGTTTTCCAGATGTCATGAAAGACTATATACATACTGAAATTAAAGTAGCTTCTTAAAGATACTCTGATTGCAAGATTTGGAATTGTGAGTAGATTCATTAAGACAGACATGTTTGCTTTCTTTGTTTCTGTCTCTGTGGGCAGTGCACCAGTGTTGCAGGAGCCCTGAGTGCCTGCTGACTCTCCCCAGAGATTCATCTAGACCTCTCCTTACTGGACATCCCATTTTTTCTGAAGCTCTACCTATCATTCAACAAGTGTAAATGTTGTGGTGTCGGTATTAGCGTCACAGAAGACAAGAGAGCAGGGGAAAGTCAGAGTGTATGACCTAGAGAGGTACTGTCAGACGAACTGGTCAGTTTGGCTGGGGTGGAGTTTGGGATGGTTGTATGAAGCCAGTCGGGGGACTCAGGCTTCCTATTTATCACTTTTATCTGAGAGTAAAACAATGAAAGTGAAGAATAGGAGTGTCTATTATCTCTATTTCCTTTGTCTTTTCCTTTGAGAAATTTAAATTTAGTTTTTTGAATATTTTTAAATTTCATTTTTTAATATTAGAAAGAAATGTAATTTTATTTTTTCAACATTAGAAGCAATATTAGAAAGCAATTTTCAATATTGGGGGAAAACCTGGAGGTTCAGACAGTAGAGCATAGGACTTGATTTGGGGGTTGTGAGTTCGAGCTCCACGTTGGGTGTGGAGATGGTTTAAAAAGAAACTACTAAAAAAAAAAAAAAAAGCAACTGGGAAGAGAAAAGTGAACACTGGAAGAATAAAAGGGCCCCACAAAAGAAATGTTTTACCAAACTGTTGCAACTGTATCTGACAACTTTCTGGAAAAAAGAGAAACCATAACCCAGTTCTCTTTTTGGATCCTGTTCACTATTTGTCTTATGTTTAAATTTCAATAGGTATATATATATATATATATTTTTTTACCTTTTATTGCAAAAGTGTATATTCCCTATTCCTATAGGATTTTTGAAGGTAAGCAAAGTGTTAAATGAGGTGATGAAACAGTAGAAGAACACAGGCTTTTCAGTTCTCATTTAAAACCTACCCCATTGAAGAACAGACTCTTCTGCATTCACTACAACATAAAGGACAGACATGAACTATTTCATTTGTCTGGCAATACTGGCTAGGAAGTTGGAGTTTTAAAGAAAAGGAAGTAATAGACTTTCAGCTGAATTTTTACTGCTAGAGGATGGCCCAATAGAGTGTTTCCTCTTTCTTTGAGCACAAAGAAGTAGGATTTAATTGCATTATAAACCATTTCATCAACATATCCTTGAAATAACAAGCACCTACATGCTTTGTTCTCTTTTTACCATATATGTCAGATAAAATTAAAAGAAAAAAAAGGTTTTGAGATGAAGAGGCAACCAGCAAATTAATATTCCTAGAGAAATAGAAAGAGACAATCATAAATAGGATCAGGGCTTTCTCTCTTTTGTCCTTTTCTCATAGGGAAGAACTTGTTACAAAAATGAGATTGGTTCTTTTGTGGGATCTTCAACAGGCTCTAAAAGGATAAACAGAGCAATGAGTACTAATGCCATCCTACCTCAATCTAAATCCAGTGTGTTAGAGAGAAAATGGAAGATAATCTAGATGGACAGGAGTTTGGAGCTGGACCTGGTTTAGAAGAGAGAAATTAAGGCCTGTGTCTCTTTCTCATTCACCTCAAGAGCAATCTGGGACAAATGTACCCTGTCTATTCCCTTCCTTCCTGATCCCCAAAAGGAAGTCTCCTTGGAGGAATGTGTTCATTTATATTGCTACTACAGCAGAAATAAATCTAGATCTTCCTACAGGCCTTTAACCCCTAATATAAAGTATGTTCCAAGAGTAGTGTCGTCTTCTTTTTCGTGTTCAAAGTCTCATCTCTGTTCTTTGTGGATCTTCATTCCTTCATTCATTGTTTAGCTGGAAAAATACGGTGGTTAAACCTCGGGTTGTTCAGCAAGAAAGTTCAGTTGTCAGAGCTCCTTACTGATCATGCCACCCAGCATCTGTGAACCAGAGTTTTGTTAATGGCATCCTGGATTACTGTACCCTTGGCTCCAAGTTTGGCCATGTCACATGTAACATTGCTCAGATGCCCACCATTCCTTCAGGGGCAGGCTTTCACCTAATCACAGTGAAAGGATTTAATGAGAGTCTTCCTGGGACTGCTGGGCTACAGATAGTAGTGATTTCCTGCTGGTCTTGGGTAAGCCTGGCTATGAGGCCAGATCTGCTGGAGACATTCTGATGATAAGAGGGGATATTTGAGAATGGAGCCAATGCAGAGGCATCTGGGTAAGGATGAATAGAGGGACACAGTATGGTGACGACATGGTATGAGTTATTTGTTACATTCCTTCTGGAGTTAACTCCTGTCCAGCTCTAGGAGATTTTAGTTATGGAAACTAATAAAGACCCTTTTTCCTTAAACTGGTTGCATCTGGGTTTTCTGTCATTTGCCAAAGAATGATGCCTAAGTGATACAAGTGAATTCTAATCCCAGCTCAGTCACTTTCTACTTGGTCACTTTGGACAAGTAACTTATTTTCTATCAGTATTACTTCTATTACTAGAAAAAAAAACACACTAAAATTACCCACTTGATAGGCTTTTTTTTTTAAGTTTAAGTGAGGTTGTACTTGTCAAGTGCCTGCCTATAGTAAATGCTCAATAAATACTAACTACTGTTACATGCAAAAAATAAATTGTACCATGACCCTAATATCCGGTACAAAAAAAAATCTCCAAAGAACTTTAAAATTTGAGTGTCCTTCTTTTGCTAATATTACACAGTTTCTTATAATGCTGAAGGGTCATTCTAGTTCAAATTTCATTATTTTTTTCCTTATATATATATGTTAAAGATTTTATTTATTTATTTGACAGAGAGAGAGAGAGCACATGTAGGATGAGTGGCAGGCAGAAGGAGAGGGAGGAGACGGCTCCCCACTGAGCAGGGAGCCCAATGTGGGGCTCGATCCCAGGACCCTGGGATCATGACCTGAGCCCAAGGCAGTTGCTTAATCAACTGAGCCACCCAGGTGCCCTTTCTTTCTCCTTATATTTTGTGGAAAGAGTTAAATTCCTTATGCCCAATAATTGTTACTTCCTAAATTCTCAGCTCACCCCAATATGTGATGCTGACTTAATTGAAGTTTGCGGTAACAGGGAAATGTACTAATAGAGAAGATCTTGAGAGACAGGAGATTTTTCAAGATGATAGAATAAAGTTCTTTATTATTTCACGATTGCATTTTGAAAATTCCCTCTTCCATGCCTTCCCCATTCTCTTTTGTCTAAATTACAAGCTTCTTAATTATTCCCCACTCACCTCAATTTTTGAGGCATCCTTCCTGAGAACTGGCTCACATGCTGTATTTGTCCCCATAGTGGTAATTCTCCCATTCATAATTAATCTTTCCTTTTGTTCTGTTCTCCATTACATCTGGAACTTTTTTTCACCTTTCATATTCTACTTGCCATGTGTTATAGTGTTATTACTTATGCACAGTTTTCTCTATGGGCAGGAACTACGTCTTATGCTGCAGAGTATCTGTGGAATTTGGGTAGGATCTGGGAATCTTTATAGGAAATGTAGTTTTTAGAAGATAGAAAAATAATATTGTTCATAGTGTCTCATTCACTATCAGTGGTCTAATGATGGAAAATATTCCTTGGCCAAAGGAGCAAGATACTCGGGCGCCTGGGTGGCTCAGTGGGTTGGGCCTCTGCCTTCGGCTCGGGTCATGATCTCAGGGTCCTGGGATCGAGGCCCACATCGGGCTCTCTGCTCAGCAGGGAGCCTGCTTCCTCCTCTCTCTCTCTGCCTGCCTCTTTGCTTACTTGTAATCTCTCTCTGTCAAATAAATAAATAAAATCTTTAAAAAAAAAAAAAAAAAAAGGAGCAAGATACTCAAGAAGCCAGCCATCTGATCCCAAAGAGCCAATAGAAAGGAGTGTGAAGAGGGAGAATGACCCTTCCAAAGGAATGGCAAGTTTAGAATCCTGTGGTTATTTCTGTCTGGTTGGCACTGGTTAGTGTGAGCCAATGGTTGATGAGAAAGTCCTAACAGGGTGGCAGGTGGCCAGGTTCACCTAAACTGACTTGTAGACAAACATTCCTATATAGTCCTGCTCGATGATTAGGAGAAATGCCAAGGTAAGTGTAGAAGGCTGACAGGAAGACAAACAAAAGTCAAGCCATGTGCAACGGAATTAAAACAGAACAAAGCACAACACCTTTTTCTGGCAATTCATTTGATCCCAACATATTTATTCCAAAGAGGAAAGTGCTTTGTCTGTCTGATTTGGAAAGAATTAGCAGCTTAGAAGTGTGTGAATGATTTTCCTCCTCCTCTAAATATTATATTTCTTGACTCTGTTCTGGTTCACAAGGAACACTGTAGTGAGACACAGAGGTAAGGAGAAAGAAAAAAATGTGTGAATCCAAAAGGAAATAAAATTCAGAGTTAAGCCCATTTTCCACCTCACACACACACACACACACACACACACACACACACACACACAAAATGCTAGCTTTTCCAATTGCCATTGCACTGGAAGTCTAGTGGACTAATAGGAAGTTCTGTCTATCTACCCATGTATCATCTATCCTTTATCTGTCTATTTAATTACATGCTTGGTAAATGACTTGCACTTCCAGTCAACTTGCTATCCCTCACACTGAAATTCTATGAAATCGGGAAGCTGCCACTATAGTCATCTGGACAAAATATTTCTTGTGAAATACTCTAATTTGGCACCTGCTAATAGATATTGTGGCTGCCTGGAAGGTCCTAAATTTGTTGCACAGATGCTTAGAGATGTCTCTGCCTGATCAGCCTGCTACTGCATAAAGTGGAAAGAATAAATTTGAGAAAACCCATAGCATTTATCTTGATTCACCATTGTGGGAGCAGAAGGCTGTGTAATGGTAATGTTTACAGGCTATGGTTTCAAATACTGTGGCATGCTTCATTATGCTGCTGAAAAATATCGACCATGAACATGGTAATGGGTTGAGTAGGATCTGAACTATGTCAGACAATTGAAATTCTAACAGAGCACATATTTTTATAGAGGTGCAGGGCTTTGTTTCTAGATATCTTCCTTTCTATTGAATCAACAACTGTATACAACATACATACCTAGTCTTGTTTTTCCATGTGAATCACTTGATGACTAGGCTTAATTAAAAAAGAAATAACAAACGACTTTTCTAGAAAATGCCATGACCGATCATTTCTTACTTTGTTATTTGGAATGTGTATGCTACTCTCTAAGTGCCTAAATATACATGTGCCTGGATTATAGCCTGTGATTAGATTAATGCATTTTTTCTCTCATAATAAGTGAAAACAGGGCGCCTGGGTGGCTCAGTGGGTTAAAGCCTCTGCTTTCAGCTCAGGTCATGATCTCAGCATCCTGGAATCGAGGCCCGCATCGGGCTCTCTGCTCAGCAGGGAGCCTGCTTCCTCCTCTCCCTGTCTCTCTGCCTGCCTCTCTGCCTACTTGTAATCTCTCTGTGTCAAATAAATAAATAAAATCTTAAAAAAAAAAAAAGAAGAAGAAAGCAGAGCATAGCCCAGGAAGAAAAGTATCCACTACCACTATTGGCTTACAAAATTGTCTAGAATCTGATCAGAGCTGTCTTCCCAGTGACTCAGGCAGGGTGTCATTGTTTTGCTTGAATTTTTGCTTTAGTTCTCTGATGCAGTCCCCTCTCAGGGGTCACCTACTGTCATCCAGTTAGCTAAGACAATGTGAACAATGATAAATTTCACTTTTTCAATATTTTTGTCCACAGGAGGTCTGCAGTACACATGATATTGCAGGTTTTTTTCAAAGGGGAAATTTGGGAGTTGAGAAGTTCCTATTTGTTAGCATTTTAATGAACTTGGAATAGTTTTCTTTCCAAAATACACTAAGTTACCTGTTATGAAGGGCTGAATGTTTGTGTGTCTCCCCGACCCACCAAAGTCATATGTTGAAGTTCTAACCTCTAATATGACTGTATTTGGAAAGGGGACCTCTAAGAAGTAATTTAGTTAAATGAGATAATGGCAAGGGGTAGGAGGGGGTCCTGATCTGATAGGTTTAGATAAAATCAGTGTTTTTGTAAGAAGAGACAGTAGAGCTCTCTTTCTCTTTCCCTCTGTGTGTGTGTGTGTGTGTGTGTGTGTGTGTGTGTGTGTGTGTGTAAATGCAGATGGAAGAGGTCATGTGAGCACACAGCAAGATGGTAAACACCTACAGGCCAAGAGAAAAGGCCAGGAAGAAAACCTACTTAGCCGGCACTTTGATTTTGGATTTCACAGCCTCCAGAGCTGTGAAAAATAAATTTCTGTTGTTTAAGCTGCTCAGTCTATGATATTCTGTTACAGTACCCCAGGCAGACTAATATATCTGTAAACTTGCATGAAATGTGAGAAAATATGAAATTTAGGGACAAGGGTGGCTATGGCACATTATCAGTGTGGTAATTAAGATCTCAGAAACCAGAGTCAGTCAGAACAGCCTTCCCATTTTCCTTGTTTTGTCACCTCACCAGATTTTAGTTTCTTCATTTGCCTAACTGCAACAGTAATACATTCTACTTAATGAGACTGATCATATGTGTAATAGAGTCACGGCAGGCCTTAGGTGCTCAGTTAATATTAGCTATTATTACTATTATTATGACATGAAAATAGACACAACATTGTGTCAATTTTATGTCCTGAAAATGAACAAATAGCATTATTAGTTTTTATAAACACAAATCACAAATGCTATACTCATAAAAGATTTGGTACAATTCTGATCTAATAGTGCAAATGAAAACTAGTTTTTCTTTTTCTTTTGGAATTGTATTGGTGGTAGAAATCCTTTATTTTCCTGAAATTTTTAAATAGCATACTCAAGTGATTTTTTTTTTCAGTATAGGTCCTATAGTGTATTAAATGCTTAATAATGTATTCCTTATTCTGAGGAATAATTACCTGTTTTGATAGGAGGATATTCACAAACTCAAAATGTAACATCTCCAAAGTGGCACTGAAGTCACACAGTAAGTTTGTGAGCATTGAGGCATGTGGAGAACACCTGCGTTCCAGTCAAAGGTGTTGGAATACTGATGTTGCGTTAAAGAGAAATGGGCAGAACTGGGACGAAGAGTCCCTCCAGCCAGTCTACAATGGAAAAGAGAAGTCTGCAGAAGTTCAGAATGTGGTACAAAAACTATATCGCAACCAATCTAGACTTTCTAAGGAATGCAACTAACAAAACTTCTGGAGATCTGTCTACATGGAAATTCAGTTTCTTATTTCACAGCTTGACAAAATTCTATTTACTGTTAACAGAACTACGTGCAAAAGCCAGTAAAAGAGAAAAAAACAGAAAGCCTATCTTTTCCCGACTTGTAGAAGATTTGTGGTTGATGGTTAATCTAACACCACAAAAAACAGTTTTTGATATGGGTCAGTGGCAGGAGTCCTGCCTTGGAGTCGTGGAATGTTTCCACAGAATTTTATTAGAGAATGCCCTTTCCTGAGAAACAAATTAATTGAGGAAAGATCAGACAAATAAACGGCTATCCTGGAGAACCGGCAATACTGCCGTGAATGGCGTTCCTTAAGTGAGGGTCTGGGCACAGCGTGAAGACTAATGAATTACTTAGTCTTTTTCACTCTGGAGACGTACTTTGATTAGCCTCGAAGGCTGTTTGCAAAGGGACTCAACAGTTTATGGCTTTGTCCCTTTCTGAGCTTTGTAAGAAGTAAGACACATTGGTCAGTATTTCTCATGAACCGAGTGTATCTCCTCCAGTTATCGCAACTACAATCGACACCAAGCAATTTAGAGGAGAAACTAATTTAACCTCCAAGCATTTCAAGGTGCTTTTTAAACTGCTTAATGTAGATCTCGATATCACAATGATTGACAAAGTATTTTCAGTGTCACCATAGGAACCAGAAGTGTTTTACATAGTCTTAAAAGGATCTGACACATTTTTCAAAGGACAGACCCCACTGTTACCACCTGCCGTTAAGAGGTTTCGGTTCTTTGGTGTCTCTTATCTCTAGCAGTCCTTGATCTTCATATTTTAGATTTGTTTCACTTGTGAGAGGAAGAAAAGCCCTTTTCTATTGTTCAATAGTTTCATTGTTTCTTCCAGCCTTACAGATGACAGTTGAGGTGACCGCCTATCCCATTTGGTTTCTGGTTTGGCTCTAGTTCATGACCCCTTGAATTCTAACAGTCTCGCTAGAATGCTGCTAGGGAGCCTGGGACACTTAGCATAGACCTGACACCACAGGGCAGATTCGAATTGAAAGCCAGAGTCCCATTGTCAGCAAAATGCTCCCTTTATGCGGAATTCTGGGCAGCTGGGACTTGTACAACAGTTGGGACCTTTTCCTTCAACCTTGAGAGTAGCATCTTGAGGGTAGAAAGCAAAGGGCCTCTATTTCCTGGAGGCCGTGAAGTAGGATTCCAAAATGTATGTTTGCTTCTCCCCTACACTCCCCACCACCAAATGTGCAGGATCAGCTATGCTCTCCCGTGAATTCAAAGAATCTTGTTACAAAAGTCAAATATTTTTCTTAGGGTGAGTAAATAAACATAACAAATCTGAGCAAATATCAGTTCATAATTCCTTTGGTGCTAAATTCCACGTGCTCTAAAGCTCTTTCTTGAGTTCGGTAGAGAGGTTTACATTTTTGTCCGGGCAATTTTTTTTTTCTTTTTTACGTGAATTAAGGCAATAAAATCAACTAGGCTGAGGTTGGATGAGGCTAACTAATTAGTCTATGGCCTGATTTAGGCTGTCTTGACTAACATTGCTAATCCACCTCATTTGGTGACCAGGGCGGGCAAACATTCCTCTGATGTGAAAAGTGACTCTGAAGTCAGAATTATTCAGACTATGTTGTTCAGTGACACCAGTCTCTCTCTCTTGTCTTCCCCAATCTTTGTTTTGAAAAATTCCAACCCTGCAGAAGTGTTGAAATAATAACCCAATGACTATCACATACCCTTCATTTAAATTCACAAACGGTTAAATTTTATGTGTGCTCTTTATTTATTATCTATCTATCATCATCTGTCTAAATATATATATATATATATCTTTTCCAATTTCCTTTTTTTCTTTGAGCCATTTGAAAATAAAGTATATGACATCATGTTACTCTTCCTCTAAATATCTCAGTATTTATCACCTAAGGATAAAGACATTTTCCCACGTTATCACAATGCCATTTTCACTCCCAAGAATTTAAAAAGTGGTGTAATATACAATAACATCTAATATAGAGTACAGATTAAACAAAATCAATTGTCCTTTATAACTTTTTTAAAACTCCAATCAAGGTTCATATATTACATTTAGTTGTGATATATTTTTAGTCTTCCTTCATTTGGAACCACTTTAAAAAAAAAGATCTTATTTATTTAGAGAGAAAACAGAAGGAGGACGGGCAGAGGGAGAGTGAGAGGGAGACTCTCAATCAGGCTCCTCACGGAGCATGGAGTCTGATGGGGGGTTTGATCCCAGGACCCTGAGGTCATGACACAAGCCTAAATCTAGAGTTGGATGCTCAACTAACTGAGCCACCCAGGTGCCCCTGGAGCCACTTTTTGTCTTTTGTGACAGAAACATGTTGAAGAGTATAGTCCAGTTGTCTTTGAATAGCTTACAGTTCAGATTTTACTGATTCTTTCCTCATGATTAGGTTCTAGAATTTTTTTTTAAAGATTTTATTTATTTATTTGACACAGAGAGAGAGAGATCACAAGTAGGCAGAGAGGCAGGCAGAGAGAGAGGAGGAAGCAGGCTCCCTGCTGAGCAGAGAGCCCGATGCGGGCCTCGATTCCAGGACCCTGAGATCATGACCTGAGCTGAAGGCAGAGGCTTTAACCCACTGAGCCACCCAGGCGCCAAGTTTTAGAAATTTTGACAATACTACATAGGTGGCATTGTATGCTTGCCATTTCATCATCCCTGGAGGCACCTAATACAGAACTTAATCACTTGGTTGAAGTAGTTTATGAAAGCTCTCTCTTTCACAAAGTTACCGTTTCTCCTTTATAAATTAACTAACCTATGAGGTAATTCTTTGTCATCATATAAATAATGTGAATATTCTGTTTTCCACCAAACTTTCACCAAATGATTTTAGCATCAATGGCTTCTTCCAGAATGGGTCCCCAAATAATGATAAGGATGGAAAAATATATATCTTTTAATGAAAAACTCATTTTTCTACTTACATGGGGGATGAATAAATGAAGACTGAAAAGAAGAGAATACACTCCCTTACCTGCTTGCACTTATGACTTCTTCAGAATCACCTTCTATCCATTTCTCACTAGGCACCAAGTCTGTAAAAATTACATAGATTAACCAGATAAAGGGGCAATTTCATTAATATACATTTATCTTATAACTTCAAATTTTAGCATTTATTTTTTATTAATCTAATTTGTGAGATCCATGAGACTGTTTAATGAACATAATAACTTGATAATGGGGTCTCTGGATGGTATTTGTGGTCATGTCTGTTTCAACAACCAACTTATAGTTGAATTTTGTTTGGTTGCCCAGTAAGAAAAAAATGCTAATTTTGTAAAAGATGGTTTATTGTGAAGTCTCAAGATGTTATTTATTAACCACTCTGGAAGCCTGAAAGGGATGTAAATGACAACTTTAATTTTGAGTTGCACTGAATAAAGATATTTAAAAAACAGTTTGTATTCCTTATCAATAAATATGTTAGATTAGAAATAATCTAAACCTAAAATGATGGTTAGAGCTAATTACAATGTAATGTTTTCAATATGTTATGAATTTGCTTGTTGTGGGGAAAGTAAGCAGATATGCCTAAGTCTTGCCTGGCATGTAATTTAACTTAAACCATATTTGTTGCTATAAGACTGTATAGATTTTTTTTAAGGTTTTATTTATTTATTTAAGAGAGAGGGTGAGTGAGAGAAAGAGAGACAGCACAAGCCAGGGGGAGAGGTAGAAGAAGAGGGAGAAGCAGACTCCTTGCTGAGCAGGGAATCCGACATGGGGCTCGATCCCAGAACCCTAAGATCATGACCTGGGCCAAAAGCAGACACTAAACCTACTGAGCCATCCAGGTGTCCCCAAAATGTAGTTTTTGTTTCAATGGACTTCTACAGGCCTTATTTTGAACAAGATTAGTATAGAAATAAACATTCTTATTCAGTACCTTATTCAAATGTATATGAAGCGAATATAGGTAAGCTTCACATGAAAGTACTGGACCACGTAGCACTGATGAAGGGGTTAAAGCTTTCTAAAGGGTTAGAGCCAGAGACCTGTGATGGCCCGTAGGCCTCTATTCTTTCCCTGGCCTCTTCTTTTTGTATTGCCCTCTGGATTCAGCCCACCTGGCATACTCCATTCTGCCTTAGGGCCTTTGGATCTGCTATTCCTCTGGCTCTCTCCCCCTTCCTTTACATCTTTATTAAACCACATCTTTTCAGATAGACATACTCTAATCTCCTGATTGATTTTGTAGCCTCTGCTTAATTTTCCTGTTACCCTTATAAAATTTTCATGTTATATATTTTTCTTTCTCTCTTTCTTTTTCTTTTTCTTTCTTTCTCTCCCTCTCCCTCTCCCTCTCTCTTCTTTCTTTCTTTCTTCTTTCTTTCTTTCTTTCTTTCTTTCTTTCTTTCTTTCTTCCTTTCTTTCTCCATCCTCCCCCCTCCCTCCCTTCCACCTTCCTTCCTTCCTCCCTCCCTCTTTTTCTTCCTTTCTTCCCTCCCTCCCTCCCTCTCTTCCTTCCTTCCTTTTTTGCTACCACTATTAGAATATAAATTTAATGGAGAGTAGGGATTTTTATCTGTTTCTGTTTATTCCTGAATTCTGAGACCTGGGGACTATTTTCAACATATAACATGCACTCTGAATATTTGTTGAATAAGTAAACATGATACTTTAAAATAAAGATATACATGTTTTATATATATTTTAAAAAGGGAAATTCATATTAGATGTTTGTAAGATCTCTGAAGGGCTATGTAGAAATCTAGGGTAGGGTTTTATAAGCCAAGTTTGAAACCAATTGCTCAAGACTTTTCTTCCCCTTATTTCTAGAAATTGAAGGTTGTATAGGAAGTCCAGGAGTGAAGGGGAAAAAGCAAACTTGTGGCATCCTTCCAAACTGTTTCTTTCAACAAAAGGTATCACAAAATATATCACTGCAACATATCAATGTTCTCATCTAAATGCTTGATTTCATTCTAAATATAAACAAAAATTTTAAAACCACCTTATTTCTCCCTCTACTACTACAACTTAAAGTTGAATCATTAAGAAATTAATAGAATAATTCCCTTCCTAAGATTTTTATAGATTATTAGAACTGGGATCGCTTTTAGGCATCATCAAATACAAATGCCTCATTTCCAGGTGAGAAAACAGGCCTCAAGAGTCATCTAGTTTTAGAGTAGAAACTAACCAAGATTAAAACCAGATCTTCTGCTGCACAGTTTCATTCTCTCTTCAATATGTGCATGAAATGACATGCTCTGTTTTTATATAATATTGAGACATTTACAAATAAAACAATAGCTCAATAGCGCATCCCTTCATAAAAACGGATGGGTTAGAGAAAGGATCACACTAAAAGGACATGCTCAGGAGTCCTCCTGTACTGAAAAGCCAGTCTTCTAGCCAGTCTGTTCAGATGAGGAGTCCAAGAACCCACTCAAACATTATTTTCATCACCACTGCATTTAAGTTCCTATAAGAACTTGGTATTCTTTAAAAGAAAATTTTTGCCAAGGAAGAGAGAAGTACACAAAACTTGTAATAAGAATTGGACTTAAAAAGGGGACTATCATGCAATTTTCTTTTTGTTGCACCAATGAAAGCAATACTGACAAGATGGAATTAACAGCATGACAGCTGATAAACTCTCCAATATCTTCCAATAAAATCTTTGGGCTGTGGAAGAGAGCTTCGAAGCACGTAAAAATGTGGAGGAGATCTGAATATAACTATGTTTAAATGCAGTTTTGAAGGTTAAATACTTTCTGGTTTCCAGAGTCTCAATAGTTTCATTTTTCAAAATATGTAGGAAAAGAAATATGAGTGTGGTTTTCATCGGTGGAAATTCACTATGAAATTGTATTGGGAAGAAAATCAGTTTTCTTAAAACAAACATTCAGATTCAGATAATTATTTAATGTTATAAAGCCCATATTTAAATATCCAAATAATTTGTAGAAAAGATAAAATAAAAAACTTCAAATAAAGTGTAAGTTGTAAAGATGTGTCTTCTTCATATATTATTTTGCCACAAGCCTCTCTTGGGTGTGAAGGAAAGCCTCAGTCTATGAAGGCGGTGGAAAGATGCAATGATATCCAGATTTGTGGAGTACATACCTGCACTTGGTCTTTTTCTCTATCATTAGCCAAGATCCTGTGAAGTAAAAATAAAAATACATTTTTGCTCATGTACACTTAAGTAATTTTAATGTTTTCAAGTTCATTCATTTGAAATACTATTTTTATTTTACCCTTCTATCTTTTTTCCCCCAATTTTTCTCCTAGGAATTAAAAATGACACCCTAGAATATACTAGTGATATGAAGAATGTAACAATATGGGACACTATGGAGTAAACCAAATACATCCTTCTGGATCCTGCTTTCTGTCCAACCCCACCTCTGTCCTCAAACCTCTTCATTTTCATTTCATGCTCAGAAGCAAATCTCTGTAATGGTTTTGTTTTTTTCTTCCAGTGGTTGAATTTTGAAATGGAAGGGAGAATGGAGAAATATTAAAACAGACTATTAGAAGTCTAGATTCACATAGATGCTTAGTATTCCCACTAGAACCATTGCCCTGCCATTGGAAGTACAAAATCATTAAAGGTCTTTGCAAAGTCATATAGTATAATTTGCTGAAGTTGACTTAGTCATACCCTATAAAACTTTTGGGATTAGAAATGAGACAAGAATTCTTGCAGTCACCACTTCTATTCAACTTTATACTATAGTTCTAGCCAGAGCAATAAGGTTTAAAAAAGGAAGTGTGATTGGAAAATAGCAAATAAAATTGTCATTATTAGTGGATGATACATTTCTTCATGTAGAAAATCCCAAGAGTCTACAGATAGGGTCAGTATAAAAACAGTTTTATTTCTAACCAACAAAGACTACAATATTTTAAAAATTAAAAAACAATTGAAATGCCTTTTATAAATAGCATCAGAAACTATCAAGTACTTAGGCAAATCCTCTAAAAAGAAAACTAGAAAGCATTATTGAGACATCACAGACTTAAATTAACGGGGGGGGGATACTCACTGATGAAAAGAGTCAACATTATAAAGATATCAGTTCCCCTAAATGAATCTACAGACTCATTTCATTTCCACTCAAAATCTCAGGATTTTTTTTTTTGGTGGAAATTAAAAAGCTGATTCTAGAATTTATATGGTGAATCAGAGGGCCCAAAGAGTCAAGACAATCTTCAAGAAGGACAAAGTTGAGAGATACAAACTACTGAACANGAATCTACAGACTCATTTCATTTCCACTCAAAATCTCAGGATTTTTTTTTTTGGTGGAAATTAAAAAGCTGATTCTAGAATTTATATGGTGAATCAGAGGGCCCAAAGAGTCAAGACAATCTTCAAGAAGGACAAAGTTGAGAGATACAAACTACTGAACATCAAGTCTTAATATGAAGTTAGAACAATTAAGGGATTGACATTGTACAAAGTATAAATGAAAACCCAATGTAAATAAATAGAAAACCCAGACAGAGACTCCCCTGTGGATGTTATGTGACACAGCCAGCACTGCAGACCAGTGGGGAAAGAACAATCTTTCAGTGAGTGGCGGTGCTGGGTATATTCAATATCTGTGTGCAGTGGGGTGGGCCGGAGTTCGACAAGCTCTCCTCCTCTCACCCTACACAGCCTACCAAGCAATTCCTGGTGCGTTGTAATTATACATGCAGAAGGCTAAGAGAGAGATGGCATTTACTAGATATAGGAGTATCTTTTTCACCTTAGGATAACGAAAGAGTTCTTAAACACAGTTGCAAAAATCACTAGCCATAAAAGGTAAGATTGATAAATTAAAAAATATTGAAAGTAGAATCATCTACCAAAACATCCTTTTACTAGACTGAACAGATAAGCCATAGTTTATGTTTTAAAAAATCAAGATCTGTGAATGTTTTTATTCCAGAAACACCTCTTTTGTTTATATTTTTAGACCAGATCATCCCTTACATTTATTTGCAAATGTTAATTATGCTAATTTTTAAACAGTTTCTATTTTTTTCATGGATTTTCATTTTTCTGTTTGCAGAGTGTCTTCCTTTCACTATGTTTGGGTTTTGCAAATGTTATCATTGTTGCTTGTTCATTTCACACTGGCATTTAAGCTTCCTGATTTCCCGTTTGTGAATGAAGGTTCTCCTTAGAGCAACTTCCCTCCCGTTATCCTGAAAGAGGGTCAGTTTGTGCATCTGGGGTGGGAAGCGAAGGCGGTGTGTCTTTTTAGTTTGTGAGTTCGTCCTGCTCTTGGTAAATGCCACTGTAACCCCATTTCCTGCATTCAATGCTTTAGTCCAGAAGTATATGCTGCTCTTACTTCTCAAGTACTGTTCAGCATAAGCAGAAGTGGAAGAAGGTGCTGATCCACCATGTGTCTTCCTGAGTTCTCCTAATGCTCACCCCAAGCCTAGCCTCTCTTTGGATCCATACTCTTTATATGGAGCACCCTTCAAATTTCACAGAATTCTCCTTTCCATGTTTCAGCCTATGCTTTCTCCAATCTTTACGGCTGGTGTCAGGGCATGTTACCCGGCTCTCAGAAGGGCCCTATACTTGGTTTAATGTTGCCATCTTGAAATTCTTAATTATTTTTAAACAATGGTGCTAGATTTTCATTTTGCACTGAGACTTCCCAAACACGTAGCTGGACCTCTCTAATATGGGTTTCACTACAACTTTGATTCCTTAATTGTTTTTAGGACGCCTCAAACATCTTTTCCTGCTCTAGTAATTTTTTCCTGTATCCAATGCAATTATATTTTTTATTTTGTAAGCTTCATGGAGGTATAAAGTTCACTTATTTTAAGTGTACAGTACAATGATTATTACTAGGTTTACAGAGTTATGCAAGCAACCATCACAACAATCAAGCTCCAAAACATTTCCAGCACTCCAAACAGATTTTATGTGCCCATTTCTAGTTACTTCTTGTTTTCATCACCAGCTCTCCACTTTTCATATTTTCAAGGAATTTTTTAAAAGATATAAATTCCTAGGGGGCTGTGTGTGTGTGCGTGTGTGCGCATGCGTGCACTGTGTGTGTGCACGTATGTGTCTGGATGCTAAATTTCTCCTCAAGGAAATTGAAGATGAATCTTGGAGGAAATTATTGTCTCAAAAAAAGGAGTGTGTGAAACTATCAGTCTAAGCAGCCAGTCACCTTTCTTCCCATTTTCTCTCTAATAGGTAGTTAGTGAGAGGTCATTTTGTGTGAACTCAAGTCTGGTGACAAGATAGTGAATAGGATCTGTTTAGGGTTAGGAACTTCTACCTAAAGAAAACCTGTTTATTTTTGTTTCTTTAGCATTAAAACAATTTATTTGAAAAAATTATAACCATGCTACTTAAAATCATAAAATGGTTCATTGGTAAACTCAATAAAACAATAATTAGAGATATATTATACCAAGCAGACTTTTACTCATTCTTCTTTTGATTTTAAATACAAAATATTTATTTTTTCTGATTATAAAACTCCTAAATGGTTATACTTATAGATGTGCACAATGTAAAATGATATATGGACAAAAACAAAATTTCCAATTATTCTAATGCTGTATCACATTTTCTCTTAATATCTGTCTTTGCATATATGCGTGTTTATCTACTGGGTTTTTCTCTTGGTTTGTTTCTATGTGGGATCATAATTCATATACAATTTTCTCCTTGTTTCCTATGTATGTGATCATTTATACATATTCATAAATACTCTTCAAAACATAATTTATCTGTGTGAGTGGCAGTTAACATTGGACAAAGAAAGAATCTAGGAGTAGGGTGTTAAATACTGTTCTGAATGTGAGAGTCATTAGCACCTATTTGTGATTCAGATCTTTCTAGATGGCTCTGTAGCAAGGAGACTGACTTAAGGTGGTGAAAATTCTTATGTAGGCCACCCCCTTACAGAACTCCACTAATGAAGCAGGTTAGAGAAGGCACAAGATCCTTTTAACTAATTTACTTAGGCAGCCTCCATTTCTTAAATTTGATTGCTTTCTATGTATTTCTCTCTCTCTTTCATTGATATAATTCCATTTATTTGAAATGTCCATCGAAGGCAAATCCATAGAGACAGAAAGTAGATGAGTGACTTCCAAGGGCAGGGGGATGGGAAGTGACTGCTAATAGGTAAAGGGTTTCTTTGCGGGGGATGATGAAAATGTTCTAGAATTAGATGGTTGCACATTGTAAATAAACTTAAAAATCATGGAGTTGTACATTTTTAAAGGTGAATTTTGTAGAATTGAATTATATATATTTCTTAACATATTTACATTGTAGTATTTCTTTGTATGTTTCTGCTCCCAAGAAATTTTTATTCCACTGAGGTGAGATCTACACTCAATGCAATTCCTAACACATAGTAGGTGTTCAATAAAAGTTTACTGGTAAAAGATTAGGGAGAGATGAAAACAAAGTACTATTTTTGTTCTTACTCACTATTTTGGCCACTGAATAAACCTGCTAATCTCTCCAAATGCAGAAAGCAGAAAGATATATAATTTAATTAGATAAGTCCTATAAAGACATATAACATCCCTTGGTGAGGTGCCTGGCACATAAAAAGCACTCTATAAATAAGGATATTCTTATTAATAAAAATAATCTGTCTCCATATAGTCAGAAGCCTGAATTCCCAGCTCTGGAGTCCAGGAACAAGTCATAGTTACAAATGGGTAGCAATTGCGGCCCCCACACCCAGGGATGGGGACAGGCAGAGGCCTTCTCTAGTCTGGTTTGTCCAATTGGAAGCTTGCTTGGAGTACCCCTCGGGCCACCCTTCTTTTCATCTGCAGATATATTATTGAACATTGTAGCTCAGTCCTGTCAGTCTAAATTACATTAGGAGGATTAGGAGATGCTCTGCAAGGAGAAAACAGGATTTGGCAATTTGATTTCAGGAAGACTTGAAAGGTCAGAGATGGAAGGCCAAGGTGGAATAAAAAGGGCTTTGAGCTTCTGCAGTGAGAACCACCAACCAGAGCAAGAATGGCAGTTCCCGAAGTGTAGGAGCAACGTCTTCTGTGAGAATCATCAACGTGATAGAATTTTGTCTGTTTGCCGAGGTGGGAGATACACTGAAGTGTCTAAAAGGAACGTTTTTTGGTTGATTTTGTTGTTGTCATAGGATTGCTAATTAAAATAGTACTTTTGGCGCATCAAAATAATTTTCCTTATTTAGTAATACTACGAAGTTATTTTAATTTCCCCTTAGTGCTTTTCATTATATTTTTGTTAAATTTTACCCAAAGCTGCTTTTAAAAACAATGCTTAAATTTTTATGCTTCAAATAAAATCTGTTTCCTTCTTATGAGCGATTGGCAATTATATAAGAAGTTAATGAAATACTTATACGTATGGGAGGTTTTCTAGAATACATTTTTTACACATAGTCACTTGTTTCTTTTACAACTAGTTTTCATGTCATGTTTTGTTGGTTGGTTGCAGATGAAAGGGTTTAAAAACAAAACAAAACAAATATTGTTCTAAATAAAGAACTGAAAGAAAAGTCTGTATTCTTGTTCATTAAGTGGCTATTATTAGGTGTTTGGTGTCTGACCCTGGATGAGTTACACAACATTCTGAGCTGTAATTTCCTATAAAATCTATACAGTAAAAATAACAGTATTCTGTTTACAGAGTTCTTGTGAGGATTAAATGAGAAAATGAACGTAAGCGTTAAGCATCAGACTGGGTGCATAGTAAATGCTCAATAAAGAGTTTACAAAAATTATTTGAGTGTGTGAATATGAGAAACAGTCCAGCAGGCATTGTTTCCTGTCACATTATGTTTATATGACTGTACAGGAAGATTGCAAACATCTGTACCTTGGTTGCCATTCTCCTGATTTATTCAACCATGTGGATTTTGTCAACAACTTTCAATTAACCAGACACAGACAATGCTATCGATGCTGCACAGATGGTTTCTTCAATCCATCAGCGATGCCTGGGTGTGGCAATGCTGGGACCGGGCACATTAAAAGTAAGAGGCAAGAAAATTTGAGCTTTTGAATCTTGAGACTCCTGGAGTGTTTTTAAGCGACTGTATTGTTCACCGCTGATCCTGGAAAAGCTGATCTTTCTAAATATATATATTTTTACAGAGTCAGCTCCATCATGGCTGCCTGACTCATTAGGGAATGTTCTGAGTCTGTGACAGGAAGGAAGCAAGTGAGAAATGTTGAGAGAGTTAAAAAACACAATTTAATGTCTGCTGCACTGCTCATTTTTATTACTATACTATTAAGAAAATGTAGAAGTGGGGTGTCTAGGTGGCTCAGTCGGTTAAGCCTCTGTCTTCAGCTTAGGCCTGCTTCTCCCTCTGCCTCCACCCCACTTGTGTGCTCTCTCTCGCTCTCTCTCTCTCAAATGGATAATAAATAAAATCTTAAAAAAAAAAAGAAAATGTAGAGGTAAGAGCAGAAGTTTTTTTGACAGTCTACCTACAGAAGTGTTACGTTCCCATTGTGGACAGATCAGAAAACACAGAGAATAGGAAAAAAAATTTCTCATAATCCTTCCATTCAAGGATAACTACCCTTGACATTTTGATTACATTCTTCATTATGATTATTTATGTACATACATACACATTAATATGTGCGTATATATACATGCAAATGCATACATGTGTATTTTGCAAAAAATGGAATACACTGGAAAGTATTTTGTCACCTGCTTTTCCCACTTCATGAGATAGTCCTAAAATTCTTTCACATCATTTTAATGTTCTTCTTCATGATTCTTTTATTTTTTTTTTAAAGATTTTATTTATTTATTTGACACAGAGAGAGAGATTACAAGTAGGCAGAGAGGCAGGCAGAGAGACAGGGAGAGGAGGAAGCAGGGTCCCTGCCGAGCAGAGAGCCCGATGCGGGCCTCGATCCCAGGACGCTGAGATCATGACCTGAGCCGAAAGCAGAGGCTTTAACCCACTGAGCCACCCAGGCGCCCTATTTTCTTTCTTTTCATTAGCCTCCTTTACTTCCCCAGGTACATGTATTTGTCTTGTACTTTTTATTATTAATTTTGTACTGCATATGTTATACTTTAGCAATTATACTCTAGCAATTTTTTTACCTGACATTTTATTATAAGCGTATTCATTAGTTATTAGATATTATTTAAAATTTTATTATGTTAACAAAAATGTATCTAGGTATTCTATAATTAGTTTCCCCCTTCTGCTAGGATAACAAANCTTACTCTCCTACTTTTTGAGAGTTAGTTTTCAATCTTACTGCTATTGTTAACCAATGATTATTAAAAGTTTTTAGCTGAAAGAGAAAATTTTGGAAGAAATTGAGTGAGTTGCCTGCAAGCTTTCTATTCTAGCAAGTTTATCTCATAAAATTATTGTATTTGAAATCCCTTATCTGTATTAGAGAACAATGCAAGGGAATAAAAAATAGTTTCTAAGACAAAATGCTAAAAAACAGGAGCTACAGCCTCCACAGAATAGAGAGAGTCGATAATATGGATGCATGCTGAGTTTCTCTGTACTGGCAATTCTCACTTTGCACAGGAGTGCAGGACTGTGTAAACAACCATTCAGACTGAAACCATGCAAAGTAATACTCACAGTGAATAAGAAAATGTAAGACTATTCCATGACCTTTAAAAATTTCTGTCAAATGTTGAAAATCTCTACCAGTTATAAAAATGAAATGAAAAAGAATAGCAAAACTAATGCTTATTTAGTACATTATAATATAAAATAGTACAACTATTGAGAATTCAATGTTTTATTTCCCTGTAAAAAACTTCTCAAAAGTTGTTTGAACAGTGATTGCCATATTTGTGTAAATAACTTATGATGTACTCAATGCATCTCTTCTATGCCTTGGCAAATTTTGATCAGCTTCTGACATTTAATCCTTGGCTTTTTCAATTTCATGTAGTATCTCTGAGAGTGCCTTTTGCCAAAATCAGGCATTTCCTCTGGGACTCCTGCCTTCTTTTTGTCACAACCATTTTCCTCGTTCACATCCACAAGTTGGCCTTCCCAAAACTCCTCTAGTTGCACATCTAGAGTGTGTCCCACAGTGGTAGTGTCAAGATTACCACTGTTAGCCCTTTCTCTTATAACTCCATGAACGTTAGACTCCATTTTCAGCATTATTGCTTTTCATTTCTTTGCTGTACTTCCATCTTCGTTAGCCAATTCCTTCTCTTATTATCCACTTTTGTAAAATTTCATGGGAATTTATCACTGGGAGACAAAGAGGCAAAACTAGCTGCTTTGCTGCCTGTACTTGATTGAGTAACACGGGCAGTGACCAATCACTGACCAACGTTGAAAGAAGTGATGTGATTGGCCACTGATCAGGATAAGCTTCTGCTATTCACGTAGTGATTTTCTGGATGCAAAAATTAGCAGTAAAATTTGTACTTTACACAATTATTCACAGTTAATGTACTGTGGTAATAGGAATGTGGACCAGGTTGTCAGGGATCAGTGTAATTTAACTAAACCAAGGTAACCGAACGGTGCATATTGGGACTGTGCAAAGTGAGGACTGCCTGAATATATTTACAAATAACAAATGAGGGGGATGGCTTTCCAAACTGGTTTGATAGGCTGTGAATGGCAGTACCTCTCCCTATCCCAAGCTATCTGGGAGGCAAGGTTGGCTCTATGTAATCCGAAGGATATGTTGTACTTCGGTTTCTAACTATAGCATTCCACATAAAGGGGAGAATCATGCTGATGAGGCAACTTGTTGCAATGGGACAGAATGTAGAAATTACAATTCTTCCTCCTCTGATGTCATAGCACAGCAAAACTCAGTGAGGATTTCAGTACAACATGGGGATCTGATTGTTTCCTATGATTCTCATACCCTGACAGTGCCCCCACACACCTCACGGATAGTGACAAAAAAAGGCTCAAGTCCTATAGGGCCAACTCTCTGTGATAGTTCCAATAGGATACATCTTTGAAGCCAAGGTCAGGTCAATGGTGTTAAACATGGGGGTGGAGGGAGTGGAGGGACAAGGAACTAAGAAAGTGGAGGAATTTACAGCCAAGTCTGTAAACAAAGAAGATTGATGGTAGCTGAAGACAAACAGAGGATTCACTGGAAAGAAGATGAAATGGCCTTATGAAGTAAGGGTTGGGGGCCCTGCAGAGATTCCCCACAGGGTCTTGATATGTTGTCCCAGTTATCTTTGCACCACAGTGTCTGTCACGTAAAAAGGCCTTACAGATGTTGTTAAATGAAGCAGGAATTATTGTTGGGATTCGACCACAAAGACAAAGATTTTTTTAATGTAAGTTTTGGAAAAATAATATTTAATAAAACCTAATAATATTTGACTAACCACACAGGGCACAGAAATAAAATGGACCAAAGATGGACGTTAAGCACAAGGATACTCTATGAGAAATTCATTTTTTCTCTCTGTTTGATGGTTTGGGCTCCTCTGCACTGTCCCCCAAGTAGTCAGAGTGATCTTTTGCAAATGTAATTCATATTATATAGTTTCTTGCTTAACACTTTCCAGTGGCCTCCCTTGCACAAAGAATAAAATCTAAAGTGTTTATCATGGCTCACAAAGCCTCTGTAATCTGATCTCTAGCAAATTCTCTGATCCTACTTCTTACCTCTCTCCTCCACCACTTTCCCTTATAGTCCCATATTCTTTTGTTACATTAGACTTTTTTTCTATCCCACAAGCAGGGAAGTTCATTATGATCTTATGATCTCTGCTCTTGTGGTTACCTCTGCTTGGCAAGTTCTATCTGTAGATTTTCAGATGGAAAACTTTTTTTAAAAGATTTTATTTATTTATTAGAGACACACACACACACAGAGCATGAACAGGGGGAGAGGCAGTACATGGAAAACTTTTAACATGATTTTTGAAGGAAAGGATGTGTGATAACACTTCCTATAAGAAAAATGATGGAAGGCTAATCATCTGCATCAGTCAGGATAAATTGGTTATGCTGCAGTAACAAATAGTCCCCAAATCTCACTGGTTTAAAACAAGAACAGTGCATTTTTTGCTCGTGTTACATGGCCAGTGTGGATTGACAACAAGGTTCTACTCATTGCTGAGATGCTAACATTTTATGATACCACCAACTCACCATGAGGTTTCAGGGTCTTTCATGTCAGAAGAAGATGAGATAGATAGTAGAGCATTGTCAGTTAAATGGTTTATCCCAGAAATGACACAAATCATTGCTCAGGTTGTATTGACTATAAGTCTGGATCTGCTGTTTCTTACCTGCATTCCCATCTTTTTATTAGGCTTGTTGACAGGGACTAAATTTTCTTATTGGGATTTTCAAGATAATTCGAAGTACTTTTAACAATTTAGATTCCTGGGTCCCAACTTTCAAGATCTGACTTAGATGGTATGGGGTAGGGAGTGGTCAACACTTTATTCGCATCACTTCCAGTAACTAAGCTGCAGGTGACGTGGACACCACACTTGGAGAAACACACCTCTAGAGATTAGAACAATGGTTGGTCTATCATAAGTGTTTAATATTTTTTGACTGACTGTACAATTAGGGTTCCTTTATAAATAAAGATTTAAAGGAATGAATCAGTGATTTAAATGAAAAGAATCTGTGTATACCAAGTTACATTAGGAGAAAAAGAAAGGCCGGAATTCTATTCATCTCCCCTTAAATAACTTCCAACTTTGGCAGGAGGTAATTTTGGGACTTTCTTTCACTTTGGGCATGTCACCAGGTTGATCCACATAGAATCCCAGGTATGTCATATATCTTGTTCAGGAAAAAGGCACAAGTCTAATGATATTTTTAAAAAGAGAGAGAGAGAGAGAGTGGATGAATTCTTTGACTCATTCCATTTGAAATGAACTATGGAGAAAGCAAATCCAGTCTCATGGAATTAGAAGTTACTTTAATTACATGAAGTAAAGCCTACATTCCTTTGACAATGATAGATAATAACACCCTTTTTATGTTGTATTAAAAAATCTAATCGTCAATAACTACAACCCTAACTAACTGGCAAGTGAACTCTCTTGTCACTTATTTCTGTGTTACTTTCGCACTCTGATCACAGAAAAGCAATACTAGGACTAAAGATCATAATGATGTCATAAAAAGAAAACCATAAACGTGTACTTTTTAAGGGAAGCTAAATGTTCCATTATGATAGATTACCCATTCCCTTGAAAAGCTCAACTATTTAAAAACTAGATCTGGGGCGCCTGGGTGGCTCAGTGGGTTAAAGCCTCTGCCTTCGGCTCAGGTCATGATCTCAGGATCCTGGGATCGAGGCCCGCATCGGGCTCCCTGCTCATTGGGGAGCCTGCTTCCTCCTCTCTCTCTGCCTGCCTTTCTGCCTACCTGTGATCTGATCTCTCTCTCTCTCTGTGTCAAATAAATAAATAAAATCTTTAAAAAAAACCCAAAAAACAGATCTGCTATATTTTCAATACTCAGACTTTTCTCTGAAAGGAAGTTTCAGGCTGGAGGTCTCCACGGGTGTGTATTCATATGCATTATGTTCTGGTACATAAAATCTGAAAGCTTCTAAAGCATTAAAACGTTCATGTAAATCATGGTAGAAAAAAAAGACAATGAAAAGCTGGTACTTAAAATATCCATTAATTGTTTTAAAAATTAATTTGTAGGCAGAGTCTATTTTTACAATTGCTGTGACATCTTACTTTAATAATGTCACTATTTCCCCCTTCTCTGGGGAAGTTATTAATAATGTTAGACTATACTTAAAGACTGTGGATGAATATGGGCACTCACATGTTGGAGTGTGGGCTAAACGTAAGATAACAAAAGAATATTTGTTCAGTTACTGCAAATAACAGTGTTAGATGTATAGGTTCTGACTAGTGAATCTAGTTTTTTTGGCTGGAAAATGAATGGATCAGAATAGGTAATTTTACTTTTGCCTGAATGTTGATCAAGTTTTGCTAGTACTTCTTTTTTTAAAAGATTTTATTTATTTATTTGACAGAGAGAGAGAGTGAGCACAAGCAGGGGTGCAGGAGAGGGAGAAGCAGGCTCCCCTTTGAGCAGGGAGCCCAATGTGGGGCTCCATCCCAGGACCCTGGGATCATGACCAGAGCTGAAGGCAATCCTTAACTGACTGAGCCACCCAGGCGCCCCTGTTGATATTTCTCTAATAGTTGGTAACAAACTGAAAGAGTTCAAAGAAATGCAAGAAAATCACATGTACTCAGAGACTTGCTTCTTTCTGTTACTGTATGAAAGTTGTGCTTTTCCTGGATCACATCTGAGAAGGCAACATGTACAGCAGAGCCATAGTCTTCTCTCCTACAAATGTCTCTCTGTAGTGTCACAATATAATGGCTTTGTGTATTTAAAATATACTGTGAACAATGATCGTCATGAACACACATGGCAAGGAGATTGTGACGTGTTGGTTCACAGGCCTCCTATCTTCATAAAGAACAGCATGGGATTAAAACTGGGAGCTAAAAATTCTGAGCTATCTTTATTGCTTAGGACATTAATGGGACACTATATACACATATATTTCTAAAACGCAGGTGTAGAGTCGAGCTAATCACATCCCATATCTTATAGCTCATTATAGTTACTGTTTCTGGGGGAAGCCCCTCCATTTCTTTATCTTGTCCCCATTTTCCATGCCTATTTCTTTCTTTCCTCCAAAAAATAACCTAACATGATTGTTATGTATCTTTGTAGGTGCTCAGGTCAAATGTGTGTTGCTTTGCATCACTCAGGTTCTGTGTATGTTTCTGGCTGTTTTTCAACTCCCCCAAGCTGCTCACTGTTGTATCATTTATAAGGATCTGTGTTCTCACACTCACTTTTCAAAAGCACAATTTGGGTTGTCTTCCCTGAGGTTCACTATTTATTAATATGTTCATTCTCTACCTCTATCTTTCTAATAATCAAAATGGTTTGTAAGTGAAGATCTTAACATACCAGAAGGAGGGCGAACAGCAGCCTTTACTAACATTTCCCAGTGAAGTCTTATAATGGCACAGGAACACCACAGCTCTCTGACCAAAGAGAGAACTTCCCTTATTAGATGAAGACATAATATACATGAAATACCTTCTAATACTCTTCCAGTCTCCCCATGCTTTAATCTAAACATAGGCCAATTGATGTTATAAAGCTATCCTTTAGAGAGCCCATTTTCATTGAAACATAGAACTGCTTGTGCAGATGTGGGATCAGGGATGCATGAAGAAATACATTATTTTAAAATAACATAGAGCCAGAAGGTGCTGGAATCAGACCTGCTTATAACATCAGCTTGCTCAGTCACCATGCGTGGTCACTAAGTGACTCTACCTTTTTTCTCTTCATAGATCTTAGCCAATAACTCAGAATATCTTGACTTTCTTAAGGAAAAGTGATTATTACTATCAAGTAGAACCATTTCCTGTAGTCCTCTTAAGATCTTTGGGTCCTAATGAGGAATGTGGGCCAGGCTGATGAGGACCTGCTCCTGAGAACAGCCAGGCTAAACCTCCATCCCCTGGAACTGTGCCAGGAGGCTGTGTGCCTAATCTGCTCAGAAATCATTCCTTTCTGTCTGTCACTGAAGCCTGAACACACTCCAGGAATTAGGTACTAATTAATGTCAACACATTATAAATGAAGAAAGAAGGGAAATTGCTTGGACTCATTTCTGAGGAAATTTTCAGCAATTCGCTCAGTTAAAGTTAATGTGTACCTCAGGGCAGCACTGAACCAAATCATAAAATTCTGTTCATGTGATGAGTGACCCAGAGGTGACCTGAGCAAGACTCTCGACCAGTATTTGTTTCCATGCGTGTCTATTTTGTTAGGATGCTGCTTATAGCATTTCATGATTGGATCAGTAGCATCGATGGGCGAGGAGTTTAAAGTATGGCTTCACAAGCAGTACATTCTAGGTTACCGACACAAAATTCTAGGAAATAACTTTCAAAATGGCACTTTCCTGATTTTAGTCTGTTGCTACTTTATGGGCTTCAGTGAACAGTTTTTCAAAGACTAGAACGAGTAGATCATTACATGGATATTAGGATGTCTTCTTTAAATCAGAAGCAGATTCTAATATCCTGTTTTTATGTCTATAAAATTAGGAACCAGATGTTAACATCCAAATTATCATTTTGGATAATAAGGATAATAAATGTGTACTAGTATCTCACATACTGAGTCCAATATTGAGTCCAATATGTGGAAACCAGTCAGGAATGGGAGACTCATTTTGCAGAAAAGGCAGCTGGTACTGCAAGAAATCAAAAGGGGGTTCAGTTCTGTGTTCATTGCTCTTTAGGCTTCCTTATTACATTCTACCCCTTTAAGGATGCCCTTGGAGTGAGTAAGAATGTCTGGGCTTAGATAGGTAAGCACCTTGCTGGTTTTGCTTAGGACTTGAGCTCACTAGAGTCAATGCCAGCCAATCCTTTCATCTCCAGTGCTCAGCACAATATGTGGTACGTGGTTTGGGACAAGAGTAACTGAATAAGGAAGACTACAGAGTAATATAGGCATACCTGTTATGTCAAACCACATTTTGACCACAGTTGTGGACTACTGGAGAACTCATTTTGTGCAAGGACTTTAGGGTTAAAAATGTACATTTCACTCCTGAAAACTTGTATGGCCATGGGTAAGCAGCCTTGAAGTCTCAATTCCCTCATCTGTATACTGGGGTTAAATCTGTAAATAATGGATTTGTGGCAAAAAGGGAAGAGGTCTAGAGTGAAGATCTGTTTGGCCACATCGACACCACTGATTTTGCTAAAGTGAAAAAAATAAGATCGAGAAACTTTGGTTCTTAATTAAAAACTTATTTGATTATATTCTAAGATGTGTTTTCCTAAATCTTAATATTATAACAAGAATAAAGTGACTCAAGTAAAACCATTTTTCTTTGTTTTCCCAAGTACTAAGTACTTTCTTCACACTATGGTGTGTAGGAGATAGATATGGAAGAACATACAAATAAAAAAGTCAGGACAGGGCGCCTGGGTGGCTCAGTGGGTTAAAGCCGCTGCCTTCGGCTCAGGTCATGATCCCAGGGTCCTGGGATCGAGGCCCACATCGGGCTCTCTGCTCAGTGGAGAGCCTGCTTCCTCCTCTCTCCTCTCTCTCTGCCTACTTGTAATCTCTCTCTCTCTCTCTGTCAAATGAATAAATAAAATCTTTAAAAAAAAAAAGTCAGGACAAATAAAGCTTATTAAGAAAAAACTGTTTGAAACTTCCTGATTCTATCCATGCAATAATATTCCTGCAAATAATGTTTATAATTTTCATTGCATCTTGGTAAAGTGCTAGAAGAGAAATAGGAGGAAAGGGGCAAAGATCTGTGGGACTTGTTCTAGCAGAGTAGCAGGCAGACCAGAACCAGATGGAAAAGTCACCCAGGGGGATTAATTCATTTCTAACAGTGCTAGTGTTGGAGGTTGTTTTGTGTGTGTGTGTGTGTGTGTGTGTGTGTGTGTGTGTGTGTGTGTTTACAAAGATGAGAGCAGAAGATACACTTTGAAACATTTAAAAGTTGAAACAAACAGTGGATGTTTTGTCTCTTTGAAACTTTTAAGAGAATGATAGTACACACTTAACAAATGTTTTGTAGAGCACCATTCCAAATGAAAAAATATATATTAAGCATACCAGAATGGCTGTCTATGTGGGGGAGAAAGGATGGGGCCAAAAGGGAATAAATACATACATTCGAGGGGCCTCATCCAGACCACTGGTGATTAAGTTGACTCTGCACCTGGGGTCCAACAGAAACCAACCACCACCACCAAAACTACAAAACTGAAACATGGTGTGAGAACGTAGGTTCTCAGGGGAGCCCTTTTCATTTCTACACTGCGGAATGATGCTTCAGGCAATGGAGTGCCTAGGATTCCCAGGTGCAGGTATGAGTGAGTGAGTGAGTGTGTGTGTGTGTGTGCGCGCGCGCGCACGAGCATGAGCATGAGCATGCTTTCCTGAGACTGAATTTTCATGAAAAGAGATGGAGCCTGAGAAAACTGCTGGCTTTTGAATACTTTGGCTTTCTTGAGTCAGGATATTTGCTGCCCGAACAAAGCCTTTCCTTTCAATAGGAGCTCTCCTTAACTTTCCCATGACTTTGTGTGTAGAATTTGTGCATGTGTGTGTGCACATGCGTGTGTACAGACCTTTGGAGTTTAGAAAGGACAACAGCACACCATTTCAAAACCCACTCACTGTAAGGGTTAAAATGATGGTGCAGCAAAAATACCCGACGACAATGTACAGCCCATTAAAAGGCAATTAGATGAACAGTTGTTTCAAGCTTGAAAAATCTGCCTCCTTTACCAGGGTGAAAGGCTTGGAATCCATCTACAGTTAATAAAAAGGAAAGGGTGTGGGGACGTGGCTGAAATGTGAGACAAAGGGAAATAAAATAGTATTTTTCAAAGAGAAATGTCTAGGGATGCCGATGGAGGCACTCAACCAGAAATATGGGTCATTCACTTAAAAATCAGAAGATTTAGTTTTGTAAATTTAGTTTTTGTACATAAGTCTGTTACCCTCTGCCCAAGCGATGATAAAATCGTGGTCATAAAATACCTCAAATATTGCACTATATTTTCTATGTTCTATATTCTTGTCCATTTAGCTACCTAACAGTTAACTGCATGTTTGATCAGTTTCAGCTAATCTCACAAATATGCATCCAGGCATGCATGTGTTAGTGAGCTCACACCCTCAGTCTTTCTGCATCACCTTATGACCAAGTTTCCCTTCTACTGTTCCCTTACTGAGAGATTCAAAAGTTTCAAAAAAGAAACATTATCCTCAAGTGATTATGCCAAGGCTGTGATCCATCCAAACTCACATGCAAAACAAGGCTGGGCCTGATCAGTGCATTTTTGGGCACCAGGCAACAGCTGCTTGTCACCTGCCTTCACTGGAGTGTTTTCTCATTGATTGCATTCCTTCTTTTGACTCTTTCATCTTAAAAGAGACAGAAGAAGAAAGAAAGGGAGAAAGAGAGGAGGAGGAAGAGAGGGGAAGAAGTGAGGGAGGGGGAGAGGGAGTGAAGGAGGGGAGGGCAGGGAAGTGGGGGCAGGGGTGGAGGGAGAGAGAGAGGAAGATGGAGGGAGAGAGAGGGAGGAGGCCACCATTAAGACCACATCTGCCTCATACCGCTTACAGACTACTGTACCTCATCACGCAGGGCAGAGAAGGCACATCCCATGACCAAAGCCAAAACGCACCTGTCGGCTTCACTTCTGTGGTGTACAAACAATGGCAACTGAGCATTGGTAGTCTTGTCAAACGGTATACTTTTGGTCCAATTCTACTAGTTTCGGTAGCTTAAAGGAGAGACATCTCCATCATATGTCATAGCCATCATATATATAGCCTTCAGTGTAGGAAATGAGAAGTGACACTTACAGCAGCAGTGAAACCTTTTCAAATTCAAGGGGACTTTTGTGAGTGTGCAGAAGACGGGATATTAAGGCAGAGAGCAAAATCATGTCAGTGTGGCTGAAATAACGTTATTAAACTGTAACTTCTAGTTTGCCCTCATTCAGTAGAAGAATATAAGCCTCGGTCTAGATGTTGTTTTTGTCATTTTTGTTTATAGTGTAGGACTAGACATAACTGTTCAATTTATTGAAAAAAGTTTCTTAGTAAAATATGAGGATAGAAGATTTCATAAACAGTTATACTTAGAGAAATACTGAGCTAGATATATAAATTGGTACAGGATAGGTTTTCTGAAAGACAACAATAGCTTTCACCTTTAAAATTGTCTTGATCCAAAGTAATCACTTGGACATTAGCCTTGCCAACACTTTTCTGGATCTATCTCCTCAAGCAAGAGAAACAAAAGCAAAAATAAACTATCGAAACTACATCAGACCAAGAAGCTTTTGCACCGTGAAGAAAGCCATCAACAAAAGATAAAGGTGACCTCTCAAATGGGAGAAGATATTTGCAATTGATATATTTGATAAGAGGTTAATATCCAAAATATATAAAGAACTCCTACAACTCAACACCAGCAAAATACCAAGTAATTTGATTAAAAATGAACAGAAGACATGAATAGACATTTCTCCAAAGAAGACATCCAGATGGCCAATAGACACATGAAAATATGCTCAACATCACTCATTATTAGGGAAATGCAAATCAAAACCATAGTGAGATACCACCTCAAATCAGTCAGATGGCTAGTATTCAAAACACAAGAAATAACAAGTATTGGTGAGGATCTGGAGGAAAAGGAACTGTTGCTGCACTGCTGGTGAGAACGGAAACTGGGGCAGCCACTGTGGAACGTAGCATGGAAGTTCCTCAAAAAACTAAAAAAAGAATTATCTTGTGATATAGCAATTTCACTTCTGGGTATTTACCTGAAGAAAAGGAAGATATTAATTGAAAAGATATACGCTCCTCCCCATGTTTATTGCAGCATTATTCATAGTCGCCAAGGTAGGGAAGCAATCTTGAATGTCCACTGATAGATAAATGGATAAAGAAGATGTAGTATATGTATATATTTATATGTATACACACACACTCACACAGAATATTACTCAGCCATAAAAAAGAATGAAATCTTGCCATTTGTGACAACGTGGATGGACCTAGAGCGTTTTATGCCAAGTGAAATAAGTTAGACAGAATAAAACAAATATCATATGATTTCATTTATATGTGAAATCCAAAAAATGAAAACAAAAAACAAAAACAGATTCCTATGTACAGAGAACAAACTGGTGGTTGCCTCCCCTGAGGGAGACTGGGGGGATGGGCAAAAGAGATGAATGGAATAGAGAGGTACAAACTTCTAGTTAAAAAATAAATAAGTCACGGGGATGAAAAATACAGCCTAGGAAATATAGTCAATAATATTATATTAACTTGACATGGTGACAGATGGTAACTACACTCATTGTGGTGAGCACCGTGTAATGCATAGAATTGTTGAATCATTATGTTGTACACCTGAAACTAAGATAACATTATATGCCAACTGTACTTCAGTAAAAAAATGGCTTGCCATAGAACAAAAAATCTGTTTCTAAAAAATTATTCTAAAAAAATGAAAGTTGGTATGATGTAGATGTATTTATAATAGCACATTTTTAAAAAGTCCAAAAATAGGGGAGTAGTTAAATATTTTTACATCCATACAATTAAATATGTAGCTTTAAACAACCATGCTGTAAAAAGATATTAATTCTGGAGGGAAAATTGTCATAAAATATTAACAATTGAAAGATGTGGCCTATAAGCTGTTTGGATAGGATGTCTATCATGGAAAATAGAAATGGAGAAGCACCTGGAAGTGTATAAAGAATATACAGCAAAATGTAAAACATTATTTTTCTTTCCATATTTTAAAAATATTTTCCAAGTTCTTTTCTGAGTGCTTTCTTATGTGATTAGATACCATACTATAATTGTTACTAAAAAGACCTCATTAATATCCAAAGGCCTTTCTCTGAGTCCAGTGATTTGCTTAAACTCAGAGGTTGTGTTACACATGCTATCCTATGGGTACTGCGATAGAAGCATCCAATGGAAAGACCCTTGAGGCGATCTCAAGCTTGCAGTGCCTGGGGACCGACAGTGTAACATGACAAACAAGAATGTGCTAGGATCCTAGGGAGGAACTGTTCTCCCCAGGTTTTCAATCTTGTCTGTCACCCATAACCAGATGCTCATGCTATAACACAAACGGTAACAAACTATGAGTTCATGAAATGAAAGGCACTATTATATTGCTGATAGTGAGGAGGGGGGTCCAAGTTTAAACTGCTTTGGCAATCCTAACCTTGTATTTCCTGATTCTGATGCAAGTGAAACCTCAACTTTCTCATGTTACAATGGTTTATATAATATATTTATAGATATGCATAGAAGTATATGATAAAACAGGGCTTTATGGTTGGAGTAAGTAAGCAGCTGGATATCACTTTGTTTGATTTGTACAGAAGAGTGGAAGTTCAAACATGAAATGAAATGACTACCCCTTTGTTTAGCTATCATAGACTGTTTCTTTATCACAGTCACATGCAATCTATTGGAAAACGGAGGGGCAATAACAAACACAGCACCAAGCTCCATTCTAACAAGTCCTGCCCCAGCATACAATCCCCACATTGGTATCTCTGGATTCAAAGTAAGGGAAACAGCTTCCTATGGTCCACTTTCTGTTTTATTGCATAGCGATTGCTTAACACACATTCAAAATAAATACTCATAGGAACACTCACACACAAAAGCTTTCTATTTAACACCATCCTGGCTATGGTGATGAATAATCTCTTACAAATCTCTATCCCCACACCTTACTAAGCAGCCCTTAAAACCAGGGTTTACAAATGGCATGTCTCCTCTGCATATTGCTTTAGATTTGGCAAGAATAAATGACCAAAATTATGAAGCAAATTTAAATCTTTTGCACAACAAAGTGAAAATGTGCTTTTACAAAACAATTTCTATTCTATTGATACTGGAGAGGAACCCTCTTAAGTGAGTCAAACAAGAACCCCAATGAAACAGTGGGAACTGTTGAAATATCAGTCTTTTTTCATCACCTTTCTGATTTCACACAATAAAAAGCAAGACTCTGCTCAAGCTAAATTTCCTCGCATTGATTGCTAGATATCAGAGGATGGCTGTTAAGTGTTATCAGATTACCAAACACATGCAATGTTTGCTTGATTGACAATTTTGCAGCTGGCATACTGAAATATATTCTGCTTAGCAACTAATGTTAAGCAGAAGAAAACTTTCTGACTATGTCATGGTTGTGAAAACAGGTGCAGGGTAACTGGAAAACATTTTACTCTGAAAGGAAGGAAGACAAAAGTGGTCTTCAAATGAATAGCTTAAACCTAAAGGATGTTATTTCACCCAATAATAAAAGCAAATACAACTTCCTATTTCTAAAAGTTATTCAGATTCCAACAAAAATAAACTTACCTCTCAGCTACCAGGGCAAACCTAATCAACTAATTGCGTTAGAATAATTTTTCTTCAAAGATTACAATTTAAGCCTAAGAATACTTTTATTATCATTAGAATAATCTGTGTTATAGTTTGATTCCTCTGTACTAATGGTGGTAAGCTGGGTCATACAGTCTTTTGAAATGTTACCCAATCATAAACTGTAGGAAAGAGTTAAGAAAAATTGGAAGACATTTTTATCTTGTTTAATTTTTCAGATTTTGATTTTTTTGTATGTTAGACTCTAATTGTAGACCATTTAATGAACAAAATGAATAATGGTCATATGCTTGAAGGCACAAGAAACAGAAGTTTCTGGGACTTTTCATGATGATCTCTAACAGGTACTGGAAGCCTGGGTGAGGGGAGGTGGCCTTGTAGGTTCCAGGCTTCAGATGGTATGGAACATGTTAGTAAGGGTTTCCACCACTAAGAATTCAGCTTATTCCTCTATTTTTAACTCAAATGAAAATTCTCATTGCTCACTTCACATCTACTCTTTTATTACCTCTGATTGATTCTGGAAACAATGGACTTTAATAAAAAATAGGGGTTTTTTTTTGGTTTTGTCTTTGTTGTTTTTGTTTGTTTTTGTTTTTGCTTTTTTTAGCTAAAACTATTTATAAGAAACCACAATCTGGTGTGGAAATACAAAACCCTACCTTTTGTTAGTTTGGAAATACTGGAACAATGTCTTTTCACCATTTAAACAATCCTGGAGGTCATCAAATGGTTCTATTCTAAGTTAATCACCAGTCGATAAAAAAAAATGCTCTTTTGTTTTTTCCCCCTGCTATCTTCTATCTAACAGTTTTCAGATTCTTTCGCCCCTTAAGTTATTTAGTTTTGACTCAAATAGAGTGATCAGCTTGGTACAGCCATTCCCAAAGAATGATTCATTCATTTAGCAGCCTCTGTCTTCTTCCAGGCACAACCTATGATGAACAAGTGTGTGGCCTCTTTTCTATGCTCTTCTCAACCTCCCAGTTTGACGTGAGAACACAAGGGGGAAGATGAGCCTGGAGTGGATCTTCTCCCACTTAGAGGTGCACAGCCGGGAGGGAAGGCAGAAAAGTTGTGCTCACAGACCACACAAAGTACTCCCCACCAGGCTGCAGCTGTGACAAGCCAGCAATCCTTCCCTTGGCACCTAAGGCACATCTTTCATAGTCTAAGAATAGTTGTGCTTACATCGATCAAGAGTGGAGGAGGCTGACAGAGTGAGCCTCATGTGGCTGGGGCTCAGATGCATAAAGATGTCAAGAGATCTGGTTTTAATTGAAATGCAAGCCTTCACCATGTGGTTTTTTACACACAGGGCAATTTTGCCTTATATGGTCAGTAGCATATGTTTTGGCAATACAAAAAAAAAAAAACAACAAAAAACAAAATAAGAACAGTGAACATGAGTTGTAACAATAACCTATCAGGGACCATAGGAAAGAATTATATCCAGTGAACATTATATAAAAACATGATATTTATATTTTTGATTGTTATACAGATTTAACATGCTAACTAAAAAAAAAATCATTCTACAGTTGATTGCTGTTTTATTCCCTTGTAGAGAGGTGATTTTCCTACAGACAGATTTTCTTGTGATTGATATGTTAACAACTGATAAAACAGTTTGGTGTTTTCGATTACTCATTTGGCATTAGGATCACTTCTTTGAGAAAGTCCGAATAGTAAAACAAAACTGCTACAATATTTTCATGATCATGATACCATAAAGTAAACACTGAGAACTGACTCATGATTCAACTGATGTAGAAAGATCAAAGAGCCATATCATAATCTAACCTTAAGTGAAGGTTTGTGTGGAGATAAAAATTAGGAGAGCAGCTCAATCCTAAAGTAAAATTTATTTAGACTATTTCTCCCTTTCAAGGTTTAAAATACAAAGCCTTCATTGGCTAATTAACCCAGAGGCCAACTTAGAATAAAGCCAAATTCCATTAGGAAACAGTACTTGTTTTTTATTTCTAAGAGGTCATCTCTACCTTTTCTTGTCAAAATGTGAGACCTTCATACTCGCAAACTCGCTGTGGCATATGGAATTGAACTGAAACCTAGTAGTTCCATTGTTGTGTTTATGTGGCCTCTTAGTAAGAACATTTTTTTAGGAAAGCATATGACGAGATAAATTGAGAATACATTCTTTGTAGAGTGAAAACTTCTGGCTTCATTATTTTCATGAAAAACCTCTAAATAAAGCAGATTATAGCTATGCTGCAAAAAGAGATAAAATCTATAGTTGAGGCAGTACCTTTCATACCTTGTGCTGCCTAAATCCCACCAGGCCTGTGGCCACCCACTTTCTCTAGATATAAAACAGGTGATATAAAGACAGAAGGTGATAGATGTACCAAATAATTTATCCTACCTATCTGCATATTGTTGACTAATTTGTTGATTAATTAAAAACTGTGTACAAGGATCACTGAGATCCATGTCTGGATAAACTTGATATTCAGCTTCTGGGAGGTTGTGAGAACATGTTCTGGATTGTTCTCACACCAGATGTCAGGTGCTTTCCTGAGAAAATTCATGCAGAATTCAGAGCACCTTTGGGAAGGCCCATCTCATCTGGGTGACACTTGTCAGACTGCCAACCATGGCAGAAGAGAGGGGGATAGATTTATAGTTACTTCCCCCAAAGAATAATAAAATTGAAGTCTTCCTTAAATGTGGCCACTGTGTGACTTATAGTCCCCTTTGCCTCCTTTGTCCAAGGAAGAAGTGAAGACCCTAAGTGTCAGAAGTTGTCACAGAGTAGAGCAAGGAGGCTCACCAGATAGAGGCCAGTGAAACCCAGCTACAAGCAAACCACCTTTCCTCATGGTTAGCACAGAGCTTTGGGATAGCCACCTCTCATCCCAGTTATCCTCTGATGCCACAGAGACCTTCATACCACCTAGTTCCTCTTGGTCACCTCACTTTTAGTTACTTGGATTTTGTTTCTGGAATCTGGTCCTATTCAATCACTGCATTCTCATCTTTAAAACTCACTCTTGAAGTCATTGATTCCCTAGCATCAATTCCCTTCTGACCACATCATCTTAGAATCCTGTTATTCGATCCTCTTCAGACTGCTTTCTTTCCAAAGTTCCATTTCTCACTGACTGCCACCTAATCTGGCACAAAAAGCCCCAGAAGTCAGAGCCTTCATGGGGAATTCCCATGCAGGCCAAGTCCTGGCTTGAACCTCTGGCTGGGTGTTCACATGAGGTCTCAAACTCCACATGGATCACTTTGCTTCAACAAAAGGAATCTGTGAGAATGAGTTGGGCCTCCAACAGCAGTCCACATGGGGAAGCAGATGTTCCAGTGCCCCTGAAGTTACATGAGTCTCAGAGTATGGGGGTGTGACAGTGAAGGGATATGTGGGAGGGAGTGTGTGTGTTGACTATGAGTGTGTTTGAGTGTGAGAGCAAAGAAGTAAGTGAACGACTATGAGCATGTGAAAGTGTGAAAGCATGCGTGAGTGTGTGTGTGTTTGGTGGTGTGTGTGTGTACAAGTGGGAAATAAACACAACAGGAAAACCTGGTAACAAAGTCTGAGACATGTGGTATGCCACAGGATCTCTTGGCACAAACTGAGTCATTCTAGTTCAGTTTCTGTGACCCCCTCACTGGGTGATCCAGATTCTGTCTTGTGGATCACACTTTTTACACTTGAAAACCGAGTATATAAAAGTACTATAAACTCTCTGTACCACAAAAAGTGCCCCCACATTGCCATCCTGATTCTCTTTATTCAGCCCTACTACACATTAGAAGGCAAATATAGAGCTAGAAAAAGGAGGCTATGGTTGAGAAGCGTAAAGGCAGGCTCAAGCCCCTTGTCACATATTTTTTGGGTTCTGGTTAAAATAGTAGAGGAAGAGAGACACAGGGTGAGAAGAGGACATCTACAGGGTGAGGGTAAGAGGAACACAAGCACGCTGGTACTCCTCAGCCAGTCTCTTGACCTAGAACATCTCTTTCTTAAATCCTCTGAGACCCGGACATGGAAATAAACCCGTATACCATGCCTACTGCTTTTAAAAAGTGTCTCAACTCTTTAGTAGAAAGAATTGGGTGGGCAGGAGTGAGTGTCATCTTAACTTGAGAATAAATATTACATGTCCCTGAGTGGCCTCCATTAATTATAACCAAGAAAACAGGCTTGCAGCACCTCACTTCTTTTGCTGACTTGTGTCGATGGTTTCCCAGACTTCCACATAGAGGGCAGGCCCAAAAGGCAACAAATATTAGGCAAAGCTCTCTTTTCAGGCTGCTGAAATTAAATCAGTTTAACTGCAGTGCTATCTAAAGACTCAAACCAAAGCCAGAGACAAATGTAAATGTCACCCCTTTTAATAAACAGTCATTAATAAGTTCATACTTCTCCATTCTAACTCAGGCTGGGTAAGGGTATGATCAATTTATAAGCAATGTAGATGAAGGAAAGAAGGAGATTTGTAAAGCAAATATACTGGAAAGTCATAACCCAATATCACCACCAATTGAAACTCTGACCATTAAAACAAGAAAGGACTGTAGAGATGAACTGGACTAAGTGAGATGAAGATCTCGGGGACTGAGGCCCAGAGAGGCAAAGTGGCTGCCACAGGATTGCCAGAAGTTTAGGGCTGAGGGTCATTTTCTGTCTCCCAGACTGATGCCTTTGCCACTATTGTCTCCTGTTTGCTATGTCCTTATGCTTTAGAAAAGTCAAAATTTCCCTAAGGTTGAGTTTTCGAAGTAAAAATTCCTGTGGCGCTTTCAGTGTTCCTTTTTAAAGTTCCCTCCTTGGATTTGACATCTTTGATGGTGGATTTTCCACCTGCCCTCTCTTCCTGACCACAGACTCGCACACACCGACATAGCACCCTTGCTCCTGTGCTCCTCCTCCTCAGGCTACCTCTTCCTGAACATCCTGCTTTGCTCCCTACCTTAGTGTCCCATTGCCCCCTTTCTCTCTCCCCTGTCACATGGGAGCATCTCCAGGTCCGGAAATCTCCATAGCCCGTCTCAGGTATTCTGACTTCGAGTCATCCACTTCTGTGGTTTTCAAAGTGTGGTTCTTAAGACAGCAGCAGCACATCACTTGGGAGCTTGATGGAAATGCAAATTCTCAGGCTTCAGACCAGACCTACTGTCCCAGAAACTCCAGTGGTGAGGCCCAGCAGTCTGTTCTAAATGAGCCCTCCACGTGACTCTGACCTCTACCCAAGTCTGAGAACCACTAACCTACCTTACTTTCTGGAGGCCTGAGTTCAAAAGTAAGAGCTCTGTGTAGGACTGCTTGTGTTCAGATTCTGCTTTCTGGCTGTATACTTTGGATGAATTACTTATACCCTCTGTGCCTCATATTCCTCAACTATGAAATGGAGATAATACAGATTTGACCTCAGAGATTTGTTGTTAGCGATGAAATGATACAAGGCTTGCACGTAATGTACTTAGCACAGAGCAAAACCTAGGAAATACTAAAAAAATCAGCATTTATTCTTTCATAAGATAGTTCTACTCATGTGAAATGTGAGTCACTTTTCTTTCCATATCGTACTCTTATGAAACTTGTAAACAAATATTAATCAATAGTGAAACCATGTTACTTAAGAATGTAAATTATATTTTGAATCGGCTCTTGATATTACCAATTTCTATGAGATTACTTTCTTGTTTGCATTTATTTTTTTTTTTTATTTTTTTTTTTTAAAGATTTTTTTATTTATTTATTTATTTGACACAGAGAGAGAGATCACAAGTAGGCAGAGAGGCAGGTAGAGAGGAGGAAGCAGGCTCCCCGCTGAGCAGGGAGCCCGATGCGGGCCTCGATCCCAGGACCCTGAGATCATGACCTGAGCCGAAGGCAGAGGCTTTTAACCCACTGAGCCACCCAGGCGCCCTCTTGTTTGCATTTAGAATAGTTATATGAATATTCATTTTTTGTAATTTAACAATTAATAAAAATGATGACATAATATGACTCAAAAGAATCAGTCTGGAGACAGCTATTGCACTGCCACATAGGAGTAAACCCAGAAAAATCTTTGCAAGTTTGATCTTGTAGCAGCTGATATCCGTAAAGGAAAACATGCATACGTTTGTTGCTAATAATAAAGCACCCTGGTCTTTCAATCTAGGACAACTGTAAACTTGTCTGTGCAGAATGTCCCTCAGGCATAAATCAAGCTCAACAGATGGAACAGGACCCCACAAGCAACTCTTCAAATCTGAATCACGCATTTTTCTTGCATGTAAATATCATTTCATATTAATTGATATCACTAAACAGCACTTATAATTGTAGCAATTCTTGCAATTATCACACAGAAATGAATTCATAGTATTCTACATATAAAATGGCCCTTCTGTATATATTTCAGAAAATACAGTAAATGTTGAGAAATCTCTTGACCCAGTGTGCTAAAGTGTAATTCATTTCCCTACCATGCAAGTCTCAAACCCTTATAAATATCATACATTGTAATAAAATAATCAAAATACTAGAAACATCCTTGCTCTTACTCCAGTGAATAGTGCCATTAATTAGCAGAGAGCTTTATATGTGATATCTACGTTTTTAAATTAGCTATTACTTTCCAGTATAACCATCTAGTAATGGTTACTGCCATTTTAAAACCTGTGTTACTTGGAATGTATGCACGGTGTATGGTCCTGGTGAAATGGCTCAAGCCAAGAAAGTCTGCTCAGAAGGGACTTTTTTTAAGGCAGGCCAAAAACCATATGTGCATAGCATTTTCTGGCGAGTCACTGGCAAAGCCCTCAGCTGTGAAGATCCTGGACATAAGGTTATGCCATTGTGGTTAGGGAAACATGGTGGTTGTTAATTTAATTCCTAGCTGACCCAATTTCTATTCCTCTAAAATATGCTTTGGGAGATTACTTTGACTTCGGCTCAAATGAAATTTCCGTGCCTTTCATGACATTTCGATTTTCACTAAGAGACAGAAGAGTTCTATGAGACAAGTTGCTTAAAGAGATAGAAAACACGTAGGTAAAGTTTTACAGTGTATCAACAAAGGCTCATATGCAGCAGTTAAGTACAAGGAATTGTAGGACAAGAAAAGGAACGTAATGGAGTAGAGCCATAGAAAATCTGGTGTAAAAATCAGACATGTGAATGGGAGGTGCTCCACTTGGAGGACACACTTACAAGCACAGCTCTCTTGAGTTCTTTCTCAGGTGTCACCATTTTGGCCCTGAGACCATGTTGTCTAGTGCTGGGGAGGAGATCAGGAAATCAGAAATCCTCCTCCGGGGCCAGAGGCACTTACTAAGATGTCCACAATTCTCTCTGGCCCAGTGTTCTTCCCTGGCATTAGTTATTATGAATTTTCCTAATAATCACCTTGGGATAAGGAATCTGTACTTGCACTCCCATTGTGAAATCAATCCTTTAAAAAGAAATAACAGCACCACTGTTAAGATTGGAACACTGAGAGGATAATGGAATCCAAAGGGCTAAAAGAGCTCTGCTATCAAAGAATAGATTTACCAAAACAAATAGTGCCAGACAGTCTTGATGGCATTCTCAATAGAATTAAAAACGTGAGCACAATGAATGTACCTTAACACACATATATTTATATTTTTGTAATGCATTTGATAGAGTTTCTCAATAAACCTTATTTGCCAACCTCATTACGTTGGCTTTGTTGTGTGCTCTGTCACATGAACTGAGAGCTGGCTAGAAGACAAGTCCTAATGACTCAGGGCAATGTGTTGACTGTAGGGTCAGCAGGAGGTCTGGTTTTGTTTAATGTCTTTATTAACGATCTGGAAGAAAGAGTAAATAATTCTTGAATGAAAGAATATTTTAATGACCGGCACATGGGCTTAACTGGAGAGCATAATGAAGTTGAAGCGTGGAAGCACCAGTCCCAAGCTGGCTACTGACTTGAAGGAGGCAGTCACTCGAACTTTCTAGGTCTGTTTCCCCTTGTGGAAAATGGAGATAGTGGTACTCTTGTGAGAAAACAAAGATAAGATTTTATGATTTCAAACACAAAGTATGATAATACTCCCTCTGATAATATTTAGTGCTTATCTACTGCTTAGAAGTCACTTTATATGGCAAGACCTAGAGTCAGGGCCTGTGTCAGGAAGGAACAGAACAATATTGTTGAAGGACAACATGTTTGGAGGACACATGGCTAAAACACCCTGCAAAAGGGCTTTGTAAGTAGGTAGAGGAAGCTCAGAGAGAATAGGAAGTTGAAGAATACCCACAGACTCCAGTGGAAAACTACATAGCAGAGTAAGGGATGACACACAAGAGGATAAAGCTGTCTTGCTGTGTCTGAAGATGAGGCAGAGGGATAAGAAGGAACCCCAGGGAGGCCTCCCATACAGTCCCCCCCTTTTTTTCCCCTCTGGTCCATGCAGACTATGCACATATATGTATTTACACCCAAGTGCTCATAAATTGCTCTTCACTTCTTTTTTTTTTTTAAGATTTTATTTATTTATTTCACAGAGAGAGAGAGATCACAAGAAGACAGAGAGGCAGGCAGACAGAAAGAGGGGGAAGCAGGCTCCCCGCTGAGCAGGGAGCCCGATGCGGGCCTCGATCCCAGGACCCTGAGATCATGACCTGAGCCCAAAGCAGAGGCTTTAACCCACTGAGCCACCCAGGCGCCCTGCTCTTCACTTCTTAAGTTAAAATCTTGAACTGTTTAAAATCATAGGTAGAAGTCAGTAGATGATTTCAGTTCAAGCTTTCAAAATGCTTATCTTAGGAGAGTCACTTCTAGTCTGAAGCAATGTAGTCCGAGGGAACTCACTTTCTCAGTTCACAAAGGGGGAAATGAGCTGTGGCAGGAAGGGGTAAGTGGGTGGATGGTGGTGCTCATTTACACAAACAAAGCTAAAAAGGATATACCAGGATTTTTTTTCCATTGAAAAATATGATTTTCAAGCAGATCAGAATTCTTATGACAGCTAAGGAGTCTATTCTTTTTAGTAGTAAAGAGTCTCAGGAACCAAATGAACATTAGAAAGTTGCTGGTTCTTGTACTATAAAGCAGGGTTGCTCAAACTAGCTTGATCCTAAGTATTTTTCAGGAGTGCTTTTCAAAAATACAGAACTCTAAGTCTCAGCAGAGAGCCATCAAAGCAGAATCTCCAAAGAAGCAAATATAATTGTTATGATCAGGCAAGCGGAAGAAACCCCAAGGTTGAGTTAAGAGGGTTAGATTGTTCTAAAGAGTTGTCTAATCGATCTATGATACTCTGATTAACTATATCTCCTAAAGATGGAGTTCCTTCCAAGCCAACTCAGAATATTTGTGTTGACGTATTTGGGCTTTTATTTTTTCCCTGCATGGAACCAAAGATTACATAGAAAATAGACTAGTTCATTGCTTTTTCAGTTTTTCTTACCAGTTAGCGAAGGGCATGTTATCACTTTAGAATTCCATTAAAAAAATTCATTTTATAATTTCTAAGAGTATGACTTATTTTTTCATGAGTTATTTTGAGTTCATTTATAATTTATATCCTGCCCATTTCCAAGAAACAGTCTGAAGATTTTATTTCAAATTGTTTCTACTGAAGGTTGAGGCAAAAACATTTGAGAGTCCCTGATGTCAATGGAGGGACCAGTCACATCAGCAACATTCTCATAGAAATCAGACTAAAATTCACCCCACCCTCTTCCTTACTGCAGTGTTCTTTATGCTGAGCCACAGATTTTTATTTATTTGGGAGACAGATAAAATGATGTAAAAGAGGGTGAAAATTTGATAGAACATTTCCTGTGTGCCCTGATAGAATTGTAAAAACAAAAACAAATTGTAAAATTATAAAAAATTGTAAAGAAACTTTAGCGGAAGACCAAAGAGGCTCCCCAACTAGAACATTAGAATCCTTGTTGCATATAAGTCTTTTTCTGATGGCATCTGGGATGGTAGAAGGCAGACCCATCACTGATATGCTGCTTTCAGCCTTTATCTATGCCACTTCTAGAACTAGAGATTTCAAGATTAATTTGATGTTTATCTAGAAAACATAAGACATAATTTAAATTAGTGTATGTAGGAGGATAGGTTGGAGGAGAAGTTCCCAGAAAAATATTCAGGAAAAAAAAATCTCCAAAAACTTACTGAGGGGAAAAAAAAAAAAAGAAAAGAAAAAGAAAAAAAAAAGGCTTAAAGGCCACTATTAAATAGGTTATAAAATGATGAAAACATTCTTTGAAAAAGTAAATTTACTATGAGTGATCATTTATGGCCTAATATTACTTTGACTAAATATCGTGGTTGTTTTAAAATATTTTTCGGTGTGTATTTTGTGTCTGAGGTGATTTTGCAATTTCAATCAATTTTTCTCTAAGGAGAGATAGATAATGCTTTATTATTTTCCTCTCCTGAAAGGCTGTGGCTTATATATCTTGATTAACCTACCTTCCTCTTCATTTATAAAAAAATTTAAACTTGAAATAGCAAAAAAAAAAAAATCCATCAAAAACAGTTTAGTTTGTTTGCATATTGGTGCTGAGTAAATTCTATCCCAATGACATTGGCAGGAGCATGGTATCTCCACTCACTCAGATCGGGGTTCGTGAGGGTGCTGTCATTCAGTAGATCCCTCTCCATCTCCTCTTTGCTCCACGAATAATCTCACATGAATTCTGCACTCACACGTCTTTATGTTCCAGGGGAGCCTCTGAGGAGAGTAAGAGTCTCTTTCTGACCAGGGCTTATCTCTTCACCACGGATGCTATGAGCTCAGCACAGTTCTGGTGTGTGGAAGGGGCTAGGAAGGTGGAATTTATTTTCTTATATAGAAATTCTTATTTCTACTTCTTTCAGAGTCTAACCACCCTTTAACAAAACATTTAAAATAGAAATCTTACTGAATATTCTCACATCCCAGTTTTAACTCTTCCACTTACTAGCAGTGTGAATTGCAGGTAACTTCTCAATCTCTTAAATGAGGACATTACCAGGGCACGGAGGTGGCTCAGTCAGTTAAGTCTCTGTCTTTGGCTCAGGTCATGATCTCAGGGTCCTGGGATCGAGCCCCCATCAGGCTCCCTGTGGGGAGTCTGTTTCTTCCTCTCCTTCTGCCCCCCCAACTTGTGCTTTCTCTCTCTCAAATAAATAAATAAAATCTTAAAAAAAACCCCAAAACTGAGGATATTACCCAGGGTTTGCTGTGAAAGGAGAAGCTAAAAGCCTAATACATCTAGCAAAGTGTCAGGCACATGATCTGTGTTTGAGAAATAGTAACTACTGTTATTATGATAGAAATATTCTATTTTCATTGGTTAATTTTCTTAGCTTTTTTCATAATCTTAGGCTTTATTTTGGATTACTCTCAAGTTTTTAGAAAATTTCAATGTTTTTATATTGATTCAAGTTCTTTGTGACTTAAAAAATTATCCATATTTAAGCTCTTTTTGTGTTTAAATTCTTATGGTTATTTAATTAGGTTTTAAAATATTTCATTAATTTCCTTTAAAATTTCATTTTCCATTTATTATTCTTTCATTTTCCTTTTCTTCATTTCCTCTTCTACAGATATATACATGTATGTGTATATGAATTTACTGATTTATTTTATGATTTGGTTTTTACAATAGAGGCTCACATGAAATGCAAGGCTGCATGAATGGTAATAGTTTGCTCTTATTATAAAGGATTGGAGGCAGCCTTTTCTCCAGCTGCTCCTCTGACTATGTTTAACAGAGCTCTTAGCATGTGTGAGGAAGCAAAATCTCGAGACACTCAGGATAGCCCTGAGTTTACTCTCCCTATGATTAAATTTGCTTAAGGCATACGAACACTTATTTTGACCACAACAGCATAGTCTCATGACATTCATTAATTACACTAGTATTTTTATTTTCCAGTCCTATTTTTGCTATTATTAATGCCATTTCCTGGCAAAAGCAATAATTAAAGACTTATTTGGAGAAATAGTACAAGTGATTCATTTATGTTTTTCATTTATGTTTTCTCATTTGTTTGTTAGAAACTAAATAATGTCTTATTCATTAATTTACATAGCCAACAAATGAAGTACATTTGTTGAAGAGACCGTTCCTGTACCAGGGCATCTACTATTTAGCTATGTAGTTGTACACTGACCTATATGTAGCCACTGGCAGTATGTGGTTCATTGAGCATTTGAAATGTGGCTAGTGTGACAGAGGAACGGAATTTTAAATTTTATTTAATTTTAATAATGTTAAATTTTAATACTTAAGCAGTATAAAATAATTTGCCATTAAATACAACTTTACTATATGTACAATATCTCATGAATAATTTATTTTAAAGATTATATATTCATTATTTTAGAGAGAGAAATAGCAGGGAGAAGGGGCAGAGGGAGAAGAATAAGCAGACTCCATGCTGAGCGCAGAAGCTAAGGCAGGGCTCCATCTCATGACCCTGAGATCACAACCTGAGCCAAAATCAAGAGGCAGACATTTAATCAATGGAGCCACCCAGGTACCCCTCATGAATAATTTTTATATTGCTACATGTTGAAATAATATTTTAGATACATTCAATTAAGTTAAAGTATGTTATTAAAATTAAATTCACTTATTTCTTTTTACCGCTTTTTAAATGGGGCTACTGAGAAGTGACATATGTAGTGTGCATTTTATTTCAGTTGGCATGGGCAATCCAACATCTATGAAACATAAGCAATTGGAAAATAATATTGAAATAACATGTAAAAAGTATGACTGGTTAGTAGAGATTTGGGGAATTTATTTTTAAAGATTTAATCATGATTCAGAGAGTTAGAAAAGAATCACTGAAACACATGTGTTCATTTAAGCTGGAAAGTAGGAGAGAGTGTCTATAGAGCAAAAGAAAAACAATGACCCAAATCCCAGGTGTGATAAAATGGCTAATCCAGCTGAGAGGAATTAGCATTGAACATTGATATTATAAGGTATCAGAGTTGGAAGGAGTTAAGATTCTTGTCTAAACCCTCGCCCTGTCAAAAAACTCTGTTCAGTAAGTCTTCAAGAAGTGTTTACTGTATGCCTATGGCATGTTAGGTATTGTTCTAATCTGTATGTTAGAGACACAACAGCAAATAAGATGGACAAATCCTCACTCTTGCTACATTCTAGTTGAGAAAGACAGATAACAGGCAATTCATAAATAAATGGGCAAGAGAAAGGACAGTTTCAAAATTTGACAGTACTATGAAGAAAATAAAATGATGATGTGTATGGAGAGATGGAGAATAAAGAAGCCACCTTCAGCTAATTTAGATGGTGTGCCCAAGGATGGCCTCATGGAGGAAATGACGTGGGACCTGATTTTAGAAAATAAGACACTGTTAACCAAACCAAAGTCTGGGAACAGAGCATTCAGCAGATGAACTGACCAAAAAAAAAAAAAAAAAAAAAAAAAGCTTGAGGATGAATGAACTTGGTGTGTTCCAGAAACGGAAACACTGCTGTGGCTGGTGCACGTGAGGGTGGGAACAGAGGCAGAAGCCAGATCACATCTGACCTTAGAAGTCAATGTGATGGCTCTGGGTTTATAACATGTGCAATGAAAAACTGTTAGATTGTTTTGATGAGGAGTGTAACTTGAACTGATTTCCTGCTGCTCTGTAGAGAATGGATTGTAAAGGAGAAGAGAACACTCCTCCAATATCTATGAACTGAAAATCATGCCTCACTCTTTTGCATTCCCTACAAAATTATCTGTATGTCTCCTAGGGCACTTTTCCTTTCTTACCTTGTATTCTAATTATTCAGTTCAAGTCATAGCTCTACTACTGGGGAAGAATTCAGTCTGATTCATCTTTGCCTTTCCCGTAGTCTCAGCACACTGCCTTGAACATAATAAGCCCTCCATAAATATTTATTAAGTGAATGAATCATGGAATGGATGATAATTCAGACTCTGCTTGAACACTTTCAATGACAAGAAGGGCATAGCTTCATAAAGCAACACTTTCCATTGTTAGGAGGCTCTATACGGTTAAAAAATGCTTCAAAGGTGATATAAAATGGATATTTCTCTTATTTTAACTCATTCATCTTTATTCTTTCATTTGTCTGTAGAAGAGCAGAGAAGAAATAAATTTCCTCTCCCAAAAGAGCACCTTTAACCATTGCTAATAGTGATTATATTCACAACTGTTTCATTTTTACCGTCCCCAATCTTTTCAATATTTTTACACATTTTTTACTTATTCTCCTCACCACATTCCTGTTTATACTTTAGTTTGTTGTGCTCTCCCTAAAATTTAACACATCAAGTCAAATATGATATACTACACGGATCTAAAGAATCAGAATATATTGAGCCCATAACTATCTTCGGTGGATAATAGCTTCATCGAAATATTGGGTCATATCAAAATATTTAATCACATTATTAAGATGTCTCAACTGGTTGGAAGTGATGAGTGGATACTTCTATGACTCATGGAACCAAGCTTGTCAGTGGCTCACTAAAGCAATGAAATTGGTAGGGCAGAGTCAGGAAGCATCTCACTGAGCACTCTGATGGTGTGTGACTTGAGTTAAATTTAATAAAGAACGGTGTTAAATTGGTAATGAGTATTGTCTTTCTAAATCAAAGGAATGCATTTAGCAGAGATCTTAATTCTCTTAATCTCCTACTTCTCAATTTAGGCTTTGCGAATTACTAAATATTAGACGGCTTCCACAATGTAGGCAAAGTTGGGGAGAAGGAAATTTTAGAGTAGAGGAAAGCTATTTGGAACAGAAAGTCTTTCTTCATAGCACATTTCATAGATAGGTGTTAATTGCACCTGCCTTCCTAGTTGGCCTGCCTTGCAGAATCATAATGTTGGAAGTAATCATAAAGCCACCTGCCAATCTATTTAAGAGTTTCCTTTTTTGAGCTGTAAGAAATGAACCATGAACATTAGATCGTCTTCCTTTGATTACTCAGTAACTCCTTAAAGGATGAAGAGAAAAATGGGTAAAATCTGTGTGCTTTTTATCTGAATGAAGCATGATCCTTATGGCATGCATGCATCACCTTCTCCTCGCTTCATCTAATTATCTTCCTTTTTTCTTTGCCTTGATAGCTTCTACTCTTTTATTTAATTAATTTATTTTTTAAGATTTTATTTATTTATTTGACAGAGAGAGAGATCACAAGTAGGCAGAGAGGCAGGCAGAGGGAGAGGGGGAAGCAGGCTCCCTGCTGAGCAGAGAGCCTGATGTGGGCCTCGATCCCAGGATCCTGAGATCATGACCCGAGCTCAAGGCAGAGGCTTTAACCCACTGAGCCACCCAGGCGCCCACTTCTACTCTTTTAAAATGAACTTTTAGTTTCTATTAATGTAAGTTGTCCTGACTCTTTTTTGAAGTGAGGCACGATTATTTCTGATAGGTCATGAGGCCCAAGGATAACTTAAGATTTTACCTATCTCTTGACAGAAGAAACATGCATGCAGCAGTGATCTGTTAACCTAGGAAATTCGAGGTGGTCTAGAGTCATTCTACATCTTTTGCTTGTCCTGAGAAGAATAACTCATACTGCTGATTCAGAAATAAGAATTATTAGCAGTTTGCCATTTGGTCCCAATTCCATCTTGAGTGACAATAAATTTATTAATGTTTTTCCTGAATTTTTTTGATCTGCATGCTTCATTATGAATTAATTATGTCTTAATACGGTCTCATTGACTAGACTTTTAAATATAATACTCTCAAAAGTGTATCTGCCAAGTCAATCTTTAGCTACATTAAAAAAAGTAAAACAAGATTTTTTTCCTATGTAAAGCAAGTAAGATTTTGACAGTAAAGTCAATATTCTCAAATATTTATCACTTTTTGATGTATTCACAATTAAAAATGGAAGCTATTAAGAAAATATGTCAATGAGAAGGAAAATATTTCAAATAGAAACCCTGTTTTGATCCTTTTGTGCCTATAAATAGACAGAAGATATGCTTTTTTCCCCAAGAATGTTAGGCAAAGCTCTCTCAGTAAAAGTGGAGATCAGTGACTGTTTAAATAACTAATCATAAAATTAAAAGCTGGTAGGTAGAATGGAATGGCTGTGGCCAACCAAAGCCAGGGTGAATGGACAAATTATAAAATAAAAACTAGAATGAACAAATCAAATATAAAATTAATCTATGAAAAGCATCTGAGAACTGCTGAAGGAACAAGAACTGGAAGAGTTAATACTCTCCCCCCAAAAAGGGGAAATCATAGAGAGTCTGATATTCTGTATTCTGTGGCTGGGTGAATATAATAATTCTTAGTGTAGGCAAGAAGATGAATACACTGGTTATGTACCAACAGAAAACTGATATCAGAAAAAGCAGCAGAGCTTCTGGTACACTGAAATATAGAGTGATAAAATTAGAGATAAAAGGAGCTTCGAACACAGAGCTGCTTCAATCTCAAGTTATTTACAAACTATGAAACTATACAATGACAGAGGCTAAAAATGCAAGGAAAGAACTCTAAAAACTAGAACAAAATTTGTGTTGGTCTCTACTTTCAAGGACACAATGATTAGAATTTTAGACTTTCCAGGGATAAAGGTCACAGCAAATGCACCATGCTTTCAGATGAAAACACTCCATATCTATGTCCTAAGAACAGGGTTGTAATAAGCCTTTCCAGACCTGAAATCCAGCCTCAACTCTCTGTGTTCAGTCAGTGAAAAGTTGAATGTTATGAACTAAAATCAAGAGAAAAAATGGAAAAAAGAAACAGACTCAAAATGGCCCAGATACCATAAGTGGTAGACAAGAACTTTATAGTAACTATGATTCATAAACTTAAGAAATCTCTGCCCTTAATGAAACAATACAACTAACAGCTCCATAGAGATTCAGCATAGAAATCGCAGTTTGAAAAATGCCTGGGATATATAGGAGAAAGATTTGTATACTAATCTCAGAGTGTGTACTGGAGGGGCAGGGGCCATTGGGAGACTTCTCCAGGAATAAGAGAGCTGGCAGGCACCATTTCCCTCCTCCTCCCCACAAGCAGACATGCAGACACCTGTGAGAACCAGCACTGTGCCGACACTCTCCACCTAACTCGATAACAGCATGCCTCACCCCCATGTTCTCTTGTGGACCTGCTTCCTCCAATATGCCCTTGGCCAGAGCCCATCCAAAGCAGTGCCGCAAGCTGGCATCGGGCAAAGCAGCCCCAACAGGAAGCAGCACCACTCCAAAGTGACTCCTCCTGGGAAGAGAAACACACACACCAGTCCCACTGTACCCCCATCAGTGGGCTGGGGCAGACATCTGGTCTAGCTGCAGGCCCCACCTACCAATAAAAGCTTCTTAGGGGACAATCCAGGGAACGTGCCCTGCAGTTATGTGCTACTCCATCTCTGGCAAACACCTGGTCTGACTCAATTCAAGTCCAGGTGGCCCCAGACAGGCCCATTAACAACAAAGGCAGCAAACTCTGCTCACAGCAGGCAGAGAGAACCTCTGCAGACAATGGACTGAAGGCAAAAGTGGCTCAACCACAACAGTAAGGCACATGCAACACACATAGGAGACAGCCCTGAAGCACCAGGTTCTGGTGAATAGGGGACAATGTGCTACAGGGCACTGCAGGGCCTTTTCTATATGAGGCCACTACTTTCAAGGGCAGAAGATGGAGCTGACTTTCCTAAAGCATAGAAACAGAGTTAGACAAAATGAGGAGGAAGAGGAATTAGCCCCATATGAAAGAACAGGACAAAATCACAGCAAGAGAACTAAATGAAATGGAGATAAGTAATGTCTGAGAGAATTAAAAGTAATGGTCCTAAAGATACAGAACTTGAGAAAAGAGTGGAGGACCTCAGTGAAACCTTCAACAGAGAGACAGAAAGCAAAAGAGGACCAATCAGAGATGAAGAACTTAATAACTGAAATTAAAAATATACTAGATGAAATAAATAGTAGACTAGAGGAAGCAGAAGAACAGATGAGTGACCTGGAGGAAAGACTAATGGAAAGCAACCAAGCTGAGCAGCAGAGAGAAAAAGAAAAATACAAAGTGAAAACAGATTTAGGCAACTTAGTGACAGCATCAAGCATATTAACATTCGCATTATATAAATTCACATTATAGAGATCTAAGAAACAGAAGAAAGAGGCAGAAAATTAACATAAGGAAATAATAGCCGAAAACTTCCTGAATCTGGGGAAGAAAACAGAAATCCAGATAGAAGAGGCCCAGAGAGTCCTCAACAAAATCAACCCAAGGAGGTCCACACCAATACACATAGTAATTAAAATGGCAAAGAGTAGTGATAAAGAGAGAATATTAAAATTAGCCAAAGAAAAGAATACAGTTACACACAAGGAAAACTCCATAAAGCCATCAGCTAACTTTTCACCAGAAACTTTGCAGGCCAAAAAGGAGTGGCAGGATGTATTCAAAGTGCTGAAAGAAAAACCTGCAGCCAAGAATACTCTATCTAGCAAGACCATCATTGAGAAGAGAAGAGAGATGAAGAGTTTCCCAGACAAACAAAAGTTAAAGGAATTCATGACCACTAAACCAGCCCTACAGAAATTTAAAGTGCAAAAGCAGTAAATTTAAGTATATCTATTAAAATCAGTCAAGGGAGTCACAGAATAAAAGGATATAAAGTATGACACCATATGTGTAAAACGTGGGGGAGTGGGGAGAGGAGTAAGGAAGGTTCAAAGTAAGCAACCGTCAACTTTAATATAGACAGTTATATGTATGAGGTATTATATACAAATCTAACAATAACCACAAATCAAAAACCAGTAATAGATAAAAAATAAAGAGAGAGGAACCCAAGTATATCACTAAAGAAAGCCAGCAAACCATGAGAGAAGAGAGCAAGAGAAGAAAGTAACAGAAAAACACAAAACAACCATAAAACAAGTAACAAAGTGGCAATAAGTACACACCTATCAATAATTACTTCCAATATAAATGGACTAAATGCTCCAATCTAAAGATGTAGGATGACAGAATGGATAAAAAAGCAAGAGCCATTTGTATGTTGCCTATAAGAGATTCCTTCAGACATAAAGACACATGCAGATTGAAAAGTGAGGAATGGAAAGTATTTATCATGCAAATGGAAGCAAAAAGAAAGCTGGGGTAGCAATACTTAGATCAGACAAAATACATTTTAAAGCAAAGACTGTAACAAGAAAGAAGGATACTTCATAATCATAAAGGGAACAATCCAACAATTAATATAGATATAACAATTATAAATGTTTATAAACCCAACATGGGAGCACCCCAATACATAAAGCAGCCAATAATAAACATAAAGGAAGTAATTGTTTGTAATATAATAGCAGTAGGGGACTTTGATACCGGACTTACATCAGTGGATAGATCATCCAAACAGAAAATCAACAAGAACATAGTGGCTTTGAATGGCACATTGGACCAGATGGATCTAACAGAGATAATTAGAGCATTCTATCCTAAAACAGAAGAATACACTCTTTTCAAATGCATATGGAACATTCTCCGGAATAGATCACATATTAGGCCACAAAACAAGTCTCAACAAATTAAAAAAGATTGACATCATACCATGCATCTTTTCTTGACCACGTGCTATGAAACTAGAAATGAACCACAAGAAAATATCTAGAAAGAGCATAAATGCACAGAGGTTAAATAATATACTGCTAAATAATGAGTGGGTCAACCAAGAAATCAAAGAAGAAATAAAAAAATACATGGAAACAAATGAAAATGAAAACACAAGGGTCCAAAATCTTTGGGATGCAGCAAAAGTGGTTCTAAGAGGGAGTTTATAGCAATACAGGCTTATGTCAAGAAGCAAGAAAAATCTCAAATAAACAATCTAACCTTACACCTCAAGGAGCAAGAAAAAGAACAAACAAAACCCAAAACCAGTGGAAAGAAGGAAATAATAAGACTAGAACAGAAATAAATGAAAGAGAAACCTAACAAAAACAATAGAACAGATCAGTGAAACCAAGAGCTGTTTCTTTGAAAAGATAAAAAAATTGATAAATCTCTAGCCAGACTCATAAATAGAGAGAGAGAGAGAGAGAGAGAGAGAGAAAGAGAGGACTCAAATGAACAAAATCAGAAATGAAAGCAGAGAAATAACAACTGGCACCAAAGAAAAATAAAGGATTATAAGAAAATGNGAGAGAGAGAGAAAGAGAGGACTCAAATGAACAAAATCAAGAAATGAAAGCAGAGAAATAACAACTGGCACCAAAGAAAAATAAAGGATTATAAGAAAATGCTATGAGAAATTATATACCAATAAATTGGACAACCTAGAAGAAATGGATACATTCCAAGAAACACATAACTTCTCAAAACTGAATCAGGAAGAAATAGAAAATTTGAACAGATTAATTGCCAGTAATGAAATTGAATCAGTAATCAAAAAGCTCCCCCAAAACAAAAGTCCAGGACTAGATGTGTTCATGGGTAAATCCTACCAAATATTAGAGAAGAGTTAATACCTATTCTTCTCAAACTACTCCAAAAAATAGAAGATGAAGGAAAACTTTTAAATTCATTTTATGAGGCCAGCACTACCTTATTACCAAAACCAGATAAAGATGCCACAAAAAAGAAGAGAACTACAGGCCAACATCTCTGAGGAACACAGATGTAAAAATTCTCAATAAAATATTAGGAAATAAATCCTGGATTTATTCCTAGGTTGCAAGGGTGGTTTGATATTTACAAATCAACCAATGTGACACATCACACCAATAGGAGAAAGGGTAAAAACCATATGATCATTTCAACAGTACAGAAAAAAACATTTGACAAACTACAACATCCATTCATGATAAAAACCTCAACAAAGTAGGTTTATAGGGAATATACCTCAGCATAATAAAGATCTTAAATGAAAAACCCATCGCAAACATCATACTCAATGGGGAAAAGCTATGAGTTTTTTCCCCTAAGATCAGGAACAAGACAAGGGTGTCCACTGTCATCACTTTTATTCCACAAAATACTGGAAGTCCAAGCCACAGCAAGCAGAAAAGAAAAAGAAATACAAGACATCTAGGATACTTAGGTGGCTCAGGGGCTTAAGTGTCCCACTCTTGATTTCAGGTCAGGTCATGATTCCAGGGTTGTGAGATCAAGACCTGAACTGAGCTCTATGCTCAGAGTGGAGTCAGCTTGAGATTCTCTCTATCCCTCTCCCTCTACCCGCCTCCACTGCAGTTCCCCCTCTAAAATAAATAAATAAATCTTAAAAAAAGAAATAAAAAGCATCCACATTGGTGGGAAAGAAATAAAACTTTCACTATTTGCATATGTTATGATACAATATGTAGAAAACCCTGAAGATTCCTCCAAAAAACTACTAGTAAGGTCACAGATACAAAATAAATATACAGAAATCTGTTGCATTTCTATACACTAATAATAAAGTAGCAGAAAGAGAAATTAAGAAAATAATCCTGGTTACAATTTACCTAGGAATAACTTGAACCAAAGAGGTGAAAAGTATAAAACACTGATGAAAGAAATGGAAAATCACAAACAAATGGAAAGATATTCCATGGTCATGGATTGGAAGAATAAATATTATTAAAATGCCCTTACTACCCAAAGCTGTCTACAGATTTAATGCAATCCCTATCAAAATACCAACAGTATTTTTCACAGAACTAGAGCAAATCATCCTATAATTTGTATGGAACCACAAAAGACCCCAAAGAGTCAATGGAATCCTGAAAAAGGAGAACGAAACTGAATGTATCACAATCCCAAATTTTAAGCTATACTATAAAACTGTAGTGATCAAAACAGAATGGCACTGGCACAAAAATAGACACATAGATCAATGGAATAGAATACAGAGCCCAGAAATAAACCCATGCTTATATGGTTAATTAATCTTCAACAAACCAAGAATATCCAATGGGAAAAAGATAGTCTCTTCAACAAATGGTGTTGGGAAAACTGAACAGCAATAAGCGAAAGAAAGAAACTTGATCACTTTCTTCCACCATACACAAATATGAGCTCAAAATGGATTAAGAATCTAAATGTGAGACCTGAAACCATAAAAATCATAGAAGAGAATTTTTAGAAGTAACTTCTTTGACATTGGCCATAGCAACTTTTTTCTAGAAATGTCTCTTGAGGCAAGGGAAATAAAAACAAATAAACAATTGGGATTATATCAAAATAAAAAGCTTTTAAAGTAAATAATCAATAAAACTAACAGGCAACCTATGCAATGGGAGAAGATATTTGCAAGTGACATATCTGATGAAGGGTTAGTATCCAAAATTTATAAGGAACTGATAAAACTCAACACCCACAAAACAAATAATCTAATTTAAAAAGTGGCAGAAGACGTCAACAGCCGTTTCTCCAAAGAAAACATCCAGATAGCCAATGAACACATGAAAATATGTTCAACATCACTCTTCAACAGGGAAATGCAAATTAAAACTACAATGAAGTATCCCCTCACACCTGTCAGAATGGCTAAAATAAAAAACACAACAAAAAATAGGTGTTCGTGACAATGTGGAGAAAATGGAACTCTCATGCACTTTTGGTGGAGTGTAAACTGGTCCAGTCACTCTGGAAAACAGTACGGGCTTTTCTCAAAAATTAAAAATACAACTACTCTATGATCCAGAAATCACACTACTATTGACTCGAGGAATATGAAAGCACTAATTCAAAGAGATACAAGCATCCCTATGTTTAGAGCAACATTATTTATAATTATGGAATTATAAATTCCATTTATGGAATTATGGAATTCCAAATTCCAAATGCCAAATTATGGAAGCAGCCCAAATGTCTATCAATAGATGAATGGATAAGAAGAGTGGCATATATAGAGAATGGAATATTATTTAGCCATAAAAAAAGAAATCTTGCCATTTGCAACAACATGGTTGGATCTGGAAAGTATAATGCCATTTGTAATAAGTCAGTCAGAGAAAGACAAATACCATATGGTTTCACTCGTATGTAGAATTTAAGAAACAAAACAAATGAACGAAGAAAAAAAGAGACAAACAAAATGCCAGGCTATATAACCATTATAGAGAACAGCGGTTACCAGAGGGGAGGTGGGCAGGGGGGATGGGTGAAATAGGTCAAGGGGATTAAGAGTACACTTATCATGATGAACACCAAGTAATGTATTGAATTGTGGAATCACTCCATTGTACAGCTGAAACTAATGTAACACTGTATATTAACTATGCTGGAATTAAAATTAAAAAAAAGAAACTTAATAGATGGATTTGGTAGCTGATTTGAAGACTAGAAGACAAGATTAGGGAACTAGAAGACAGGTTATTAGAAAATAGATAACTAAATCTAACAGATAAAAGGACAAAAGTACATTAAAAATGAGCAATAGATCCACCTGGACCACAGTGGTTCTAAAAGACATATATCTGGAGGACCACAAGGAGAAGGAGGAAAGAGACAGCAGCAATATTAAAGGAGATGATGGCAAATAATTTTTCCAAAGTTGATGAAAAGACAAATCCATAGATTCAAGTTTTGTGAAGCCCAAACAGGATAAAAAATAAAATAAACAAAAGAATGAAAAGAAACTAGACACACAGTGATAAAAGTGCTGAATAACAGGACAAACAGAAGACACAGGAGCACTAGTTTTAAAATGCTCAGAGAAAAAAACCACCAAACAAACAAAATTTCCAACCTAGAAGTCTATTCTAGAGAATATATCTTTAAAAATAATTTTTAGAAGATAAGTTTGAGAAAATTAGTCATTAGCAGGCATGTTTTAAAAGAAATATTAACAGACGTTCTTTATGTAGAAAGAAAATGATTTTGGACAGAAACATGGAGATGGAAGGAGCACAGGAAAGAATTAATAGATGGATAAATAGAATTGAATATTGATTGTTCAAGATGATCATAATGTCTTTGGTATTTGAAAAATATGTACAACTAAAATGCATGACAGTAATAACACAAAAAACAGGAGGAATAAATATAATTAAAGTGGTTAAGATACTAGGATTACCAGGAAAGCAGAGAAAAAAATTTGTAATAACTTCAAATCAGTCAATGAAGCATGACATATTTTGGCCTATAATCACCCAAAGAATTTAATAGTGCATAACTGACTTAATATGGAGAAAATATAAAAATTTAAATATTTGATTAATTCAAAAAGGAGCAAGAAAAGAGAGGAAGGAGGTATGTAAAAGAGTTGGAGTAAATGAAAAATGAGAAGATGGTAGATTTAAACATCACCGCGTGGTATGTCATTACACTTAAATGGACTCAGTGCTCCCAGTACAAGATTATCAGACTAGTTAAACAAACAATGGAATATAGCTATATGCTTTTTATAATAAACCATAGGACAGAATTGTTAAAAAAAAAGAACAAAGGAAGTAGAGGTACTTTGTAATCAGTAACAAAAAAATAGTGTACCTATAATAATATAAAACAAAGGAAGCATTAATAAAAATGTATTTGTCGGGATAAAGTGGGACATTCACAAGTGGCAAACAGGTAAAAAAAAGTACAGAAAGGTGTAAGGCCCTAAATTTCTACATACTCAATATTGTAGCTTAAACATACATAAAACACACATTTATAGAACTGAAGAGAGAAATAGAAAAATCCACAATCAGCCTCGGGACTGAAGAAGCTCTCTAAATATGTAATAAAATACATCAAAATAAAATCCATAAAGATTCAGATCTGAAAAGCCAATGAACACAGTGGATCTTTTTGACATACATAGAAGACTACATCTAATAAGACCAGAATAAAAAATACCTTTACTGAAAATACAACATTCACCAAAATATACTGTATGCTGTCATAAAGCAAATTTCAAAAGACTGAAATAATTAGGAGTATGTATTTTTACCTCAGTGGAGTTAACCTGGATATCAGTAACAAAAAATAAACTACAAAACCACTAAGTGCTGAAAATTTAAGCCATATACTTATAAATAAAGCACGAGTCAAAAAAGTAATGATGAAAAATAGGAAATATTTCAAAGTAAATGATAATGAAGATGCAACATTTCATACAAATGATAATTCCATGAAAGAACACTGATGATTCTCACCAGCATTATGTTGAGCAAAAGAAGCCAGACACACACAAAAGAACACTATGTGATTTCATTTACATAAAGATAAAAGTTCACAAACAGGCTAAACCCATCACAGATGTTAGAATTCAGACCGATTCTCTCCTGGTGTGGGGGAGTAAGGTATTTGGAGGCATTACTAGGGAAGCTGCTAGAAGGCTGGCCCTGTTCTATTTTTTGATTTAGGCACTGAATGTATTCACTTTGTGAAAATTCAAGCTATACATTTAGAATTTGTATACTTTTAAAATGCATATTTTACTTCATTTAAAAGCTTGGTTGTTTTTTTGCTTTTGTTTTTAAAAGTACATTGAACTTGGAGGTGAATGTAGTCTCATTGAGGTTATTCTTGTAGTTAAAGAGTCGTCAATGCTTTGGGTTAAGTTTGAAGAGAAAGAGCTAAAAAATGCCACAGCCTGCAGAAGCAGAGGCCTTGAACGTATCAGGTAATTGTTCAATTCTTTGCTTAAATGGAGACATAGAACTGTGAGTTTTCCCCTGAAAACAGCTATTTTGTCTTAGTAACTATCTATATTTTAAACAGACAATCTCTAAAATAGTCCTGCGTTGTCAAATGGAAGAACAGATGCAAGTATACATATTGGATTACCATAATTTTAACTGAAACACAAAAGTTGAAGAACTCTTTTTCTTTCTTGTGCAAATATTTAAAAATGTTGCCCTTACACTATGGGGAGGTTTAAACGACTGGTGGGAGAAAGTGCTACCATATCTGATGTAAGAATTACTGACTACATAGAACTGACCATAAAGTAGATTATCCTGTTATACTTCTACCAAAATTCAAGAATTAGCCCTTACTTGAAGATTAACACCATGTTTTTAAACAGGATTGGTTAGGTTGAATTATCATGCCCATATCCATTCAGTCATACCAAGTAGTGACCTGGGTCACTAATATAGACGGGATCAAGTTTTCATTCTTTCTCTGGGAAAGCTGGCTATTTTACTTGCTATTCTCTGTCCTGCGTTAAACAAATACATGCTTACTAATTAATTAATTCATTAATTCATCCATTCTGATGCATATTATGTTTCTTGCCATGTTTGATGCTGTAGATATAATAAAGAATAGGAAAGACACAGCAGTAATCCTCACAAAAAGTTATAATCCAGCCTGACAGAGACAAAGAAATTTATAATACACATTGAGAAATGGGTAAGTTGTTTATTGAACAGATGTTATATTCAAACCCTCAGCTCTGTGTTCTCTCTTGTAGGTGAGAAATGTTGGGTTCTCTGCTGTCAAATATAATATTTGTGAGTTCAAAATGAAAACTATGAAGTCCTCTACTATGAAAAGAGTAATAGGATTTCTGCAGAGATTCCTAGTAACTAGTGGATATGGGCCATTGGCTACTAAGTAACTTTTAAATAGTTAATTGCTTTTTAAAAAACTGTATTTTTATTTTGTCATAGTTTTATATAAGCGTAGTTTCAAGGTGAATAGTTCTATAAGGCTTATTATAAAAATATTCCCCCACCCACTTTCTCCTGTCCTACTCCTTCTTTCCTACTGTCCTTGGGCAACCATTTTAGATTATTAAGCTGTTTATTGTTTTTTCTTATTTAGTTATTATTACTATATTTTGTATCCTTGTTTATAGGGTTCAAAATTGCAGATACATTTGAAGCTCCAGTATATTCCTTTCCAAAACCCATTCTTCTCCCTCCCTCCCCAGAGTCAACTACCACCATGTGTTTCATGGGTGTTGTTCTCTTGCAAATTTTTATGATTATGCTCTATGTCTATACATCCCACAAAGAATATATACTATGGTTTTATGAGAGTGTTATATTATTTGTTGTAACAGTACAATGCTGTAATATTGCCTATTATAGAATTTTTCCAGCTTTATCCAGGTATAGTTGACATAAAATGTTGTGTAAGTTTAAGGTGTACAATGTATTGACTTGATACACATATATTGCAAAATGAATTACCACCATAGCCTTACCTAACACTTCTATCATGTCACATAACTGCCATTTCCTTTTCTGTGGTGAAAACATTTAACATTTACTCACTTGGCAACTTGCAAGTATATAACACAGCATTTTAGCTATAATCACCATGTTGTGCAATAGATCCCCAGAATGTATTTATCTTCTACATGAAGTGTGTACCCTTTGAGCAACACCTTCCTCATTTCTCCCATCAGCCCCTGGTAACCACCACTCTACCTTCTATTGCTGTGAGTTTGGCTTTTTAGATTCCATTTATAAGTGATATCACACAGTATCTGTCTTTTTCAGTTTGGCCTATTTCCCTTAGTGTAATGCCCTCAGGGTTCATCCAAATCGATGCAAATGGTAGGATGTCCTTCTCTCTCATGTTTGAATAATATATATGCCATATCTTCTTTATTGGTTCATCCACTGATAGACCCAGGCTGTTTTCATAGCTAGCTAAGCTTTTGTGAATGCCACAATGAGTGTGGCAGTACAGATAACTCTTTGAGATTCCTGTTTTCATTTCTTTTGGATATATAATCAGAAGTGGGATCACCAGACATATGGTAGTTCTAGTGCTCATTTTTTTTGAGGAAACTTCATACTGTTTTCCATAGTGGCCACATCAATTTGCATTCCCACCAGCAGCGCACAAGTGTTCCCTTTCTCCTCATCCTTGCCAATGTGTGTTATCTCTTGACTCTTAGATGTTAGCCATTCTAACAGCTGTGAGGTGATTTGGTTTCAATTTGCATTTCACTGATGAGTAGTGATGTTGAACACCCTTTTGTGTACCTATGGACACTTGTATGTCTTCTTCATAAATATGTTTAATGAGTTCCTCTGTCCATTTTTTAATTAAATTGTTTCATTTTTTTGTTATTGAGTTGTATTGAGTTCTTTATATATGTTGGATATTAACCTCTTATCAGATACATGATTTGCAAATATCTTCTCTCATTCTGTAGTTTGCCTTTTTATTTGTTGATAGTTTCCTTTGCTGTGCAGAAAGGTTTTGGTTTGATATAGTCGCACTTGTTTATTTTTGCTTTTATTGCCTTTGCTTTTGGTGTCATTAACTGTGAGAAAATAAGTAAAAACCTGAATTTCAGATGCTTCTTTCATTACATTTGCTTTTGTAGAAGAAAACTTCATCTGTCAATTATTTGGACAAACTTGAATAAATCAGTTTTTCCAATACAGCACCCTATTTATTTGACTACTGCTAATGCAGAGCCAATCATTGCTCAAAATAGTCATCATAATTTATGATGGGTTTTGCTGCCAGACGTGTTCCACTAAGATTCTAAGAAGGAAGAAACCTGGAAACACTTTCAAAATAGACTATATGTTATGAAGGTCATTAATAACGGTAAGAATGCAAAGCAGATTGAGTTGTGAAGACACGGTTCTTTCCTTTTATGGTCAACATGTGAAACTTCGTGATGCTGCACAGGATTAACATGAAGCTTATTATTGCACACATTAAAAATAAGAAGGTTCTTCCTGCCAGCGCATAAGCACCTGTAAGGGCACTCCAAAGGCTTTGTGCTGTTGATCAGCGGGAGAACCTCTCTTCCCAGAACAGCTGCCTGACATGCAGCCCAGACTGTGCCTCCCTTGTGTTTTGAAAAAGATGATGTCTGCACTGAACGGACAGGCACACAATAATGGGAGTTTTGGCCTGCAGTTCCTCTGGCCAAGTGACAGATCTTCAGTGGTGAAAAGCGGACATACACAACCTGCTCTGTATCACAAACTCTGAAAACTGTGCTTGAGATGCATAGGTTGACATTCTGCTTAGTTTTTATTTGTTTCTGTGGAAAACATGACACTCAAAGCTGCACTGTTTTTATTGACCAAACTGAGATTTTCCATCCTGCTATCCTCCTTCTCCTCCCTTTCTCCTCCCAAGGATAAATTTAAACAAAATTTCTCAGTGATTTATATTGCTCCATGGTCTTCAGTACTGTTTTACAGAGATATTTTTATATATGCAAAGGTTTTTTTTTTTCCTGTCTCCAGATGATAAATTGACTCTCATGGAACTGAGAAGATTTAATTTAATGTTCAGAAAGGTCTAGTCAAGTTGAGACAACTTCATGGATAGGAGTTTCAAAATTTATCTTTTAATCTAGTACATTGAGCTCATTTTTGAAGAAGCATTAAAGGAGTATAAGACTAATTTGGTTCATAATTTCTGATTTTTTTTAAATATGGAGAGAGTGTGGGCACCTGGGTGGCTCAGTCGTTCAACATCTGCTTTTGGCTCAGGTCATGATCCCAGGGTCCTGGGATCGAGCTTGGCATCGGGCTCCCTGATCAGCAGGAAGCCTTCTTCTCCCTCTCCCCTTGCTTGTATTCCCTCTCTCGCTGTCTCTCTCTCTGTGTCAAATAAATAAATAAAATCTTTAAAAAATATGGGGAGAGTGTAATTTACTGAAATACATATATAAGATTTTGTTTCTGTTTTGTTTTAGAACAGACATGTAGCGTTCTTTTCTCAAGCTTCTAATAACTCATAGAATTCACAAACAGCATATATACCAATCTCTAAAGCNTTGTAGCGTTTTTTTTTCTCAAGCTTCTAATAACTCATAGAATTCACAAACAGCATATATACCAATCTCTAAAGCTTAAATTACATGTATTCTGACTCTAGAGTTGTTAGATAAAATGCAGAGCATCCAGTTAAATTTGAATTTCAGATAAATAATAAATATTTTTGTATAAGTATTCCCAAAGATTATATTTTTATCTGTGAAATCTGTCAACCCTACTATGTGATGCTATTTTTAAGAAAAGACAGTTTGGGTGTCAATGGCTCAAATATTATTAACTACAACTTAAAAATGAGGTTTCAGGGGGGAGGGGCCGGCTGCCGGCAAGGGAGCGAGCAGCGGAGCACAGACTCGGAACTGTGAGAAGTCGGCTCCACTGAGGGATGTCGCCCCAGAGACCAAGCGGGGGGTGAAGCCCCTGCAGGGACAGTGTGGTCTCAGGACCCACGGGGACACAAAAAGACCAGGGGTGTCTGAGCGCGACCGAGCTCCCAGGTCTCAGAAGCCGGCGGGAGAGACGGAGCTGAGCTGAGGTGTCTCTCAGCTTGGGGTTACCTTGGGCTGGGATCTGAAGCTCAGCCGGGCCACTGATCTGTGAGCGGGGACCCCACGGGCGGCAGACCCGGAGAGACTCACCTTCCTCCTCCGGGAGCAGCAGTGCGGGAGCGGCTGCAGGATCTGCCGGGTTTGGAGATTCTAAGCGGGGCCGCGCCAGAGATAGAGACACTCAGTCACAGGCCGGGTGAGCTCGGAGCGCGGCCGGAGACCAGGAGACGGGAGGGACTGCTTTTCTCTGAGGCGGGCTGAGGGCTGAGGCCCCAGGCTCTCGGCTCCTCCGGGTCGGAGACTGGGAGCCGCCATTTTCAGTCCCGTCCTCCAACGAGGTACGGAAAGCGTTCAGGGAACAAAAGCTCCTGAGAGCGAACCCGAGCTGATTACTTAGCCTGGCCCCTGGCGAGGGCGGTGGGAATCCGCCTCGGGCAGAGACACTTGAGAATCATAGCAACAGGCCCCTCCCCCAGAAGACCAAGAGAAACAAACAAACAAACCATCCAGTCAAAGTCAAGTTCAAGACGGCTAAGCGTTGCGGAACCCCAGAACTACGGAAAAGCAACGGAGACAATTCATGGCTTTTTCCCCATGATTCTTCAGTCGTTCAAAGTTCATTGATTTTTTTTTCTCTTTGAAATTTTTTCTTACTTTTTTCTTTTAAAATTTTTCCCTTTTCCTATTTTAACGTTCTTAACTCTTATATCGTATCAACACTTTTTATTCTCTTTTTTTAAAATTTTCATTGTTATAATCATATTTTATCCCTTCATTGTTTTTAACCTTATTTTTTTGGATACTTATAGGGTCTGTTCAATTCACCAATCTAATAGAGAGAGATAGAGATAGATAGAGATAGAGATAGATATAGATATGGAGTCATAGACATAGATATAGAAACAGAAATAGATAATATAGATACAGGATTTTGTTTTATTCATTTTTGTTTAGTTTTTGTATGATTTTGGGTTTTTGGGTTTTTGTTTGTTTGTTTGTTTGTTAGTTTTTGGATTTGGTTTTTTTTGTTTTTTGTTTTTTGTTTTTTGTTTTTTTGTTTTTTTTTTTTTTTCCCCTCTTACTTTTCTACCCAGTTCCAGGTCTCTTCTGAGTAGGTTAGTGTATATTTCTCTGGGGTCATCGCTACCCCTTAGTATTTAGTTCTCTCATCCATCTATTCCTATCTGCATAAAATGACAAGGCGGAAAAAATCAACACAAAAAAAAGAACAAGAGCCAGTAATGACGGCTAGGGACCTAATCAATGCGGACATTAGTAATATGACAGAACCAGAGTTCAGAATGACGATTCTTAAGGTGCTGGCTGGGCTTGAAAAAAAAATGGAAGAAAATAGAGAAGCTGTCTCTAAAGAAATAAAAGACCTTTCTGGAGAAATAAAAGAACTAAAATCTAACCAAGCTGAAATCAAAAAAGCTATTAATGAGGTGCAATTGAAAATGGAGGCTCTTACTGCTAGGATAAATGAAGCAGAAGATAGAATTAGTGATTTAGAAGACAAAATGTCAGAGAAAAAAGAAGAGGATGAAAAGAGAGACAAACAACTACTGGACCATGAGGAGAGAATTCGAGAGATAAGTGATGCCATAAGACGAAACAATATTAGAATAATTGGGATCCCAGAAGAGGACGAGATTGAGAGAGGGCCAGAAGGTATATTGGAGCAGATCTTAATACAGAATTTCCCTAATCTGGCAAAGGGAACAAGCATCAAAATCCAGGAGGCACAGAGAAGCCCCCCCAAAATTAATAAAAATAGGTCCACACCCCGTCATCTAATAGTAAAACTTACAAGTCTTAGTGACAAAGAGAAAATCCTGAAAGCAGCTCGGGACAAGAGGTCTATAACATACAATGGTAGAAATATTAGATTGTCAGCAGACCTATCCACAGAGACCTGGCAGGCCAGAAAGAGCTGGCATGATGTATTCAGAGCACTAAATGAGAAAAATCTGCAGCCAAGAATACTATATCCAGCTAGGCTCTCACTGAAAATAGAAGGAGAGATAAAAATCTTCCAGGACAAACAAAAACTCAAGGAATTTGCAAACACCAAGCCAGCCCTACAGGAAATATTGAAAGGGGTCCTCTAAGCAAAGAGAACCTTAAAGAAACATAGACCAGAAAGGAAGAAACACAATATACAGTAACAGTCACCTTACAGGCAATACAATGGCTCTAAATGTATATCTCTCAATAGTTACTCTGAATGTAAATGGACTAAATGCCCCAACTAAAAGACACAGGGTATCAGAATGGATAAAAAAACAAGACCCATCGATATGCTGTCTACAAGAAACTCATCTTACACGCAAAGACACCTCCAGATTTAAAGTGAGGGGATGGAAAACAATTTACCATGCCAATGGACAGCAAAAGAAAGCTGGAGTGGCAATCCTTATATCAGATAAACTAGACTTTAAGGCAAAGAATATCATAAGAGATGAAGAAGGACACTATATCATACTAAAAGGATCTGTCCAACAAGAAGATCTAACAATCATAAATATCTATGCCCCTAACATGGGAGCAGCCAATTATATAAACCAATTAATAACAAAATCAAAGAAACACATTGACAAGAATACAATATTAGTAGGGGACTTGAACACCCCCCTTACTGAAATGGACAGATCATCAAAGCAAAAGATCAACAAGGAAATAAAGGCTTTAAATGACACCCTGGACCAGTTGGACATCACAGATATATTCAGAACATTCCATCCCAAAACAACAGAATACACATTCTTCTCCAGTGCACATGGAACATTCTCCAGAATAGACCATATTCTGGGTCACAAATCAGGTCTCAACAGGTACCAAAAGATTGGGATCATTCCCTGCATATTTTCAGACCATAATGCTCTGAAACTAGAACTCAACCACAAAAGGAAAGTTGGAAAGACCTCAAATACATGGAGGCTGAAGAACACCCTACTCAAGAATGAATGGGTCAACCAGGAAATTAAAGAAGAATTAAAAAAATTCATGGAAACAAATGAAAATGAAAACACAACTGTTCAAAATCTTTGGGATACAGCAAAAGCAGTCCTAAGAGGAAAGTATATAGCAATACAAGCCTTTCTCAAGAAACAAGAAAGGTCTCAAGTACACAACCTAACTCTACACCTACAAAAGCTAGAGAAAGAACAGCAAAGAAAGGCTACACCCAGCAGGAGAAGAGAAATCATAAAGATCAGAGCAGAAATCAATGAAATAGAAACCAAAAGAACAGTGGAACAAATCAATGAAACTAGGAGCTGGTTCTTTGAAAGAATTAATAAGATTGATAAACCCCTGGCCAGACTTATCCAAAAGAAAAGAGAAAGGACTCAAATTAATAAAATCATGAATGAAAGAGGAGAGATCACAACCAACACCAAAGAAATACAAACAATTCTAAGAACATATTATGAGCAACTCTACACCAGCAAATTTGACAATCTGGAAGAAATGGATGCATTCTTAGAGAAATATAAACTACCAAAACTGAACCAGGAAGAAACTGAAGACCTGAATAGACCCATCACCAGTAAGGAGATTGAAGCAGTCATCAAAAATCTCCCAACGAACAAGAGCCCAGGGCCAGACGGCTTCCCAGGGGAATTCTACCAAACATTTAAAGAAGAATTAATACCTATTCTCCTGAAACTGTTCCAAAAAATAGAATTGGAAGGAAAACTTCCAAACTCCTTTTATGAGGCCAGCATTACCTTGATCCCCAAACCAGGCAAAGACCCCATCAAGAAGGAGAATTACAGACCAATATCTTTGATGAATACGGATGCAAAAATCCTCAACAAAATACTAGCCAATAGGATCCAGCAGCACATAAAAAGGATTATTCACCACGACCAAGTGGGATTTATTCCTGGGATGCAAGGTTGGTTTAACATTCGCAAATCAATCAATGTGATACAAGACATTAATAAAAGAAAGAACAAGAACCATATGATCCTCTCAATAGATGCTGAAAAAGCATTTGACAAAGTACAGCACCCTTTCTTAATCAAAACTCTTCATAGTGTAGGCATAGAGGGTACATACCTCAATATCATCAAAGCCATCTACGAAAAACCCACAGCGAATATCATTCTCAATGGAGAAAAACTGAGAGCTTTTCCCCTAAAGTCAGGAACACGGCAAGGCTGTCCACTATCACCACTGCTATTCAACATAGTACTAGAAGTCCTAGCCTCAGCAATCAGACAACAAAAAGAAATAAAAGGCATCCAAATCGGCAAGGAAGAGGTCAAACTCTCACTCTTTGCAGATGATATGATACTTTATGTGGAAAACCCAAAGGACTCCACTCCAAAACTGCTAGCACTCATACAGGAATTCAGTCAAGTGTCAGGATATAAAATCAATGCACAGAAATCAGTTGCATTTCTATATACCAACAACAAAACAGAAGAAAGAGAAATTAAAGAGTCAATCCCATTTACAATTGCACCCAAAACCATAAGATACCTAGGAATAAACCTAACCAAAGAGGCAAAGAATCTGTATTCAGAAAACTATAAAGTACTCATGAAAGAAATTGAGGAAGACACAAAGAAGTGGAAAAACATTCCATGCTCATGGATGGGTAGAATAAATATTGTGAAAATGTCTATGCTACCTAGAGCAATCTACACATTTAATGCAATCCCCATCAAAATACCAGCAATTTACTTCAAAGAAATGGAACAAATAATCCTAAAATTTATATGGAACCAGAAAAGACCCCGAATAGCCAAAGGAATGTTGAAAAAAAAAAGCAAAGTTGGCGGCATCACAATTCCAGATTTCAAGCTCTATTACAAAGCCGTCATCATCAAGACAGTATGGTACTGGCACAAAAACAGACACATAGACCAGTGGAACAGAATAGAGAACCCAAAAATGGACCCTCAACTCTATGGTCAACTAATCTTCGACAAAGCAGGAAAGAATGTCCAGTGGGAAAAAGACAGTCTCTTCAACAAATGGTGTTGGGAAAACTGGTCAGCCACATGCAGAAAAATGAAACTGGATCATTTCCTGACACCACACACAAAAATAGACTCAAAATGGATAAAAGACCTCAATGTGAGAAAGGAATCCATCAAAATCCTCGAGGAGAACACAGGCAGCAACCTCTTCGACCTCAACCGCAGCAACTTCTTCCTAGGAACCTCACCAAAGGCAAGGGAAGCAAGGGCAAAAATGAACTATTGGGACTTCATCAAGATTAAAAGCTTTTGCACAGCAAAGGAAACAGTCAACAAAACCAAAAGACAACTGACAGAATGGGAGAAGATATTTGCAAATGACATATCAGATAAAGGGCTAGTATCCAAAATCTATAAAGAGCTTCTCAAACTCAACACCCATAAAACAAATAACCCAGTCAAGAAATGGGCAGAAGACATGAACAGACATTTCTCCAAAGAAGACATCCAAATGGCCAACAGACACATGAGAAAGTGCTCAACATCACTCGGCATCAGAGAAATACAAATTAAAACCACAGCGAGATACCACCTTACACCAGTCAGAATGGCTAAAATCAACAAGTCAGGAAATGACAGATGTTGGCGAGGTTGCGGAGAAAGGGGAACCCTCCTACACTGTTGGTGGGAATGCAAACTGGTGCAGCCACTCTGGAAAACAGTATGGAGATTCCTCAAAAAGTTGAAAATGGAGCTACCCTACGACCCAGCAATCGCACTACTGGGTATTTATCCTAAAGACACAAAGGTAGTGATCCTCAGGGGCACGTGCACCCGAATGTTTATAGCAGCAATGTCCACAATAGCCAAACTATGGAAAGAACCTAGATGTCCATCAACAGATGAATGGATAAAGAAGATGTGGTATATATATACAATGGAATATTATGCAGCTATCAAAAGAAACGAAATCTTGCCATTCGCAACGACATGGATGGAACTGGAGGGTATTATGCTGAGCGAAATAAGTCAATCAGAGAAAGACAATTATCATATGATCTCTCTGATATGAGGAACTTGAGGGGCAGGGTGGGGGGTTGTGGGGGGTAGGGAGGGAAAAATAATGAAACAAGATGGGATGGGGAAGGAGACAAACCATAAGAGACTTCTAATCTCATAAAACAAACTGAGGGTTACTGGGGGGTGGGAGGGTAGGGATAGGGTGGATGGGTTATGGACATTGGGGAGGGTTTGTGCTTTGGTGAATGCTGTGAAAGATGTAAGCCTGATGATTCACAGACCTGTACCCCTTGGGCAAATAATAAAAATAAAATTAAAAAAAAATGAGGTTTCATTGGTGTATGTGATAAGACCTATTTAGTTTGGTTTTGAGACATACAAAAAGCTACATTTATTTATGTGTCTCAAGAGAAACTTTAAAACGTTGGTAAGGTCTTTCATTTTGTTTGTCTTGCACTTTACTGCTTCAAATCTACATTTTCTTTGTCATCCCACAATGGTGGTTTATGGGGCCATCGTAAAGAAAAATAGGCGAGCCTGCTGATAGGCAATCTGGTGCAAGATCCATTTCTTCAAATTATGTGTTTGTATATAGCTGCTTGGTGTATGAAATCAGCTCCTATGTTGAGTTCTTTTTCTTTCACATATTAACGACAAAGTTTAATAATGATTAAGGAACAACTATTATTGTTGTTGTTTTTAAGAAGATAATCTAGTACACAGATTCTGGAACCAGTGGACCTGAGTTTTAATTCCAGCTCTAACATAGTTTAACTGCATAGCTTTGGAGGATTTGCTTAACCTCTCTATGCCTCTGTTCCCACCTGTTAAATGAAGGTAAAAATGGTACCCACTTCATAGGTGAGTACCTTACAGGATTTAATATGCAAACGTATACGCATGTTCATAGACCTGCATACAACACACAGTTGATGCCATGTAAGTGTTTGTTGTTGATATTTCTTTGTTTGCTCTCTATGTGCAGTTAATATGTTAAGGTTTTTATACATATTACCAAATTTAATCCTCGGAGCAATCATCTGAATTTTATTAATATATTTGAAATGTTATGTAATTAGTCTGGCTAATAGAGACAGGACTCAAGCCCAGTGTTTTTAATCAATATGTTATCCTGCGTGTTGATCACACACACACACACACACACACACACACACACACACACACACACACACTCTCCCAGGATGTGAGGGGCTTTTTGCGGAGCATGTTCTACTAATGACCTAACTAAATCTATATAATGAATTCCACTTGATAGGTATAGTGTCCACTAATTCTGATGCCTTTTTCCTCCTTTTGTCCAAGGCAAGATTTATGAAATCCCAACATCTTTCAACCCACCTTTTTCTGCGCTGTTGCTTTTGCTTATTGTCTTTATCAAGTAATCACATTTGGAATTGTGTTACTTGGCAAGTGCTGAGTCTTCTCTTGATTATGAACGATCCCTAATGGTTCTTGACATTTGACTGGGGCTTCTTTTGGCTATATGCCAATTTACTTTTTTGTCCATGGGTATGCACTCACAAGCATGAATGCAAATGTGCACATGCATGTATATGTTAAACTTATTGTTCAATTTAGTAAGAAACTGCTTACAAACTATCTGATGATACAGGATTCAAGAAAACAGCGAAAAAGAAATGTATGTTCACATGTTGGATGTGAGGTCCCAGAGAAAACATCTGGGACAATTCAACGAACAGAGATAGCTAGGGGAGTTGCCTTTCAGTCAAATGAAAATAAAGGAAGTAAATGAAACTGCGCAAACACACTGAAACACATTGAAACCTAGTTTTAGGGGGACGTTTCAGTCAAAGAAACACAGGGCAAAAGTAGGCATATTGGAAAATAAAATGATCTTTTAAAAAAACTTGAGTTTGGGCGCCTGGGTGGCTCAGTGGGTTAATGCCTCTGCTTTCGGCTCAGGTCATGATCTCAGGGTCCTGGGATCGAGGCCCGCATCGGGCTCCCTGCTCAGCGGGGAGCCTGCTTCCCCCTCTCTCTCTCTGCCTGCCTCTCTGCCTCCTTGTGATCTCTCTCCCTCTGTGAAATAAATAAATAAAATCTTAAAAAACAAAACAAAACAAAAAAAACCTTGAGTTTATCAAAATACTGTGAGGAAGATATTTGATCCTTAGTGATATTTCTTGAAGAATCATTTTTTCTTATCTCCACTAGTAACCTCTTCTAGATGTTTTCATTGCTTCTCTCTCCTTCACAACAGGACTCTCTCCTCTTTTGCTCTAGATAAAAATTCCCCTTCCAACTTTCTCCCTGACCCTTCAAATCTCCTCCTCCCTTTTTTCTGCAGCCACTATTCTTTTGTCAACCCCTCTCCAACCTCTAGATTATGCATCACACTTGTAATCTCTGTCATATCCAGTCCTCAGAGTGCAGAAGAGAGAGGTAAGGAAACTGTGCCAGCAAAATGAGACCTTCTTGGAGAAGAGGAGGGAAGTAAGGCCAGGAACATTCAAATACTAATTATTTCTTTCCTTTCCTTTTCTTTTTTAATGCTGTTACACTTGAAACACTTTGAAGGCACATATAAGGCAAAATTATTTCAATCATTATTGCAGAAATGAAGTAAATGAAATTTGGATTTACCGACCCTACTAATCTACCCAAATATAAGTTCTTCATGACACTGAGCCTTTTTCTCAGTTTCTCTTTCTTTTTTTTTTTTTAAAGATTTTATTTATTTATTTGACACAGAGAGAGAGATTACAAGTAGGCAGAGAGGTAGGCAGAGAGACAGGGAGAGGAGGAAGCAGGCTCCCTGCTGAGCAGAGAGCCCGATGCGGGCCTCGATCCCAGGACGCTGAGATCATGACCTGAGCCGAAAGCAGAGGCTTTAACACACTGAGCCACCCAGGCGCCCACAGTTTCTCTTTCTCTATCTCTCTTTCCCTCTCATTTTCTCTCTTTCTTTCCACTCTCTCACAGACACACACACACACATAGACATACACACACACACACACACTCACACAGACACAGACACAGACACAGACATACATATAAACCCAGTTCTCTTCTGGTTTACATTTGAAGCTAACCAATGTACCCAACTTATTTTGCAATGTTGATCACAGGCAAATGATCTCTCAACCAGTTCTAGTCTTTCATTTGTAGGAATGTTGTTGTCTGAAGAATTGTGTCAAATTACCATATATAACAGAGATATAACAAAAAGGTCAAATACGGGATTTATAATGATGCATTTTTTATAGTTACTATTTAGTGATGGTTTAAAAAGAAAAGATGTGCCACACAATCAAGAATTTGGTTTCTATACTCTTACGGTAAGCAAAAGTTTGGCACTAGTAAAAATTTAATGTTTGTAATGTGGGAAACAAGAAAAACAAGTGGAGAAATTTTGATAGACAAACAGGGTTATAAAATATTAATATTAATATTAACAAGAATAGATACCATTTATTGAGTACTGCCTTTCTGCTAGAAACTGGGAAATGTTTTAAGCATACATTATCTAATCTAACCCTTAGATCAATACTGATAGAGATATTGTTATTCCATTTATAGAAGGAGGATCTGAGGTTTATATGGATTAGCTACCTATCTTCTATCAAACAGTGTGTAAATTGCAGAGCTGGGATTCAAATTCATCTCTACCTAAGCTATTGTTCAGCTTTCGACTTCATGGTGAGTGTGTGTGTGTATGTTTGTGTGTGTAATACATGTATGCATATTTATGTATATACAAATACACATAGCAATTGCCCCCATAGACAGCTTGCGATTTCAGGTAGGGAGAAGATGTTTAGGAGGTGAGGACAGCTTTCTGCAAGGGGATGGGATAGACGATCATAGTGCAGCATGTCACCTCAGTGTGTCTGGGGGCTGGAGGATTACAGAGTAAAGGGAGGACACCTTCCCAGTGGATTCTGTTATATGTAGCAGTTCATCACTCTCTTTGCTATCCTTTCCATGAGGTCCTCTCTCATAGTTTCATCTGCTTCTTTCCTGTGAGTATATTACTTTCTCTTTATCTGATTCATACCTGAGTTCTTCTTTTTTCCCCCTCTTCGCGTCTGCCTTCAGTGTTGAGTGTCCTCATTAACTGTGGCGTCTGCCTATCAGTGGATGGTGGTAAAACAGAAGGATATGTGCAGGGAAGTGAACACTGTTTCACAGGTGGCCTCATAGGAGGATCTGTGCAGAGTATCACAAAATTCCCAGGCACAGAGCACTGGTGCCTGTGGTTTATGGGCAGTTAAGAGACCCTCATTCCTGAGAGAATGGAATAGGGAACCAGGCTGGTCATGCTTTAACACAAACCTTTTCTAATACCATTTGGTACTACAAGTAGCGCCTGATTTTCATTAGTCTTGGACGCCTCTTATATGAACATCAAATGGCTAAATGTGTCCCTAAACCTCTGACATGAGGATGGGACTATAATTCTACATTATACATTCTCTTCATTTGGAGGTATGTCTAGGGGCCAAAGCACTGCATGGAAAGTCAGGCACATTGGTTTAGGTTTCCAGCTCAGCGCTCAAATGATGGTGTTGTGGAATCGCTTAGGGTTTTGACTTCCCACTGACGATAGAAAGCATCAGCATTGAGGCATCCTACATTTTCCGGGTACCTCAGAAGTCATATATGGGATGCGATGGGTTTCACAGCATTTAGACATGGTAACTAGACTTCTAAATGTACTATTTAGTGGGGAGACAAGCAGACCACTAGAGAGCTGAAACACTGTAAATAGGTATGCTAGAGGTTCCTGTTTGTTGTAATCCTGTGAAGTGCTAGAAGGCAACTTTATTCCATAAAATGGAGCCTCTTTTACCTTGTAGTAGAGGGCTTTCCTGGAGTCCAGAATGTATACTAATGATGACACAGAACATGTTTGTTGTTTCCAAAAATGCTCCAAAATGAAAGAACTCAAATACATGGAGGCTAGAGAGCATTTTACTAAAGAATGAATGGGTCAACCAGGAAATTAAAGAAGAATTAAAAACTCAGGAAAAGAAATGAAAATGAAAACACAACTGTTCAAAATCTTTGGGATGCAGCAAAGGCAGAAGAAAGTATATAGCAATACAAGCTTTTCTCAAGGAATAAGAAAGTTCTCAAACACATAACCTAATCCTACACCTAAAGGAGCTGCAGTAAGAACAACAAATAAAGCCCAAACCCAGAAGGAGAAGAAAATAATAAAGATCAGAGCAGAAATCAATGAAACAGAAACCAAAAGAAGAGTAGAACAGATCAATAAAACTAGGAGCTGGTTCTTTGAAAGAATCAATAAGATTGATAAACCCCTGTACAGACTTATCAAAAAGAAAAGAGAAAGGACCCAAATTAATCATGAATGAAAGAGGAGAGATCACAACCAACACCAAAGAAATACAATTATAAGAACATTTTATGAGCAACTATATACTGGCAAATCAGACAATCTGAAAGAAATGGATACATTCCGAGAGACATATAAACTACCAAAACTGAACCAGGAAGAAATACAAAACCTGAACAGATCCAATAACCAGCAAGGAAACTGAAGCAGTAATCAAAAATCTCCCAACAAACAAGAGCTCAGGGCCACATGGCTTCCCAGGGGAATTCTACCAAACATTCAAAGAAGAATTAATACCTATTCTACTGAAACTGTTCCAAAAAATAGATATGGAAGGAAAACTTCCAAACTCATTTTATGAGGCCAGCATTACCTTGATCCCCAAACCAAAGACCCCATCAAAAAGGAGAATTACAGACCAAATATCCCTGATGAACATGGATACAAACATTCTCAGCAAAATACTAGCAAATAGAATCCAACAGTACATTAAAAGGATTATTCACCATGACCAAATGCGATTTATTCCTGGGCTGCAAGCATGGTTCAACATCCACAAATCAATCAAAGTGATACAATATATTAATAAAAGAAAGAACAAGAACCATATGGTACTCTCAATAGATGCTAAAAAAGCATTTGACAAAGTACAGCATCCTTTCTTGATCAAATCTCTTCAAACTGTAAGGATAGAGGGTAAATACATCAATATCATCAAAGCCATCTATGAAAAACCCACAACGAATATCATTCTGAATGGGGAAAAACAGAGAGCTTTTCCCCTAAGGTCAGGAACACGGCAAGGATCTCCACTATCACCACTGCTATTCAACATAGTACTAGAAGTCCTAGCCTCAGCAATCAGACAACAAAAAGAAAAAAAAGGCATCCAAATCAGCAAAGAAGAAGTCAAACTCTCACTTTTTCCAGATGGTGATACTTTATGTGGAAAACCCAAAAGACTCCACCAAAAAACTGATAGAACTCATACAGGAATTCAATAAAGTGTCAGGATATAAAATCAATGCACAGAAATCAGTTGCATTTCTATACACTGATAACAAGAGAGAAGAAAGAGAAATTAAGGAGTTGATCACATTTACAATTGGATCAAAAACCATGAGATACTGAGGAATAAATATAACCAAAGAGGCAAAGAAACTGTACTCAGAAAACTATAGAATACTCATCAGAGAAATTGAGGAAGACACAAAGAAATGGAAAAACATTCCATCCTCATGGTTTGGAAGAACAAATATTTGTGAAAATGTCTATGCTACCTAGAGCAATTTACACATTTAATGCAATCCCTATCGAAATACCATCAGGCGCCTGGGTAGCTCAGTTGGTTAAGCCTCTGCCTTTGGCTCAGGTCATGATCTCAGGGTCCTGGGATCGAGTCCCACATCAGGCTCTCTGCTCAGCAGGGAGCCTGCTTCCCCCTCTCTCTGCCAGCCTCTCTGCCTGCTTGTGATCTCTCTCTCCCTCTGTCAAATAAATAAATAAAATCTTTAAAAAAAGACTACCATCAACTTTTTTCAAAGAAATGGAACAAATAATCCTAAAATTTATATGGAACCAGAAAAGACCCCAAATAGCCAGAGGAATGTTGAAAAAGAAAACCAAAGTTGGCGGGATCACAATTCCAGGCTTTAAGCTCTATTACAAAGCTGTAATCATCAAAACAGTATGGTACTGGCACATAGATCAATGGAACAGAATAGAGACCCAGAAATGGACCCTCAACTCTATGGTCAAGTAATCTTCGACAAAGCAGGAAAGAAAGTCCAGTGAAAAAAAGACAGTCTCTTTAACAAATGATGTTGGGAAACTTGGGCAACCAAATGCAGAAGAATGAAACTGGACCATTTATTTACACCACACACAAAAAGAGACTCAAAATGGATGAAAGGCCTCAGTGTGAGACAGGAATCCATCAAAATCCTTGAGAAGAACACAGGTGCCAATCTCTTCGACTTCAGCAACTTCTTCCTAGAAGCATTGTCAAAGGCCAGGGAAGCAAGGGCAAAAATGAACTATTGGAATTTCACCAAGATAAAAAGCTTTTGCACAGCAAAGAAAACAGTCAACAAAACCAAAAGACAACTGACAGAGTGGGAGAAGATATTTGCAAATGACATATCAGATAAAGAGCTAGTATCCAAAATCTATAAAGAACTTATCAAACTCAACACCCAAAGAACAAATAATCCAATCAAGAAATGGGCAGAAGATATAACTAGACAATTCTGCAAAGAAGACATCCAAATGGCCAACAGACACAAGAAAAAGTGCTCAACATAACTCGGCATCAGGGAGATACAAATCAAAACCACAGTGAAATACCACCTCACACGTCAGAATGGCTAAAATTAACCAGTCAGGAAACGACAGGTGTTGGCGAGGATACAGAGAAAGGAGACCCCTCCTACATTGTTGGCGGGAATGCAAGCTTTTACAGCCACTCTGGAAAACAGTATGGAGGTTCCTCAAAAAGTTGAAAATAGAGCTACGCTATGACCCAGCAATTGCACTACTGGGTATTTACCCTAAAGATATAAACGTGGTGATCCAAAGGGGCATGTGAACCCAAATGTTTATAGCAGTAATGTCCACAATAGCCAAATTATGGAAAGAGCCTAGATGTCCATCAATAGATGAATGGATAAAGAAGATGTATTATGTGTGTGTGTGTATACATACAATGGAATATTATGCAGCCATCAAAAACCCCAAATCTTGCCATTTGCAATGACGTGGATGGAACTAGAGGGAATTATGCTAAGTGAAATAAGTCATTCAGAGAAAGACAATTATCATATGATCTCACCGATATGAGGAATTTGAGAAACAAGACACAAGATCATAGGGGAAGGGAGGGAAAAATGAAACAGCTTAAGTCATGTACTCCATACCGTATTGCATCAGGGAACGTAAATTTGGGTTTCCCACAATTTGCATTCCTTTGACTGCATATGTTAATAACTACCTAATCATCCACTATAATACTGTATTTTCTCCTCATTACCAGAAAATAATCTGTATGCTTTAGTATTACATGGACATCTAATCCCGCTATACATTTTTCCTTACAGTTTTAATACCACATGATAATTCTTGTCAAAATCTATAATTTCCTTAAAGTTTAAAAAGTGGCAATTTATTAATTCTATTGTTCCTTCTATATATATTAGCTGGCATTCTCTCAAAATTAGAGCTTTTGCTTATAACCAAGGCTATTTGGTCACTTAAGATGTATTCCTCACTGGAAAACTTAATCTTGCCCATAATTTGGCAATTTTCAAAGTAAGTCACTGATTTAATTGAATGTCTCAAATGTTGACAAATCAGATAGTCAAGAGTTCTCTGGAAAGCATCATAAAAAACATGTTGATTTTCACAGATGAATTGTGGCGCAGTTGTCTATCATTATTCTGAAAATGTATTCACATGACAGGAATAAGCTGTCAAGAAGCAGTGAGCTGAAGACCAAAAGGACAATTTATTATGACAAAAAAACATGTGACTACTGTGCTAAGAAAATTCAAGGCCTCAGATTTTCTTGTTAGCCATTTCTGGGTAAAGCATTCAAGGAAGACACACCCAACCAGTAAAGTACTGACAAGTGAGAAAATACATACCACTTGCTTTGATAGGCATTCATTTCTACATGGCTTAATAAAGCCAATCCAGATTAAGGAAGAGTGGCCACCAATTCTTACTAGTAGAAATAGTAGGGGAAAAAATGTCAGGGTAATAAGAAAGCTTTAAAGAGGATGTAATCTTTGCACTGCTTGAGCCTATTTTGGGAATGGTGATGGTGGAAGAAATGCTGTTCTTTACTGTGTTTATAACCATGCTGAGCTTGCAAAAGGAAAACAGTCTTAAGTAATTAGATGAATATAGCAAGGCACTCAAATGTAAACACAAGAAGAATGATTTATATGGAGGTCTTCAACATATTTTCTATCTCCTAGAATTTATTTTAAAAAAAACCACAACATTGCAAAATAAAACAAACAAAACCGCAAAACCCAAAAAACCCAGCTTTGCAGAATTAGAAACTATCTTCTGTTACCTCATGTTAAGGTAAAAAGAAGTGCCAAGTTATTTTGGTAAAGCTGCTGGTGATAGTCATAGTCATAGGTTTTAATGAAGTAAGTCCAAGTAGTTGAACTTCTAGCAGTTGTCTTAGAATCATCCTCTCTTGGATGTTGTCACCTCTTCTTCTTCTTCTTCTTCTTCTTTTTTTTTTTAAGATTTTTATTTATTTATTTATTTGACAGAGAGAGTTTACAAGTAGTCAGAGAGGCAGGCAGAGAGAGGAGGAAGCAGGCTCCCCACTGAGCAGGGAGCCTGATGCGGGCCTCCATCCCAGGACCCTAGAGATCATGACCTGAGCCGAAGGCAGAGGCTTTAACCCACTGAGCCACCCAGGCGCCCTCACCCCTTCCTTTTGTACAAGTCTTGGATCACTTTGATTTCTGTGCCTTGATTGTCTGGAGAAAGTGACCATGGGACTTGGTGACATAAACTGAGTTCTCCCTCTCCCTTCCCCACTTTGCTGGAGAGCCAGCTTTACCTGGAAAGTCACATAGAACTCTGGTCTGGATGAGCTTTCAATAGCAAATGCCATTAGCTGGGACCCAAAGCATTCTTAAACCTTTGGTCCTAAACTCCTTCTGCTATACTGATCTCAAATCCACGCCACGCTGATATCTTTCATTTCTTCTAACACTCTCATGTCTGTTCTGTAGTTTTACAATGAGTTACCAGTTTTCCAGAAATATTGGCAAAAGTAATGTCCCGAGAATTTTTCAGGTTGAACTTTCTGAACACACAAGGTTTGTCAGTGTGGAGAGTGGACAGAAAATGGTATCTTGCAGAAGAATAGTAAAGATAACATTATTTCTTATTCTGGGATCATTTATTGAAGACTTACTATGTAGCATGAAGGAATAGCTCTTAAACAAATGTGTCATCTGTTCTCTACCAACTGTGTTAGTCACAGACCATGACTATTCAAAGCAATTAAGTCTATTAAGATAGAAAAATGATTTTGCTCTTGCAGGTAGGGTCTTCCATTTAACTTTTATCAAGTTTAAAGAGTAGGATCTAAAATGTTTCGAAGTCTCAGCTTATTGCCAGTTATATGGGCCTTTGAATGTTTTTATTGGTCACATTCTTATACTTGTTTATTTGCAGCAAAGAGCTTATGATATCACATACTTTCATAATAACAATCCAGTGATTCATGTAGCTCCTTGCTAACTTCACTTCCTTATGTATGCTTTATCTTTCACGCAAGCTTCAAATTTGCCTTTGAGACTATTACCTTTGGTTTAAAAAGACAAGAGAAAAAGAAAATAGGAGACATTTTGTACCTTTGTGCAAAGAATTCTTTGACTACAATAAACATTGTAATTAAATTGGTAACTCCAAGAACCCCGCAGTTGTTTTAAGAACAATTTTTCCCAGGTCTATAAAAATAAGAAATAAAAGTGCCATGCCCGGTAAGGCTTTTGAAATCAATTAGTTGTATCTTACAGCCAATGAACACTTTTGTTGGAGGTTTTGATCTGTGAGTTATGTTGACTTCAAAAGGAAACTTCTGTGGTGTGGGATGAAATATCATTTTGAGAATTTTAATTCTGTTTCAGTTCAGAACCAGAGGCTATTGTACTTAATATTCTCTGCATTGGCAAACTCTCTGGATTTCGATAGCCATGACTGTTAAAAACAAGAAAGTTTAAATGAGAGTTGGAATTGTATAGGTTTTTGGCACAAAGGTTATGATTTTCCTGAATCTTGTTCCTTCATTAAAAAGGGAAAAAGTTTCAAAATTTTCTAAACTTTGGGTAAAAAACAATATACATTTGAACTGTGTGGGCCCACGTACACATAGTTGTTTTTTTTTCCCCCCGATAAATAACAGTACAGAACTGTGAATGTATTTTCTCTTCCTTGTGGTTTTCTTAACATTTTCTTTTCTCTAGCTGACTTTATTGTAAGTATACAGTATACATAACATATAAAAGACAAAATATATGTTAGTCAACTGTCTACTGTTCATTGGTCAGGCTTCCAATGAATAGCTTGCTATTGGTAGTTAAGTTTTTCGGGAGTCATGAATTATACACCAATTTTCAACTATGTGGGCATTGATGCTCTTAACCCTTATGTTGTTCAAGTGTCTATAAGTGAAAGCATCATGTTGCTTTATTTTATTTTACCTGTTCAGAAAATTTGAGATCGTTTGCAAGCTACTAGATATGGGGAGGAATTATCAGTCAGGAAATTTTCCAGATACTTCCAAAGATTACATAACCTCTTTAAGTGTCTCCTAGGAAGGTCTGCTCACCCTACTGTATAGATAATGAAATGCAATGATTTGTGCCACAAAAGGCAATCTCACTGTCCTGGACGCCTTGCTTATGGCTCTCCCTGAAGACTCACTCTAGCTCCTGACTTTCCCCATTCCCTAGGACCTGGGTTACAGTGAGATAGGATATTTATTCCTTCATTCTCTAACCTTTATTTTGATGCTATGGGAAGATGCTCAGCTTCCCTTATAAACAGACGGCGCTGTACCCTATCTCCTGGAGTACAGCTCAGACGTCCAGCTGGAGAGGACATGGCCTCGGAACCTCAGCCTATCCTAAGGTGAAACAAACGTGAAAATCACAGAATTCCAGCCTTTGGAAGGTCTTTTAAGTTTAAGAATTTATCCCTCCCCTTCCCCACATCAATTTCCCCGCGTGTGGTTGTGCAGTCAATTTTGACTTCATTTAGCTCCATTATGTTTCTAAAACCACTGTGAGAAAAATCCCTGCATTTCCCTTTAGTGTCTCCCCATTGGTCCTACTTAGAAAATCAGATAATTCTTCAGCTTTGATAGTCTGTGTTTCCATAACGCCGTAGGCCTTAGCTTAGTGATGCCTCTCTTCAAGCGAGATTCATTCTGTGGGACCCCATGGTTTTGGGACATAATAATTTATTCAACAGACATTTATGGAATGCCTAGTAGGTGCCAGACACTGCTTTAGTTGATAGAGAGACAGAAGTCAGCAGAAAAAAAATCTCTACTCTCATAGAACTCATATTGTTCTAGGAGAAGAGAAGATAGATGAAAGGAAGAATTTAAAAACTATGGTCTGTTAGATGGTAATATGTGCTGTAGAAAAAAAAATAAAGATCAGTAGACAGGTTGCAATTTAAAACTGAGTCAGGAAAGCCTCACTGCAAGCCTCATAATGCAAGCCTCACTGAGGTGGTGACTTTGAATAAGAACCTGAAGGAGTTATTAGTAGAGGTAAGAAGAGCTCATCAGATATTTCAGAGAAGAGCATTTCAGGTAGATGAGACATCAAGTTAAAAGGCCTCAAGCCAGGGTTCCCAAGGACTGGCAAGGGGGTGGGACATAATAGCAACAAGGTTGGTTAGGGTCTTATACAGGCAACTGTAATAATAACCTTGGCTTTTATCCCAATTTAGCTAGGACGTCATACCTTTGAACAGAAGAGTGATACACTTGAACTTTTCTTTCCTAGGATGACTCTAGTTATTTTGTCAAATGTCTAGAATTGCACTGTCCAATACAGTATCCACTAGCTGCATGTGGCTATTGAGTACCTGAAATGTGGCTGATCTTAACTGAGATTAAGTGTTGTCAGTATAAAATCTGTATTTGTAAAAATCATACATACAGATATTGAAAACTTCATATGAAAAAATGAATATAAAATACCTCACTGATAGTTTTTAATATTGATTATATGTTGAAATGATAACTTTTTATATATTGGGTTAACTAAAATATATTGTTAAAATTAATTCTACCTGTTTCTTTTTATGATTATTTTTAATGTGGCTAGTTGCCATAATGCATCAATTGTAGTCCAACTAAACTTTAACACCTTCAAGTTATAAAATCCATTCCAGCCAGCCACAATTATAATTACTTATGGTTCTGAGTATGTCAGAATGAGCCTCCATGGCTGTCAGTTATGAAGAGACTGGTGGCTTTTCTAGCCTCTTAGTCCTGTGAGTTGCCTACATAGGCAAAACATTCTAGAAAGGATGAAAACAGCAAATGAGTTCTCTTTGGCTGAGAACCATGTGTTGAAAGCCAAACAGTTGGACCAAAAGGCTGAACACATAAGGAAATATGGAAGACCATACAAAATCAGATTATGTCTTTCATCCTTATTCTTTCTTTTTTAATTAAAAATTAGGGGGCTGGATTAAATAGTTCTTAGAGTTGTATCTAATGTTAATACTTTATGTTCTACTTTCTTCCTTCTGGTGCCTTCTCAAATACAGTAAAATGAATGTTCACATTCTATCTGCTGTGGTGGAGATGATAGCCTTCTGAAATCTTTTCATGGATAATCAAGCCTCATGGGTCACACTACACTCAGCAGCTAGTCATGGCCCAAATTTTAAGCTTCATTGGCAAAGCAAAGCAAGGAATTAAGTAGACCAATATGGAGAGAAGACAAATTGGACATTCTCATTGATACAGGGTAGATCCTCACATTCAACTATAATTTCAATGTTCTTTATCCAGAAAAAAAAATCTTTACTAATTTATCTAAGAAATTTAATAAACTTGATGATGCTTCTAAATCACTCAGCACAATGCCTGAAATAGAGTACACATCTAATAGGTGCATTTTGCAATAGTAACAATGATAGTATTTTAATTTTTTTGTGTCTTTCCAGTGCAGTGCTACTCTATATTCATTGAGCTTGGCCAGTCTATTAGGGCCCTCAAAATGCACAGCAACACTGACTTAACTTGTTAATAAACTGGAACTTCACACCTGCTCCCAGCAGCTCCCAAGAGGCCCTGTGAAGCAGAAACAGAGCTGAAATGGCCTAGGGATTGCTGGCTGATTTTTAAATCCTCAGCATTTGTGTTGGTCACACATACATTCACACTGCCAAATGAAATATATCTTTGTGCAAGAGCAAAGAGGTTGAGGTAAGCTGGTAGGTTGGCTCAGAGATGCTTTTATGCTTTTGTTCCTTTCCCTCCCTTCATTTCTACTTTAATCCAGAAAGGCATTTGTGCCTCTCCCTGTATATATACAGGACCCAGGAATTTCAAGTGAGTCTGTATGTGGGTTTGTAGTAATTGTTGGTCTTGAAGTCTGGGGAGCAGGCACGTGCACACAGCCATCTCTGGGTTCATGCTCTGGCGCCTGTTTGCCAAATCACGTGTTTTCTCTTGGTGCTGCATTTCTGATGGGTGCACTGAGATTTATGTTCATCACTAAGAATTTCTCTCCTACTGCTTAGTATTTAATTTTTTTTAAGTAATCTCTATGCCCAACGTGGGGCTCAAACTCAAGACCCCCAAATGAAGAGTCATATGCTCTCCTGACTGAGCCAGCCAGGCACGCCCTAAAAATTTTAATCTCAGTAAGAATGGATACATTTTTTATAGCCTATACAAAAGTCTCTAAGAACGTTCTAGAAGTATCTAAAGCAATTCCTTGGAATTAAAAGAACAGAACCCCAATGTTGTACCTATTCCAAATTTGTCATTTTATGTTTTCTTATTTTATGTGACTATAGAAATACATATAAAATACACATGTATTTACATATAAAATACATATATTTATATATAAATGCACTTGCATGTATTTGTACATAATCTTTATTCCTCGAGAAGTGGCTGAGACTCTTCATCAATTTTCATTTTATTTTCTTGCTATGATGACTGTGGATCTCTGTTTTTCTGACCAGAATGTAAGATTCATGAGGAAAGAATTTGTTTGATCATTCTCTACTATATTTCCTGTCTCTATAAAAGCACATATTAAATACCATATTGAGTACAGAAGAAACTTAAAGACTGGCATGGAACAAACATGGCATAAAGAATAATTGCTTTTAAAGGACAATAGAGACACTTGTGTGTTGCTCTTAAGTTTGAATGTGCATTAGAAGAACTGGGAGTTTGTCAAAAACTCAGATTCTTGGTAGGTCCTCAGAGATTTTGGTTCTGTCTGTCTGGGGTAGAGGCCAAGATTTTATCAAGCAACAACCTGTCCCTCTCCCTTTCCACAAGTCATTCCAAGACAGGTGGTCTGTTGAACCACACTTTGAGAAACACTTCCTTATTATCTGCTTTTTATTTCTATGTACTGAATAACGAGTATTCGAAGCTTAGTGACTTTGTTTCTCTCCCCGTTCTGTGATAACATTAATGGAAGGACTTTTAGGGTTTTTTTTCACCTCTTTATTCCCTATATTAGAAACATAAGGATTTGGCCAATAATCATAAAAAAGAGCATGCTATTTATCAACAGAAGCTTAAGAGGAGTTGGGGCTGACTGACATTAGGAAACGAGACCAGGATACAATGTGACCAGCCAGGTTTGGAAAAGAAAGAGCACTAGTGAATCTGCTTAGAAACAGCATAGAGAGAGCAAATGAGGTTTGAATTAAGAGCCGAAGGGGACAGGAATTGGTGAAGACAGACCTGGATTGTGTGTTAAGACAGGTGTTCAGGAGGGTCCATGACAGAAACAACAAGAGGAGAAGCCATCTGCTTACGGGCTTCAGATTGAAGCAGAGAAGTGAAGTTGAGCCTCGAGTTTAGGGCGTTGTGGCTGGGATTTAGCCAGAAAGGATCTGGCATCCCCAAGGAATTGGAAATAAGGGAAATAGCTGGGCTAGCCTGTGTATGAAACAGGTTGGAACTAAAAAACAGGCTTGTACATCATCATTTGCCAAGTTGGACTCTATGACTAGGCTGGGTAGTTCTAAATGATCTGCCTGTGGGTGCATTGGGCTCTGAAATCTTTCACCCTCCAGAAGAGAACTGTTTTTATATTATTTTTATTCATTTATTTTTATTTTAAAGTGGCTTGCTGACATAGAATAAAGTACAGATCAGAAATGTGGGGCAAGATTGGTGGAATCCAAGATTGTGACTGAAGACTGCCTTATAAAAAGAAAAAAAAATTAATCTCCTTTGACCTTGGAAGTGAAAGTGATCAGTAGTGAACAGGGAAATTTTGCGTGTATGCCTCAAGTAGTGAGCACACAGCTCTCAGCTCTCAAAAGGTGCTAATTGAACAGCTGAATGGGTAACTGGTGACCTCCGGACACTCTTGCCTAGAGCAGTGGGTGGGTAGACAAGATCATTTTTCAAAATGATACACCTACATTTTCTGCTCATTCCACTCACAGCTGAAATAGTCTAGATGATTCCAGTAACTGTGTGAAGTTGCATAAGAAATTTAACTTCTCAGCATGTATTTTTATTTTTTTCATTTTATAGGAAAGCATATAGCCTTTCCAAGGATAGAAACTAACATCTATACCAAAATCACAAGAATACATTCTAGCTCTAGAATTCAATATCTAAGTAGGTTCTAAATATAAATGAAAGACACCTGTAACAAAAACATTTATTTAGTTGTAGAAGATATGATGGCTAAGAGTTTGTTCCCTCAAGCCTTGCAGTCAAGGAAAAACAAGATAAATCCCAATCTTTGTTATGGCTCGAGGGTCTAGAATCAAGACTTAAAGTTATTTCATGTAACATTTTAATGAGAGGAAAGGGAAAATGTCTTGGACTAGATTACTAAGTAAGGAACTGACAAAACACATGGGATGAATGACCATGTTTCCACTGGACACATGTATAGGGACCACAAGAGTAGGAAGTAAGAGGTCAATTACAAAACTCCCCCCAAACAAGTGTCCCTCTGTGTGACTTGAGCACTGAAAAGAACTAGTGGTATCCTACAGGAAGTTAATACCGTCAGCATTTTCCCCTTCCCTTTACAATGAGTTTTAAGTAAAATTTCTCTTCATTTATTGTGCAAATGATCACTGTTCTCTGCTATGTACTGTGCTGGTGAGAAAAAGAGAATAAATTAGATGGGAGTGGAAGATGAACCATGAGAGACTATGGACTCCCGGAAACAAACTGAAGGTTTTGGAAGGTAGGGGGTTGGGAGGATGGGTGAGCCTGGTGATGGGTATAAAGGAGGGCACGGATTGCATGGAACACTGGGTGTTATACGCAAACAGTGAATCATGGACCACTACATCAAAAACTAATGTTGTACTGTATGGTGACTAACACAACACAATAAAAAGAAAAAATTAGATGGGATTCCTGCCTTCAGGCAGCTCAAATGTAGAAAGCTATGGTGTGAGGCAGGAAGCTTGAAGGACTTTACAGGGTTCTGATAAGGTGGTATGAGGGTTCACAGAGAGGCTGTACCACATCCAGCTGGAAGTCAGGGAGGCTTCATGGAAGAGGTGGAGGATGTGAATTGGACCTGATGATGGACAGAACTGGAAAGAGTTTGGAGAGCTGGTGTGAATTTTAGATACAGAAATTCTGGTAGGACTGAAGGCAATGGAACAGAAAATAGCAGGTTATATTTGCGGCTGACCAATGAGTAATCTGGTTTGCTTGAGACAAGTGACTCTAAGGAAAGGCACAGCTGGAGAGAGAAGTTGGAGAAATATTTGAGTGAATAAATTGACTGATGAACAGTATTGGATTATTTACTTAGTCTAGAACCTTCACCAGCAGTACAACCAGGGGAGAGAACATGCTGAAGAGGATTTTGTAAAGAGATTGCTGAGTTTTTCTCTGTAGAATGGTAGTCGCAAACTCAACTACCTAAGAGAGGGAAGTAAGGTAGATGAACTGAGCCCAGTGTAGGAAAAATAGCAACTGAAGGGAGATGATTGAGGTCAATACATCCTTGGCCTGCATGTCAGGAGGTGATTAGGACTGGGCTGAAACATGGCTGAGAAGATGGAACACATTACTTCTGAAGATGACAGCTGCTAGGCAACTCTAAACACTTGCTGCATTGTAGAAACTGAGGTTCAATCTGACCAAATATTCAAGAGAAACCAGAAGCTCCTATTTTATGTTGGCAAGGAATTCAAATTTTTTAAGAAAGTAGACCTCAGCATTGTGTGGGCCAAATAAAATAGGTCTGGAGGCAGTGAGTTTGAGACCTCTGATGATTGCTTAGGAGCCCTTAAAGAAAGGTGGAATAGGGAAGGGACTTACCCGTGAAAAGAAATGAAAGCACGGCATTGCTAGGAATAGCAGAATAGCAAAGAGCCATTTGGAAAGCCCTAGCTTATTTGATTATTTGTTCAGTGTCTGTCTCAGCAGACTATAAACACCTCGAGACTGGAGACCCTCCCTGTTTTGCTCCCTGACACCTAGAAGAGTGCCTAACATAACATGGGCATGAAAATAAATATTTATTGAATGGACATTATTCTTAGAAATTTATCCTTAAGGCTAATGAGAAGGGGTAGATTCTGGGGGTTTTTTTTTTCCCTTTACTTTAGATGAAGGAGTATATTGATATGTGAATAATTATATTAATGACTTGTAATTTTATCACATCAATACATTAGTAAATATTTCATTTTTGTTTTCAGCAGAATCTTTTCATGTACATTATTACAAAACCCTCAGAGTTTATAACCTATGTGGAATCTCTAAAATAATTGTGATCATTACATTCCTTTAACCAAAATGCTTCAGTGATCCCTATCACTTACTGTATAAAGTCTAAACTCAACATAATTCAAAATTACTTCAGTGATCTGGTTTTAAATGTTTCCTTAGTTCTATCTTTTCTTTCTATCTCCCAATCCTGGAATAAGTGAGTAGGAAAGTGGCTTTTGGTTGCTGAGAAGAATTATTAGGGGACTTTTGATTCTGAGTATTAGGGGACACTCTTCATATTTTATAGTGGTCACAGAGACACACTGAACACCAAGGGCATAGGAGATGTTATCAGTTGCCAAAGAATCATGTGAAAATTGTGATTGGGTTCAAGCTACTATCCTTGGTACCTCTGTACAAACCTTGAGTTGTGCTTAGTTGTCCTTTGTAGGTATAGAACCTAATACATAGGCATAGAAGAATTTTAAATGGTTTGTTAATATCCAGAGTTTGCTTTATCAATGACTTTTGTTCCTGTTTTTTTTTTCTTCTGGTTAAATATTCTGTTTGTGAATGTTGCAGGTGATATTCACATAATGAGGAGGAAAACTCTGCAAAACTTTCTAAAAGTGTTTTTTTATTTCTAAACGTTCTTTTACCCATTTTATTCTATGTGTTAGAGTAATATTTCTCAAACAGCAGTCTAAGGAACACTTATATTAGAATAAACTAGACTGTTGAAAACAGATTCCTGGAACATACCATAGGTACATGCTGAATGTAAATCTCTTGGGGAAGGGCACAAGGTTCTGCCTGTTTATAAAGCTGCTCAGGGGGCACCTGGGTGGCTCAGTCAGTTAAACATCCAATTCTTGATTTACTCAGGTCATGATCTCAGGGTTGTGAGATGGAACCTTGGGTCAGGCTCTGCCCTCAGTAGGGAGTCTGCTTAAGATTCTCTTTCTCTCTCTCTCTCCCCCCTTCTTCCCCTCCCCTGACTTACATGGGCATGATTTCTCTCTCTCTCTCTCTAAAATAAATAAATACATCTTTAAAAAAAAATAAAGCTGCTCAAGTGATCTGGATGCATATGAAATTTAAGAAGCCCTCTTTGAGGGTACGTGGTCAACCTAGAAATGGTACCATTATCAGTGGGTGGTCCCCCTTTTTTCTTTCCCCTGTACTAGTATAGAGCTTGTTCCACAAAAATGCTACCCTCTGGAAATTTGGCTGGGAGTATTGGTACAAACACCTGCATCCCAGATAGGCACATCTGTACAGCTGGTACAAGTGAGCCAACTTTGGCACATGTCACGCACCACTTGCTTAATTCAGAGTACATTGAAAGAAAGATGAGGATTTCACACTGACATCTTCAGCACATTGGTCATTTTCCTTTCTTTTTTCTTCTTTTTTCCCCCCTATTTATCTTGATTTGCAGTCATTTTCTTTTTCATGAACAAGAATTGCAGGGATACTGAATATCAATAAGTAAATAACTCATCCAGTTGAAGCCAATGCTCTGTGAGTATAAGTCACTTTATACAGAAAGACTTAGGAAGCTGGTGGTGCTATTTACAGGGATAGACTTTTCATTTATTTATTTATTTTTAATGGATCCAGTTTTCTATTAAAGCCTCCTAACAATTTAAGGTTTATCAGTTACTGATTATAAAAGTATGCATAGCTACACTAAAATAGGATCAGAAAATAAAAGAATTACATTTTTTTTCTTTTTTCCTAACGCAAGTAACCTTCGTATCAAATAGATGGTTAATCTTATCTACCAAAATGAGATACCAGGAAAAGTTCATATAAGCTTTCAGGGAGGCAAGTGTGAATACGTTTAGCTCTCTTTTCTTTTCCCTCTTCCTTCCTTTCTTTCTCTCTTTTTTCTTTCTTTCTCTCTCTCTCTTTTCTCTACCTGTATTTTCCCCTCTTATATTCTTTTTCCTGCTAGATCTAGAGGAAAGAATACTGCATTACAAGATAGAAGGAAAGAATAACAGTCCGTTGCTAGAATCACAGGGAGCCAGGAAACAGTCCATTGGAGGAGGGTCAGAAGTCATAGCTCAGGGGTAGAGGGAAGGGAACTGGGTTATGTTGTTTAGCTCTAAAGAAAAAGCTGCCTATTGTTTTAAAACGGGAGGTGGGGGGGGGAGCCAGGAAGAAGTTTCCACAAGGTTTTTTAAAAAGACCATGATGAAACTTTCTGACAATTAAAACAAGTGGTGACAATGGCGGCATATACATAGAGAGAGAGAGAAAGAAGTAATTTAGAGCTTTTCTTATACTGTTCAAGGCATTCTGCTAAGTGCTTTGACTGCATCAGCACATTGAACTACATAAAAACCCTGCAAGGCAGCAATCCTCCTATTTTATAGGTGAGTAAACTGAGCCTTATACAGGTTAATTATCTTGTCCAACATTATGCAGTGGCAGAGCCAGCATGTGAGTTCAAGTAGTCTTGCCTCAGACTTTGCAGACTTGACACTCTTCACCACTCCCTTGTGACTGCTGGAAAATACAGCACAGAGAAGCACTAGTTACTAGGGGTTAGTGACTCCTGCTAAAGAAAGAGGACTTGGAAACACCCCAAAGAAAAAGCAGTTTAATTGCTAATCAGGATTGGCCAAATCTGGGTTGGCATTAAGAAAAGAAAAAGAAAAAGAAAGAGGAAAAGAAAAAAGAAAAGTTCTGCATTATACCATCAGATGGTCCAATCTGCCCTTTGCTAGAAGGTGTGGGTGTGGGAAGAAGCAGAAACAGTCAAATTATTTGCATGATATCTGTGCTGGCTTTGTCAAACAGTGTTGCTTTAAAAATCAGCTGGCAGAAGAATGTGCTGAATAAAGCTGAATAACCTGAAAGATATCCACCAAGTCTGTCTGCTGTTAAAACTCAGCAGAATATGGTTGCAGTTCATCTCCCTTCCTTGCTAAACAGGGATGAAAATGCTGAGTGTTTGCCAGTCACTTGGAAAATGCCTCTGAAAAAAGGCAGAGCCTGGCTGACCTCTTGTCCCTTCCAGTGGACTGCTGTCCAAGTGAGGAGCTCCAGCTACTCTTCCACTCCCGGCAGCATTGCCCTCTACGGCCAGCTCGTCGTGGCTTTGGAACTGTGGCAAGGGAGCAGACATATTAAGTGAGCAGTTCGCCAGTCTTCAACGCTGTGTTGCCGAAGCTGATTTTGCAGTCTTTACAATAGACCCAGCTACGGAGCCCCCGCAGGAATTTCCTCTTTGGGATCCTTTTATTCTTGCCACAGCAGAACCTCTCAGAAATCTATCCCGTGCTTGCCAGGTATGGCGAGATTAAATAATGCCAAGCTGACACTGTATGCCTTGAAGTTCCCGTCGAAGGATTTTATTATCTCCCGACATAGATTGGGGCACGCACATCTGCTCATATCTGGCACACATGTCGTTTTGTCTGGTTCCATCACTAGGGGCAGGAATATATTTTTTTAAGATTTTATTTATTTATTTGACAGAGAGAGAGAGAGAGATCACAAGTAGGCAGAGAGGCAGGCAAGGAGAGAGGAGGAAGCAGGCTCCCTGCTTAGCAGAGAGCCCGATGCGGGGCTCGATCCCAGGACCCTGAGATCATGACCTAAGCCTAAGGCAGAGGCTTTAACCCACTGAGCCCCCCGGGCGCCCCAGGAATATTTTTCGGGAATATACTTTAACAGTGGTTTCGAGCCTGAGAAGTAGCAGATTTTTGTTTCCTCCTTTCCCAACATTTTCTTGACCATTCTCCTTTTCCTTTTCCATTCCCACTCCCATTTCCTTCTCTTCTGATATCAGAATTTTGGAACAACAGGAAAAAAGAAAATCTAAGTCATTGCAGAAATCCAGGAATCATTCTCGGTGGATAACATTCTTTAAGAATGAGAGTGAGTTTCCATTATTCAGTCACCAGAGTTGTACATTGAGTTCATCCGTGTCAGGAAACTTTCAGTAAAATACACAGAATCCCTTCTATGTCACAGGATGATATGAGGAATAAATGAAGTTGTGCATGGGAAAGCATAAAACTCAGTATTCAGCACAGAGGAGGTGTTCAAGAAAGGTTAGTTTCCTACTTCCTTTTTCCCTTTTTTTGTGTCTTAAAACTCCTGAAGGAATTATTTTGTTTTGATCCTTTAAAAACAGTAAATTGAGAACAGAATGCTAAAAAAAGAATTACGTAGAGTTTATCAGAGTTGACATAAACAAGAATATGTGTGTGTGTGTGTGTGTGTGTGTATATGTAAGCTGCTAAAAATAAAAATTTATAATTGCAGTGTGGTGCTGTGTTAACAGGCATTTATCAGAGTACTGGTGACCCTCAGGGCTAGACTACTGCTAAGGTTTTACTCGATGTCTGACCACAGAACTCACCAGGGATTAGTTCTCTCTGTTTAGAAAAAGCCTCATGGGTTATGTAAAAGCCAAACGTGAATTCCTATGCTGGGGAAAGAGGTGATGGGAAGTCAAGGGAAACAGGAAGGGAAAAGAACCCCGGTTTTGTGTCACATTTCATATCTGTTTCTAGTGCTTTCATGGCTCTCAACACAAATGCTGCTGGGATCTGTAAGCCAATCAGAAATTCTGGTTTTCTTCTCCTATTATAGAAAGTTATTATATCATCTCTTTGTAGAAGATAAAGATCTTCATGGAGTCCAAACCAGAATCCAGAGTTCTGAACTCTGTGACATTCTTGGTTGAAAGTGAAAAAATTAAACTAGCTTGTTGACTTATTCATTTATGTAATTCAAAGTAGGTAAAGGAGTCATACACAATATATAAACAATTGGGTGTGGCTATCGTTCTAATAAGCCTTTATTTACAGAGTCAGTTGGCAAGTAGGCTTTGGCACAGGGGCTGTGGTTTAGGACTCCTTCTCCAGCTGCAGACCCATGATGTGGAGAAGTAGTTACAGCGGCCTCTTGTCCTCTACCCAGTATAACACAAGCCAATGGTCCAGTGACTCTACCAGTGACCTAGCACAGAAATAGCAAATGAGATTTATCTCATCAGTCACTTTTAAACACTTGGTAGAGAATGCCTGTGCCTGTGCAATTGTGTTGAGAAGGATTTTGAGATTGTGTCTCGGCTAAGTAAAAAAATATCCCATAACCAATTAGCAATGTTTAAAACAGGCGCTGAGGGGGATGGAGTAGCATACATCATGGTCATGTCATGTTCTCGTCATTTTTGTTGTAGCGTACACGACCAACATGGCCTGATCCTCCTTCACAGGTTGAAAGTTTTTGGTACTAGTGCCTCAAAAGGTTTTTCTGGCTTGACTTTTTTCCAAGAGCCAAGTTTGGCAAAGGCCTCACTCAAAGCCATTGCTCATTTTTTCAATTCTTTTTTAGTATAGAAGTGATAACATCATTGAAAATATTTTATCAGATGGAATTCATCAGATGTCAGAACTAACTCATTTTATGAAATACTCAGATGAGATACCGCTTGCTTTTTGGTATGCTGGAAGTGGAAGGTAAAGTAGAATTACATTTTTTAAAAGTCTTCCTTTAGTTCTCACTCCTTTTGCACATGTATTTAACTAGTTAGTGATGTACTCCCACTAACATTTCTGGTTTTTTTTTTTTTTCCTTTCCTAGAGAAGACCAGCACCATTTTGAAAACCACCAGGAGGAGTGACAATACCAAGTAAGCTATTTAAGAATCCTGCCCACAAGAAAGGGGAACCCTCTTACACTGTTGGTGGGAATGCGAATTGGTGCAGCCACTTTGGAAAACAGTGTGGAGATTCCTCAAAAAATTAAAAATAGAGCTACCCTATGACCCTGTAATTGCACTACTGGGTATTTACCCTAAAGATACAGATGTAGTGAAAAGAAGGGCCATCTGTACCCCAATGTTCATAGCAATGTCCACAATCGCCAAACTGTGGAAAGGGCCGAGATGCCCTTCAACAGATGAATCAATAAAGAAGATATGGTCCATGTACACAATGGAATATTACTCAGCCATCAGAAAGGATGAATACCCAACTTTTGTATCAACATGGATGGGACTGGAGGAGATCATGCTGAGTGAAATAAGTCAAGCAGAGAAAGTCAATTATCATATGGTTTCACTTACTTATGGAGCATAAGGAATAACAGGGAGGATATTAGGAGAAGGAAAGGAAAAGTGAATTGGGGTAAATAGGAGGGGGAGATGAAGCATGAGAGACTGTGGACTCTGAGAAACAAACTGAGGGTTTTGGAGTGGAGGGGAGTGGGGGGATGGGTGAGCCTGGTGGTGGATATTAAGGAGGGCATGTATTGCATGGGGCACTGGGTGTGGTGCATAAACAATGAATTTTGGATCACTGAAAAAAAAAAAAAAAAGAATCCTGCCCACAGACACCCAAGCACTATATGCAGCTGTGTGATAAAACAGATGGTGCTTCTCGAAAACATAGGTATTGGGAGGCAGTAGGCAGCTGTTAAAACTGGATCCCCATCGTTCAGAATTCAAAGGAAAGGGGATTTTAACCATTAGTTTCTCCAACTTAATATTTAATTACCCTCAGAAGAAAAATAAGGAATTTCTCTTCAGAATTCCTTATGAATCATACCCGAAGTTTCACCAAACACGTTTATTGCAGTTGTCTCAACAGTAGCTGTGTGAGCAGAGACTGCAGGAAAAGTCTATCCACAATTCCTTTTAGTTAGAGTTTGGTTTTAACCAGCTCCTTAATCAGTTTTTTTTTTAATTTTTTTTGTATTTTATCTAAAAAAGTAAATTTAAAAATATGTATTAAAAATAATTTTGAACACTTTCTTATGAATTAGATTAGAACTTTTTCTCTTATGAAAGAATGAGGTGTGAAAGAATGGGAGAAAGGATGGAGACAGAAAAAAGAGAAAGAAAAGGTTGAGGCAGGGGTTCTTATCCTAGGCTTGTCTCAGAGAGAATTTTATAAATTACCTGCAATTGTATGCAAATGTGTGCGTGTGTGTGTGTGTGTGTGTGCACACATGTGAAGTTTATTATGGGCATGTCAACTGAAAAGCACTGCTATAGAGACTGAATTTTTATCCAGAGAGAGCATCCTAAAGAAGTTCTGGAATTGCAGAGTCCAGCCTGAGGTCTGGGGAAGGTTGGGACCAAAGAAAAATGGACATTAATTAAGAAAAATATTATGTACATCTCAAGTTTGCCTAGGTTCGGCCCTGATCCTAGCCACACAATTATCGGTCTTGGAACCCAGGCGGAATCATAGCAGCCAAGGCAGGCTTTTCTTGGGAATCAGTGACATATGACTGCTTCCTTCTTCTCGTTGTTAAGATAACAGCTGGTGTGCCCTGGAGAGGCCCTGACAGTGAACGATAGCCCAAGGACAAGGCACCAGCTGAAAGCCAGCTTGGCTGCAAATTAGAGTATAATGGCAGAGTGGCTTCTGCTGAGAAGCGATTTGCATCAGAGCCCACCGACAATGCACATTCTGTTGGGCAGGCATTTGTAAGAGAAGGAAACAAGAAATACTTCATTTGTCAATAATTTAGAAGAGGATTCAGCAAAGGAAGAGAGGGAGCAGAAGACAGGGAATCTATGATATCTGTTTTTAGGTTATGCTACATAGAACGCTCATTTTGCTACTCCAAGGGGTAGATCCCTATCAAACTCACCTCCATGTACTTGCTCATTGCCCCTCCCATAGTACTTTGCTTATAACTTTATTATAAAACCATAGAAATACAGTGCTTAGAGATATATTTCATTAAATTGTGTGTTTATAATGCTTAGGTATGTTTTCCCAACGATCAGTTTACTATGGGTTTCACATCAACACTCTTGCATTCTAAGAATTCTATATATATGTGTGTGTGTGTCTGTCTGTCTGTGTATGCACATACACATACTACATAATGCACTTTTAACTATATACATACATATCTTTAATTGTTTCAAGAAATCTTTAAGTGTTTTAAGAAATAACTAGGCCTTGTGGAAGAATCCTGATAACGTGAAACATCAGAGGAGAGATCCAATAAGAAAGAGCTCAATGAAATTCTCTGATAACGAAGACAAAATGCTGAAGAAAGAAAACAGAAACATAAGAAGACAGAAACAGAATAGGATTCATGAAATAATAATCAACTAAAAACGAGGAGGAACATCACATAGGAACAGATGTTATAGCTATCAGCAAGATAACACGTTATATTTGGTATAAGATAAACACATCTAATGAATGAGACTCTTTGTTAAGGTAACTGTGAAGATCTACTAGAATGGCATATAGATATATGGTAAATTTTGGTGGTTGATATGCTCTGTTTGTCTGTTCCATCTATGGTGGGTTTCATGGTAGTAGAGACCGTATCTTAATCCTTTGACGATCTTTAGTGCTTAGTTCAACACGCATCACACAGAGAGTGCTGGATAAATATTTGTAAAAAAAAAAAAAAAGAAGAAGAAGAAAAGAAAAAAGAAAAAAAACTCTGTCTGAGACGTAAAATTTCTTTGTGATCTGTCTGATCTTATCCAGAGTTCCTATTTTTCCATTTCTCTCTATTCGTCCTCCTGCCTTACTCATCACTGCCTCCTGAAGCCATGCTAGAATGCTCTCTCCTCTTTGCCTTCCCCAATCTGCTTGATACCCATTTATGCTTCAGCAGTTTACATCCCAAATGTTCCATGAGGTCTCATCGGTTTGCTCTTTGTATGTTGATTTCCTTCTCCTCTAAGTTGGAACCCAAAATGTTCATTTTTCATTGACTATTTCACTTGTTCAAGGCTCATTTCCTTGCCTAGACTACATGTTCTTTGTCAGAAGGAACCATAATTTGAAGAAGGTGAAGGTCTGTATTTCCCATGTTGCCAGGGACACTGGGGACTTCTTAGACCGAGACATGCTTGCAAAGTAGCAAGCGTTTCTGGGAAGGAGAGGAATCTAATGTCATGGCAGAAGTGAACATAAAGGACCCCAGTGTGACAGGTGGGTGGGGATCCAGACTCAGAGGTTTTCCCAGACTTTGGGGGTAGCTTTACCCTCTGCAGGAGCTCACCTCTGTGGAAGATTTGATAAAGCAGGAGGCTGGGCCCCTGGATCTAGTGTGCTTACTGGGGATTGCACAGTTGGCTAAGCTTTCCATTCATTTCCTATTTCAGCAGCTGTAGTCTCAGAGTCTACATATTGAAATTAGATGGGTTTCTTTTATGTGGTTATAACCATTAGCCGCTCTTTCCCTCTAGGGCATAAGTTAGTAGCAGCTAAGTAAAGAGTGGCATGGGGATTTAGTCCATGTTCTATCATTAGCAAGATCCTCTCTTACTGTCTCTGATTTTAGGGAGAGCTTAAAATAAGAACAAAATTGTTCCTATATTGTCATCTGGCATTTACTGATTTGACAGCATTTTCAGTACATGGAATACAAAAATAAAACTCTGATCTAGGTATTGTGCTAACTTGTTAGGTTTTTTTCCTATGGTTTTTCAAAGTAATTCAGTTATAATACCCGTCAATAGATTAGTGTTCAGTAAGAAGAGAGAAAAAAATGTATTCCTATCTTTGTCAATCAAAAAACCCCAGAAAACTAAAAACTTGCTATGTAAATTCTAACCTTCTGTCCTTGTAAGCTCTACTTTGGGAATAAGGAGACTTTACTCTCCTGAACTTGTAGAATATTTTTGTATAGCTAAGCAATGATGTAGTGTTCTTTAACCTTGTTTTCCATAAAACCATCTAATAGCCTATTGGAAGAATAAAGAAAGGCAAGATGCAGGATCTATCTCAGTGTGATAGGATTGTTCTATGTGCCGGTGGTTTACTAATAGCTTTATTATTCAACCATGTAAGCAAAAGAAAGCACTAGAGCTCAGAGAGAACTCAGACAGATCTGCTTTCAGCATGTAACTAAACCAGTGTGTAGAAACAAGTAATTAAAAGGACACAAAGCCCGTAATCAATTGCGCACCGGTTATCTTTGATTGCTCTTGCAAAGGACAAATTACACACAAGGCTCTTGCAAGCCTGAAGAAAAAGAGGTTCTATTATCTTCTTTTTGAAATCATTTCTCTGCAAAGACAAGGGCGTCCCTATTCCAGATCTCTTGGTTTAATTAAAAGGACACAAACATCAGATGATGTTGCAGCATATCGAATGTTTCCCTGTCAGGGCAAGGGAGTGAAAGGAGAGTGGGGGAGGAGGAGGAAGGGGTAGTGGAGAATGTGGGGGTGGGTTGGGAGAATTTCTTTTCCATAAAGGCTGGCCTTTTTCACTCTGACCATCTGTTTTCTCATGGTGAAAAGCCCCATTGCTGGTATCCTGGCATAGCTTTGCATGTCTTTGTGCTTGAGGGACATTCAATCTTGCATCTGATACATGCTGATCTGTGACACTTCCTAACAAATGAGGCTTTGTTCAAACAAAGAGACTCCCTGATAGGAACTGTAAACTTGGAGCTTGGTATCCTGTAGGAAAGGCAGGCTATGGCTGAGCTGGCACAGGAAATTCCCTTTGCAATGCAGCAGAGCCCAGGGAGGTAACACCCCATGCAGGCAGCGGCTCTTTCGGCTCTTCCCAGAACTCTTCTCATCTCCACCTTCTCTTCAGAGATGGCAGGCTTGGAGCACAGCTGCATTTGGATGGGAGAATACGCCCCATCTCCATTACAGGCTGAAGCTCATTCCCAGGGATAATGGCACTTATCTGTATAGCTTCTTCATTTTACAAAGCATTTTCACCGTCATTAATCCATCCGCTACAATAACCTCATAAGGCCCCATCCAAATGTGATCATTTCCAAGAGAACAATTTTGTAAATACGAATGCCAATACCTCCTCGTCTCTCTTATCTTCCTTCTACGTCCTCCCTTTGGTCTCTCTCTTCTCTTCTCTCCCTTCTTATTCCCCCAATTCATGACCTTGAATTTGAGGTTTCCAACTTTGAAACCATCCGTCTTTTCATCATATGATGTCTATGTAGTCCCTTGCCACTTAGGCTTAGCCGTCCAAATTTGAGAGTGTGTAATGAGCTGCTGAAGATGGATTTTGATTTGGAGCCTGTGACAGAGAAGGCCTCAGCTCAGGAAAACACTACTTGCTCTTTCTAGTTGTGATTTAGAATCTTGTTAGAATGTAATTGTCTTTAGCAAGAATCTCCCCTTTTAACACGCTATTTCCTCATTTTGGCAAACTCCTACACACTCACAGAAGACCTAGCTGAGAAAGGGGCTTCTCCTGCAGGCTGTGTCTCCTTCCTTTAGGCAGTTAATTGGTGTTTCCTTGGTGTTCTCACCCACACTTTACTTCCAACTCAACGCAGGCAGCGTGTAACACATTGTAGCCTGAGCTATTTGTTTATGTATCTATCTCCCCTACTAAGCTGTGAACCACAGGGCTGGGATCCTGTATTTATTATTCATCCTTGTACATTTCCAGGATTTTATGAAGTGCCTGACCCATAATAGGCTCCCAGTAACAGTATGTTGAATAAATAAATTGTGTTGGTAAACACTGATAGAGCTGGGAGGAAAGAAGCAGGAAAATAGGGGAAAACAGGGAAAACTGACTTCATTACACACATCTATAAATTTTTCCTTGGCCTGGACCCATCATCTGGTTTTCTGCTTCTCACCACTTCAACAATGTGAAGCAGTGTGTGACTCAGGAATTATCTTAGACCTAGTTTCTCAGTTTTCTGGATCAGTACTTTTTTTACAAAGATGCTTGAATTGCAGAGAACTTAAGTAACCTTTCAAAAATTCTGTCTTTGATTACTTAGTGGACCTATTACCAAATACAAAGATTTTTGGCCCACTAAGGCCCTGGATTTACAGGAACGAAAACTCGTCCTGTGGGATACTTTAACACGAAAATTTCTTAGGGAGGGCAGTGAGCTGCAGAAGGGAAAGTGGCTACACATTCCTTCAATCTCACTTTGCAACTGGCTTGCTTCACTTAAAAGTTTTTTAGTGTTTCTGAACCTTGATTTCTCTAGCTGTGAAATAAGACTATTAACTCTAGCATCCCTCAATGAGATTTTATGAGGATTAACTAAATGTGATTGTAAACCATTTTAGGGGCATCGAATACTGAATAAAATAATTGATATTCATAGTTTTGAGGCTGGATAGGATTTCAAAGGGTAACGGTGTGAGGTGAATCGCCTTTCCATTGCATTTTTAAAGGGAGTGGCTCAAAGGCATTTTGTTCCTTTTCTAATCTCTTTTCCTTATATGCGAGTAAAAATGTAACAGAAACTTGATTAATTAAAGTTTGGTAGCATGTTGGAATTTATTTGAAAATAACTTCTAAGAGTAATAGCGGTCAGCAGTCAAAGGGTAGAGTAACTGTACTTGCCTTGTTACTGTAATCAGTTTGAATATTACCTTGTAAAATACAGGAAAAGTTCACAAAGACAGTAGGGACAAACCTTTTGGCTGCTGGCATCCAGTTACTCATTCAATCAAAGGTAACCATTAGCTGAATCCATAAGCTACTATCAAAAACGTAGCTTCTGTTGCTACTGTCATTTAAAGTGAGATAGTAAATGGTAGCAGCACCTGTGGCAAGCATAGCTTTTATACATGGAGAAGTTGAATCACTATGTTGTACACCTGAAACTAGTGTAACATTGTGGGTCAACTATTCTCAAATTAAAAAAATAATAATAAATTAAATTTAAAAAGAAAAAGAAAAGAAATTGAGATAGTACAAGAATCAACTCTGTTAGAGCAATGAGCACAACCAATGGATTTAGACTTTGGGGCTCAACTTATTGAAGTTTCAGAAACAACTGGAATCACAAAATTAAGTTTATTATCCCAGAGGAGTGGGAATGAGAATTTTAATGTGAAGCTGCTGTATTTGGTTCTGCTTAAAGAAATGGCTTACATGAATAGAGTGCTGGCTTTTTATCTGAGTTCTCTGTTCTGTATTATTGTATTTGATGCTCCTAAATTCCCTATTAAGGAGATAGGAGAGGTGCTAATCACTCTAAGGTTATTAATAAGGAACCCACCCTGGACAACTTTTTGCTTTGGTATCATTGGAGCTCTATGTTTTGATTAAGCCTCTCAAATTTTCCAAGTGTTTTTATCGCACGTGGAAGGTTTATTTGTTTATTTGTTTGTTTATTTTAATTTAATGAATGGAGCTAGGGGAACAATTTTCCCATTGTTTTCAAAAGAAATACTGGTTTCCCTTGCAAACTATTTTCCAGATTCCTTTCCTCTTTTCCATTTCACTGTCAGCCCTGAAGGTCAAATCCTCATCCCTCGACTTACTAGAGCAGTAGTTCTCAATCTTGGTGGCACAATAAAATCTCTCTGGGAACTTTAAAAATACAGACAAATGTGAATTGGAATCTCAGAGACCCTGATATAATTTGTCTGGGATGTGCCCCGCGTGTTGGGAGACGGGAAGTGCTTCATGTGATTCTCAAGTGTGTCAGGGAGTGGAACCAGTGACCAATGGCCACAAGCTCTCCTCTGTCCAGTCCTTCCTGAGAACCAGTCACTGAGATTTCACCTGATAATCAGTACAGTGACTGGCTCCTACGAAAAGAACATCTCACCTCCACTTTTCCTTTCCTTATTTCCTCTTCTTACTATAGATATTTCTTCTTACGTAGTTTGAAACTAGAAGCGGAATCACTGGAAACGATCATAAAATTCCTGTGGTAGATAATTTTTCCCCAACAGCACTTTAATCATTTTATCCATTCAAAAATTCTAAAACTTCTCCATTGTTGAGTTCTTAAACTCTTTGACCTAGCACTTAATATTCTTCAACATTTGTTTTACGTTTTTATTTTAACTCCAATGAGTTACATACAGCGTTATTTCAGCATAGTTTCAGGTGTACAACACTTCAGGTGTTTGACACTTCCATACATCACCCAGCATTCCTCAACATTTTTATTTATTTATTTTATTTATTTTTTTTATTTTTTAAAAGACTTTATTTATTTATTTCACAGAGGGAGAGAGATCACAAGGAGGCAGAGAGGCAGGCAGAGAGAGAGGAGGAAGCAGGCTCCCTGCTGAGCAGAGAGCCCGATGCGGGCCTCCATCCCAGGACCCTGGGATCATGACCTGAGCCGAAAGCAGAGGCTTTAACCCACTGAGCCACCCAGGTGCCCCCTCAACATTTTTAAACCTCATTTGATCTCTCCAGTGTCACCTACCACTACTACTTCTTTATCCAGTACCTTACCAAATTGAGCTACTAGCTTGTCCCAGTGTGCTTCATATCCTTCCTTTTGTGTCTCTGCTCTTATTTTTCTTTCTACTGAGAATGCCTTGAACCAGCTCCAATTCTTTCAATATAAATTATCCCTCATAATGTCAATCAATATGCCAGTTTCTTTAATAAGACTTTTCAGTTTTGATGAAAATGGGTGTAATTCTTCCTTTTTTTCAAATCTGTAACACTTTTACTTCCATATCTTATAGCTTGCTCTATGATTATTTATATATTTTATTCTATTCCCTTCCTTTCTTCCATTTTACTGACAAGTCAAGGGCCAAAGTAAAATATAAATAAATATAAATAAAGCTCAAATCCTGGTTTTACCTCTTATTAGATGTGTGACATTTTAGCAAATTATTTTCCTCTGGGAGATACAATACCAGCTTCTTATAGGTTGTGGGGAAAATTAAATGAATTAATGCCCAGAATGTACTTAGAACAGTGCCCTGGTCAAGGTGAGCACCCAGTAGATGTTAGCTCTTGTCTGTCACCTGCTTTACCTTGACAGAGACTAGGTTGGGATCTTGACAGTTTTAGGCACTGAAAATATTTGTCAAATGTACTAAATTCTTTGGAGCTCGAAAAGATCCCAAATACCCAACCTGTAAATATTTGATAACTGATAATCTTCAAGTTATTTTAACAGCTCCTTGAAGGAGCATGTGGGCCAAAAGTAACTTGATATTTTGTTTGAGAAAATGGAAAACATAATTTCTGACGGGTATGGTACCTTGTGTTGAAACTCTTCAGTCTGAGTTAGTACTAGAGAATCGCCTCTGTGAGATGCCAATGCTGTCAATCAGAGTGATTTATTGCATACTCAATGCCACAGACATTTAAAAAAAAACAGCTGAATATCCAAAAGCCACTGAAATTCTTTAGCTTAAAACAGGTATGTGCAAAGAAACTAAACAGGCATATTATGTATTCTGAGAGCAAAACTTCTCAATATAGATTCCATTTAATAATATACAGTTCACAGGTCTTTGGAGATAAGACTATAAATATAAGTGTCAGACTTAACCAATAAATATTTGAACACCAGCACACCCTAACCTCACATGCATTTATGTCTCAGACACCATAAAACAGAAGTGACCTTTTGTTTTTCAAGACAGAGAAAAAGAATAAATACAATGATGAAGCCAGTGTCAAGTGTGACTATATGACCAGTTATTGGGGCTTTCCCTCTCCTACGTTGACTTTTGAAGTGTTTGAAGTAACTTGTTTTGAAATTAATAATTAATCTTTTCAAGGTGTTCTTTTTGCAGGCTGCGAGGGCAGTCAATGTTAAAGGAAAAATGATAAGAACAGAGGACAAGTGCTGCCCGACCGAGGCAAGGTGTTTCCAAGGGAGCAAGACACTGCCTGAAGTGGGCTGCTAGGTCCTTGCCCCCTGGATGTTAATGTGGCCTTTGTCTGCAGCCACTTCCCAGGAAACCCTGTCAAAGAATTAACTCTGGACATGATGTTTATGCAAGTGAAGCAGTAGTAAAGGTTTGAAGTAAGTCTATAGCTACAAAGAGAGGGAAGGAAGGAGGGAGGGAGGGAGAACCGGAGGAGGGAAGAGAGGGAGGTAATAGAGTCAAGAGAGACATTTCAGAGCAATGCTGAAGATAATTTATCTTTCAGGGTTCACCTTCTGAGTAGGGTACTTGGGAATTTTTTTTTTTTTATAACTAGCATTTTTTACCTATTGCCTATTGCCTGAATATTCAGTTTCTCTTTGTTCAAAAATTCATGCATGGTATTAACAACTAGGATCCATGGAAGATTCAGCATTTATATTCATGGATGGGATTGTATTTCTTGATCAGATACTGATCACAGAACATGGCCAGGAATTGAACTCAGACTGCCTGAGTCCAGGCTTATATGTGCCAATTTATTCGGCTTCAGAAGGAAAGCAACAGTTATCCCAATAGCAAACAGAGTGTTTTGACCCTGCTGCCTGAGCGTTTCTGCTGTTGTTATATTAAGCCCTACTCCCTTCTGAGGATAATAAAAGATAATGGTGCTAACCTGACAAAGGAAAGGAATTAATCCAAAAATGGACAAAAGAACACCGAAAATTTGAATGGATTTTAAAGTTAGTGCAAAAACCTCAAAGAGTTTTGGCCCCGGGCCTGCATTGATCTACTGGCCAAGTGAGAGGCTGGTGGCTCAGGGAATGGCAAACCCTGAGTGTGAGGTACAGTTTTATGAAAAAGTGGAGAAGGTACAGGTAGGAGAGAGAGCACTAAAGGCCGGAAGTGTACGAATTTAGGAAGGACACTCTGTGACATCAGACAACAGTTTCACCAGTTCTAAATACCATTGCCTCCATGCGAGCCTTCTCTGAAGCAGGAAAATATTATAAGGGTATCTTGCAGAAGCCAGTGGTCTGGAAGCCTCAATTTAAACCCCTGCTCTGTGGCTCAGTGGAATTAGCATCTGCCTTCTGCTCAGGCCATGATCCTGGGGTCCTAGAATCGAGTCCTGCATCGGGCTTTCTGCTCCAGAGGGAGCCTGCTTCTCCCTCTCCCTCTGCCTCTGCCTCTACCTCTCATGAATAAACAAACAAACAAACAAACAAATAAATAAGCCCCTCCCACCCCCAGTCCATAACTAACTGGCTTTATGACTTTGGTCCAGGTATTACATTTCTCTTAATCACAGATTTCTCATTGGTACACAGGGTTAATGCTAGTACCTACCTCAGGGTTATTGTGAGAATTACATGAGATAATCTGCTATTAAGTACCTAGTGTAGCTCCCAGCACAGTGAGTCATCAATAATATTTTTGATCTTTTTCTCTCCTCCGTGACACTTGATGGATAACAATTTTGTATTCCACAAGTATTTATTCAGCTTCTACTGGCTGAATGCTGGAATATATACATAAGTAAATGAAATATAGTCCCTGCCCTGGGGACCTTAAAAGATATTCACGAACCAGATACAATACCCCAGAAATACAAATATTTATAAGAGTATATATTGTATATATTTGTACAAATAGATAAGTGAACTACAAATATTGAGATAATTTCTAGTCAATTTTCCAGACCAAAAAATAAAGTTTTGCAGATCTATAGTGACACGATATAGTTCACTAACTAGTCTCTGCCAGGTGCAACTCTGTGGCGTCTCCGGCCACCTGGGGGAATGTTGGCAGGTGGAGGATTCTGTGCCCACAGTGTGCACTGACGTCTCACAGGCTAGGCACAGGTGCAGTATGTCCTTGAGACCAGCAAAGGTCTTTGTCCTTGATTATGTCCGAAGGGTATCAAAATCCATTTTTAAAGGGGAGGCATGATGGAAAGAAAGGGTTTACACAGTTTCCTTAATTATAATAACATACTGTACCTAAAGCTTCTAAGACCTAAATCGTAGTTCCCGGGCAACATGTCATAAAGTTTCTTTGGACTGTACAGTTTGCTTTTTCTTTCTTTCTTTTTAAGATTGTATTTATTTATTTGTCAGAGAGAGAGAGAGAGAGAGAGCAAGGACAAGCAGGGGGAATGGCAGAGGGAGAGCGAGGAGCAGACTCCCCACTGAGGAAGGAGCCCGATGTGGGGCTTGATCCTAGGACCCTGGGATCATGACCTGAGCCATGCAGATGTCCTGAACTATACATTTAAAAAAAACAAAAACAAAAACAAAACAAACTTTCAGTTTGGGATGCCAGTATGCCATATGCTTCATAAGAAGATATCGGAAACTAATTTTAAATATTTAATATTATTACCAAATTTGTAGTGTAGCATATACTTCTGTTGCCTCATGTCCCATCCTTTGGCCTGTCTCTGATTTTAGCCACAGCTGTAGGGCCTACTGTTATGCAATCTTAGCTTCACGCTGAAAACATCCTGCATCAAAGCCTTCCCCTGTGTCTCCCCACTTTCTGTGGAGACCCTCTCCAAAGCCACAGTTCCTGCTCAGTCCAGGAACTCACTGTATATTAATACCCCAGATGAGTTAGTAAGTGTCTTCAGCCTGCCTTCCTTCTACTGGAATCATGGTGAAACACATTCTGCATTCTTCTCAGATGCCTGGCTAAATTGCACTGAATACATTTTTATGTTGGTTCTTTTCCTTCTTCCCCTGTTTTAATCACCTTGCTCCCTCACTCCTGTTTTTGGGGTTACCCCTAAGTAAATGGCCTGCATCCAAGTCATTGTCTAAGCTTTGCATGGAGAGAGTTCATATCAAGACATACAATCTCAACACCCAGGAGAATTAATATTCTCAAGCCAGTTAAATAAACTGAGTAAAGGGAAATGGGTAGATTAGGAAATCTGGGTTTTTCACTTAGTAAGTGAGGCTGTGAAATTGAGACAATCAATGGAACCTCCAGCCAGACCAGTTAACACCATAGCTATGTGCAGGGTGGCTAGCCTCTCATGAGAAGACTTAATTCAGAGCATTTCCTATAATTCCTAGGAAAAAAAAACCCTAAGAGACACATCATTCTGAGAGGTGTTCAGTAGTGAGCATATTTCTATAATAAGAGCAGGAACGTTATGTTATAAACACATGAAAGGAGAAATTAACACCCAAATATTTCTTCCCAATAAACAGTTTTAAGTCATAACTGAAGTTGTGTTAAAAGGACTTAGAGACATATGGGCCACTTTCACTTAGTTTAAATCAATAAGACCAACATAATGGCCTCATTCTTCTTTGGCTGGTTTATGACAGTTGCTTGTGTTAGAATGTCAATGAAAGCCTGCGACAGCAATATAAAAGCTTTCATATTGATTGTGTCATAAGCTTTGGGCTGATTAGAAGAAAAGTACATGGTGCAAAGTATCATTCTTATCATTTTATAATCATTATAAAAAGACCACAAGTGATTATCACTAGCAAAGGTGTTTACATCATGGTGGGTGAAACTGACAAGTATATAACCCAAACTGATGCAAATAACAGAAGTTAAAGAGCAAATACACCTGCTCTGAATGAAGAGAACAATAAAAATGGCAGGATCCTTTCGGAAAAATGGTCTACATACTTTTATATTCCCAAATTTTGTGATTTTTTTTAAAGATTTATTTATTTGAGAGAGAGAGAGTCAGCACAATTAGGGGGAGGGGCAGAGGGAGAAGGAAAGGAAGAGAATCTCAAGCAGACTCCCTGCTGAGCGTGGAGCTGGACTCAGGGCTCAGTCTCAAGACCCTGAGATCACGACCTGAGTTGAAATCATAAGTCAGATGCTTAACTAACTGAATTACCCAGGTGTCCCACACGATTCAGTTTAAAAAAAACTCTGACAATATTTTGCACAGTGGCTTTATCATCTCTGCATTCTGCACCAACATGCATGAAGGGCTTATTTATTTTTTTTAAGATTTATTTTAGAGAGGCAGAGAGAGTGGGGGGGGAGGGGCAGAGGGAGAGGGAGAGAGAGAATCCCCAAGTAGACTCACGGCCGAGAATAGAGCCTGAGGCAGAGATCAATCCCAGGATCCTGAGATCATGACCTGAGGTGAACCCAAGCATTGGACATTCAGCCAATTGAGGCACCGGGTACCCCAAATTTGCGATTCTTAATGAACATGATTATACTTCAGTTTTAAGTTACTGTTAGTGAGTTGAAGCATTTCATTTTAGATCCGTTACTGGCTTTCCCTCTTTTAGCTGTAGCAATAGATCAGTCCTGATATGCATAATGCATTTAAAATTACCTATAACTCGGGCACCTGGGTGGCTCAGTGGGTTAAAGCCTCTGCTTTCGGCTCAGGTCATGATCTCAGGGTCCTGGGATCGAGGCCCACATCGGGCTCTCTGCTCAGCAGGGAGCCTGCTTCCTCCTCTCCCTGTCTCTCTGCCTGCCTCTCTGCCTACTTGTAATCTCTCTCTCTGTGTCAAATAAATAAATAAAATCTTTTAAAAAAAATTACCTATAACTCTAAGTAAGCCACAAGCCAACTTTCAGAAAAACAATCTCCTTAGAAATGATAATTAGTCATTTTGATATTCCAGGTTTATGGGAACACTACCAGTGCAAAATTCAAGAGAGCCCAAATAATTTGAAATCGTAGAATTTCTCCTGGAGTACAGTCAGACACTGGGTTTGTCCCAAAACTGTTGCAGCCTCTCGAAGTAAATTAGCAGAAGAGGAGATGTTCCCTGGCTATTGTGGGGAAATCTGGTCAGTGTCACGAAGCTGTCATTCCTCCTTAAAATTTCTGGAGAACTATGTTCTCCATATTTAGTAGCTGTTCGAGAATTTATCTCAGTGTTGTTTATGAAATGGCAATGTCTGAAGTACTGATGTTGACAGAAAATTGCTATGTGACAAACGATCCAAGAATCGTTAACTGTTGCGGCTCAGTTCACTTCAGATGCCTGCTGCAAACACGTGGCATTTTGTGTCACATGGCTCTCAAATGGGCAAATCAATTTGTCTCATAGGATATGATGGATCTTACTCACTAATGCTGCTGGTCCTTCAATCCTTCTGGAAGCATGGGAGGATTGCAAGTCTTTGCCCCCCTAAAGTTAGACAAACATGTAACCTGCTCTAACCAAGAACACAGGAGTAAAGTGACAGGGATCACCTCACAGAAAAGCTTATGCATATTCTCTTTGTTTTGTTCTCTACCCTACTATACCCTGAAGGCTCTTGTGAGATAGCAGCTCACAGGAAGGCAGAAACTTTGTCCACCTGGGTCTCTGAGTGACTGTCATAAACCAAGCTTGACTACATGGGTTATGTACTGTGCACAAGAGATAGACATTTGCTGTGCAGAGTCACAGAAAGTTTGGTGTTTTTTGTTACTGTGCATAACCTAGACTGTCCTGACTAATATATAAGGTTTATTTTAAAAGGCACTATTTATGTGAATTGGCCACGTGGGATTAGAAATAGCTGTGATATATAAAATATATGTTTGCTAAATTTAACCAACTATAACTCTACCTTTATTAAGACTATAATAGCACGCCTTGGTGACTCAGTCAGTTGGGCATCTGCCTTTGGCTCAGGTCATGATCCTGGGGTCCTGGGATTGAGGCTAACATCTGGCTCTCTGCTGAGCAGAGAGCCTGCTTCTCCCTCTGCCTGCTGCTCCCCTACTTGTACCCTTTTTCTCTCTCTGTCAAATCAATAAATAAAATCTTTCTAAAAAAATATTATTTGTATGCAACTTCCATACTTGTGGCAAGATAATATCCCAGGAAAGAATAAAACCCATGGCAGTGGCTCTTGCAGTGATAGGGACATAGCAGGTACTCGGAAGATACTCTTTGAAATCAGTCAGGTTACATGAGAAAGCAAGTGTGCAAGTAAGGAGGTTTTTTCCCACATTCCATCTCGTAACACAAAAAAAGGAACGTGGGGGTGGGGAGACAAAATCACGATGAGATAAAGAAAGGCATCATAGGCTGCAGGAGGTACACACACATACTCATAAATGAGTAGATTCAGCCCAGAAAAATGGGAATACAATGATTTGGAGCCAGCTCAAAGTTTGAGGGTAGATAAGAGTAGTTGTGCCCACTACAAAGGACTTTAAAGAACTGAAGCTGTGTCTACATGATATCAAAAGTTTGAGCAAGTTCCATATTGATTTTATTGGCCTGCTTTTGCTTTCTATTGGACTGATTAATTAACGTTATGTAAGTAGAGTGATAATGTATCACATCTAATCATATGCTTTAAATCCTATAGGTTGGTAGTCACTATTTTTATGGTTGAAAGTCTTTCTTTTTCAATATCATCAACTTTTAAAAAATCACGAATAACATAAAACCTTTTAAAACTTTAATATTTCCTAATTAAATATTAATATTTCACTTAATATACAAAAATTGTATTTTTTTAATGTTTGAATTCCCTGAAGAACTGACACTCCATGAGGGCAGGAATGATATTAGTCTATTCACCACAGAATCTCCAGGATCTATAATATGGTGTCTTTTACATAGCAGTGCTAATTATCTTTTACAGAATGTATTAATGTGTATATCAAGCTTTTTAACACCGTGCTGCCTTATCTATTTGATTTTATTCCCATTAGACTCCTTCTCATCGCCTGCGTTCTGGCCAAACAGACCTGCATGTAAGCTCCATCCCATCTTTGTTCTTTGACTTACTGTATTGCTTTTCTCAAGATGTCCCCGTCTCTCTGCCTAATATTAATAGATAACTTTTATGGCTAAGCACTTTACAAGATATCTTGCCATTATCTAAAACAAAATAAAGCCATAAGACAGGTGCTATTATTGTTAACCCCACAATACAGATGAGGTGAATAAGGCTTGGAAAGGTAAGCGCTCTTACTTCTCTGAGTCCCCGCTCCCCAACCACAGCTCTGCTAAGGTCTGCCTCCTAACAGAAACATGACTCCTAACCACCTTGCTTACTGTTAGCCCTTCAAGCCTCAGTTCAAACACTGCTTCCTCCATAAAGCTTTCTTTTATTATGTTGATCTTCATGAATCTCTCTCTTGTTCCTAACACCTGGTACTCTTAAACTCAGTGCCACACTGTTAACCCTTATTCCTTCAGCTCAGTATATATTTCATGCATATTAATTTTATCTCTCCCATGACACCTGAAAGTCTTGAATAGGAATTGAACACTACTTATTTTGTATATTCCAGTATCTAGCATATGAGAGATGATCCAGAAAAACTTCCCAGCTAATAGATTGATAAAGAATAAAATAGTGTTACATTTGCAGTATTTATCCTGGAATTCCCATTAAGAAATTCTCTTCAAGGCTGAAGTCTGACAAAGAAAGATCTGGCTTTTGCTTTTAACAACTTTTATTAAAAACAAAAAAGTTCAGTTAACTTCCTTCCTGCTACTCAGAAACTTGAAATTACATGTTCAGATTTGGAATTGTGAGACAGTTTGGATGAAATAGGCTGCTTTTTAAAGATGAGGCTAAAATTGTTATTTCCAGTCATTAAAAATGTTTAGGAACAAAGGAATCATCTGACAACTTGTGACTGGTGCAATCAGAGAAGCCAGAGATCAGGATGTTTATTTTTACACATTGGGAAGGAAGAAGCAAGGATCAGCTTCTAAGTTTGACACCTTTGATGAGCTCAGTGGTTTTGCATCATATCGTATGAACATAATGCCTCTCTTCATGCCCCCATAGAATTAGGCAGAGGCATACAAGCAAGCCCCGGGCCAGAGCTATGAACAGAAACTGGATCTGAGGCTTCATAACTGAATCTGACCATATAAACAACTCAGAACAAGTGAAGAAGTGTCCTTATGAGTTTCCTTATAAGCTAAAAATAAACTGAAACAATTATGTCGTCAGATTATGGAAAGGTAATGAAATTGAAGCTGATTTAGGTAAATGATTCATGTTTCCCTAATACCTACGACTACTACAAAATTAAGTTTAGCTTATGAAAAAGGAAAAACAAAATAAATGGAGCCCTTGGTTAGGATTGATATTCTTTAAATCTATTTCCAAACATTTCATGGTGTCACCTTAAATCACAGATTTGAATTTCAGGAGCAGACAACAGTTATTACTTGAAGGCTCTTCTGCATAAAACAAGACTCATGTAAAAACTCATGATTTTACTCATGTAAAACAAACTCATGATTTAAGTTCATTCCCAATGCAAAAATGTCCCATACAATTTCTGATGCTTTAAGCCGAGGCCTCAAATAATTTACAAATGGAGTGATAGTATGATCTTCTTATGTATGTGCATCTTTTTAATGGGAAGCAAAAAATATTTTCTTATTACAAATTGACTTCAAAATAGAGACTGACAAAGGATCACAGGGTTTGCGTTGAGCATATAGCAAATGAAAGTTGCTAAACTGAGCCAGATGCACAGTCTGCTTTGGACCTTACTACCTAACAACCCTTCAAAGATCATGCAATGGGAGAATTAGCAAGACTTTACTAACACTTTGTTGCCATTCATTAACTTGCCAAAACGTTTTGGGATTATTATAATTCTGTCATTATTAACTGCAATTGTTTAATTTATAAAAGTGTAACACCTTCCATTCCTACCACATTTTTTGACCTATGGGATATCACGATGGGGGTGATGCTTTGCCATGAGGGATTGCTCTATGACGTCTGTTCTAGTGTTACTCTTACCTCCATTCTTCTGTCCTTTTCTTCATTCCGTCTTTTTTTTTTTTTAAGATTTTATTTATTTATTTGACAGAGAGACAGAGAGATCACAAGTAGGCAGAGAGGCAGGCAGAGAGAGAGAGGGGGAAGCAGGCTCCCTGTTGAGCAGAGACCCGGATGCAGGCCTGGGATCATGACCCGAGCTGCAGGCAGAGGCTTAACCCACTGAGCCACCCAGGTGCCACCCCCCCCCTTTTTTTTTAAGATTTTACTTATTAGAGAGAGAGAGCATAAGAGTGGGGTGAGGCTAAAGGGTGAAGCAGACTCCCCGCTGAGCTGGGAGCCCGATGCAGAGCTTGAGGATCCTGGGATCGTGACCTGTGCAGAAGGCAGACATTTAACGGACTGAGCCACCCTTTCAATCTGTCTTTCTAACCCACTGCTGAGATTCTGATAAGCTTACAGCCAAGGTAGCTTGTATTAGAGAATTCATCACATCAACTCTCAGCTACATGATCTTAGTATTATCTCCACATTTCACTAATTTAGTAGTCTCCCTGACTCTTGCTTCTTCTAGTTGTCCTTCTCAAAGGGGAAACCTTCTCAAGTTATCTCTGTACAATTTTGAGATGGAATGCTACAGTGTAGCATTTCCAGGTCCCCTGGAAAGCAGAAGCTCAGATAAAAGTAGATTTTCCCTAAACCTAGCAGGTGAACTACTAGGGATTCACCTCAAAGATACAAATGTAGTGATCCGAAGGGGCACCTGTACCCCAATGTTTATAGCAGCAATGTCCATAATAGCCTAACTATGGAAAGAGCCCAGATGTCCATTGACAGATGAATGGATAAAGAAGATGTGGTATATATATATACACTGGAATATTACACAGCCATCAAAAATTGAAATCTTGCCATTTGCAATGACATGGATAGAACTAGAGGATATTATACTAAGTGAAATAAGTCTATCAGAGAAAGATAATTATCATATGCTTTCACTCATACGTGGAATTTAAGAGACAAAACAGAGGATCATACAGGAAGGGAGGGAAAAATAAAACAAGACGAAATCAGAGGGAGGCAAACCATAAGAGAATCTTAATCATAGGAAACAAACTGAGGCTTGCTAGAGGGGTGGGGTGTGGGGGGATGGGGTAACAGAGTGATGGACATTAAGGAGGGCATGAGATGTCATGTGCACTGGGTATTATATAATACTGATGAATCACTGAACTCTACCTCGGAAGCTAATAATATACTATATGTTAATTTATTGAATGTAAATAAAATAAGGTTAAATTAAAAAAAAAGAAGGCCTTCCCATATCAAAAGTAAAAAAAAAAACAAAAAAAAACCCCAAAAAACAAATGGTAGATTTGCAAGAGACCAATCAGGGGAAATGCCTGTGAGAGATAAAAAGGCAGAAGGAGCAGAAGTCATCAGAGCGCCTCAGGGCCCATGTAGGTCTGACGTCTGTGCAAGGAGAGGCAGCGAGAGCAGCCTCTGAGGGGCACTCCTTGCCATGTAGGGGAAGGGCCCCTGCAGCATCTCCTGCGTGGGAGGAGTGCCATTTCTTATTAGGTGGGGTGTCACCTCTGCAACTCCATGGTTTCAGGGGAGTCCGCTGAGTCCCCATTCTTAGGGGCATCTACCTGGCTCTTCCCATCTTTCATCTCAATGCCCTCAATCTTTTCAACCTGGCCCTGAACTTAGTGTAACAGACCTGCCACGGCTTGTCTTTGAAATGATCTGGGGCTTGACAACCCGAACTCTTAGGTCCTGTGCCTGTTGGCAGCTCTGTCTGCTTTCACATCGCCCACACACAGCACACACGAGGAAGGCCGCTTCAAAAGTTACCCAAAATGCCCCCTGGTTCTCATAATTAACATTTAATTATTTGTTAACTGACTTAAGTTTCTCCTTGTCCTTCTGCAGGGCTTCAATACAATTTAGTATAACCAACCAATTTTACTGTCTTTACTTGCATTTTTTTTTCATCGTACATTTCAAATGCCAGAATCATTGCACCAGCAAAAAAGTGTTCCCTTCTAGTGGGCTGTTTCCCCACATAACCATGGGTGACATTTTCAGCTGTTGGGTTCACCCTTTGTATCAGAGATTACATGTGCCTCCTTCTAGCTGGGCAGTAAGGGATCTAATCCACAGATCTTATGTCACCATGTTGTATTGGATCATTTCTGGTACCAACTTTTCAGCTTGGGAAGAGGACGCCAGTATGGAATTAGGTGGGTGAGAGTTTTTTTTGGAGAATGGTCCACAGGAGATAAAGGGGAAAGGGACCAGATCAGGCTGGAGAACCATGACAGGATTATACAGGAGTATGATGCATGTTTGATACCTGTAAATGGATATAAGGAAACAGCAGCATGGGATGGAAAGAACCTCACAATCTGATGCAGCTCTAGAAGGCACTGGGCTGGCTGAAAGGTAGCCCCTGAGAAAGATGGCCTGTCAGAAGAGTCCCACTTGGGGCAAGAATGACGCAGCTCTACAACCTCCATTCTGTCACTGGCAGAAGTAGTCTAGGACTAGCATGGCCTCAGTAAGAATGCTGTGGTGGATTATATGGTACAACACCACAGGCTGTCCAGAGAATACACCACTCACAGCAGATTCTCTCTTGAAAGGATGACAGCACACTCCAATGCCTGCCACAGTTGAATTTCAGGTGTGGACACACCATAATTTTATTGGAGGAAAATGATAATTACTTGATTTTTCCCCCCTTACCAACTAAAATTGCCCAATTATACCTCATGTTTGGTTTACTTTCAAAACCATGGCAACCAAATGCAAACAATTTCCACACAGTCTAAGTCCTTTTTCTCGATCATAAATATTAGCTCAGAACTCTTTGTTTTGTACTTAAGAGTTTGCATAATTTATGGCTAAATGCATTACCTTGCTTTTTCTCATATTAAAATTTATCTAACCACTTTTCTACCCACTGTTCTGACTTAAATCATCTTTTCATACCAGTAGATTTTCTGTAATGGGGACTTCCCATTTATAATGGATATTTGCGAGTTTTGACAAACATTTCTTCAATTTCATGCCTAAGTATCTCTGGGGATTTATCTATTGATTCACTTTAGATGCTTTTGAAATCTCCAAGCAGAATCTTCAGAGGAAGCTCCCTTTACACGGCAACAGGGGACTCATTCTCTGTGTCAGCCTTGCATCCTTGTACTGAAGAGACTAAATGAGGACCCACAAGTCTGAAGAGCATATCAAGTACATGTCATCTCTTAATGGTGCAATTTCCTGTATGCAGGGTCTTGGCTTAAGAAGCAAATTTTGCAGGTGAACACTGTCTTGCTACTTTAGACTCACCTAACTGTACCACAGATAAAAAGGTGACAATGCCAGGTTACCCACAGGGTAAACCAACTGCCTTCGGTGACTCTGCTGATGTTCTAGATGAACGTGGAAAAAGTTGGTAACTTAAGCCCAGGATATTATTATAAGGTTAAACATCTCGCCTTTTTTTAAACTAATTTTTAAAAATATTTACTTTTTTAACTTAGAGGACTGGGAGAGCAGGGGTGGTCAGAGACAGAGGGAGAGGGAGACAGAATCTTAAGTAGACTCCATGCTGAGCGTGGAGCCCAATATGGGGCTTGATCTCATGACACTGAGATCACGATCTGAACCAAAACCAAGAGTCGGACGCTCAAGTGACTGAGACACTCAGGTGCCCCACAACTATACTCTATGTGATCTTTTATGTGTAGCACTACTACCTGCCTCATGAGGCAGTTTCTCAATTTATTCCAGATTGTGTGAGTGCTAGCAATACAATCTATATCTATAGGTAACTTATGTAATTTCCTCTTTAATGCTAAGAAATTTGATAAGTTTTACTTGATTGTATAATTTCTGTTTATATCTAAGCCATAAATTATGCCTGTCCTGTTCTCTCTCTGGACTGTATTTAGGTATTTTTGAAAAGTCCTCCTCCTTACCCCTCCTTTTCTATTTAGGGAGGAAACTGGTTCTGGTGCCTGCTTTTGGATCCTTAGGCCACATTAGTTTCTGGTTCTCTAATTCATTCAATCATTCTGATGCCCACCAATCCCTGTGTTTCCTCTAGGGTAGAATTACCACTGAAAGCAGCTGCTTAGTCAGAGACTGTACTTCCCAGCTATCCCAGCATCTAACTGAGGCTTTGTGTTTGATTCTTGATTATGGAATGGAGTAGAAATGATATGAGCCGCCCTCCTTTTTGCTGGCTGGATAAAAATCATGATAAAGCCCTCAGAGTTGTTATATTCCCAACAAGGTTGGAACACAGGTCTCTGACTTCCACATAAAGAAAAGCTATTTGTTCATCAGGAGACTGGGCTAGACCTAGGGAGAAATTAAGTTCTATTATATTAGATAACTGAAATTTCAGGGTTTATTTGTCATAGTTAATAGCAATACCCTAATGAATACAAGACTTTTTAGACAAGGAAAGATCCTAAGTATAGTTGGAAGAAATATCACTGCATTTACCTTGAGCTTAGGAACATCTCTGAGTATATGTACACAGAATTTATAATATTTTATGGGAAGGTTAAAAAAATGAAACTTTTATATAAAAACAATGAAATAGGATTAGACTCTCTTTGTATAGAAACGTCATTTTTTAATAATAAAATGGATAGGAATATATTATAGGCCAACAGACCAAAACGGTGGGACTGAGATTCCAAAAACAACAATAAAAAAAGGATTTAGGTAGGCTGAAAAATTAGGTCAAGTTGTAAATCCAAAAGATTTATTTAACAGGAGATGGACTGGTGGAGTATTATATCAGCTTGAGGATGAGGGAAGGATTTTGAAAAAGGTGGAGGAATTGTGCCAAAAAAGGATGTCTAGTTTCAGAGGTAGAGGTCAGTGATTCATCAGCTGTATATAACACCTCATTATATGGGCGCCTGGGTGGCTCAGTGGGTTAAAGCCTCTGCCTTCAGCTCAGGTCATGATCTCAGGGTCCTGGGATTGAGGCCTGCATCGGGCTCTCTGCTCAGCAGGGAGCCTGCTTCCTCCTCTCCCTGTCTCTCTGCCTGCCTCTCTGCCTACTTGTAATCTCTCTCTCTGTGTCAAATAAATAAATAAAATCTTTTAAAAAAAAAAAACAACACCTCATTATATCACATGCCCTCCTTAATGTCCATCACCCAGTTACCCATTGCCCCACCTCCTTCCCTTCCAGCAACCCTCAGTTTGTTTCCTAGGATTAAAAGTCCCTTAATGGTTTGTCTCCCTCTCCAATTTTATTTTTTCCTCCCTTCCCCTGTGAAAAAAATTTTTTTTGAGCCTTAAAAACAAAAAACAAAAAACCATTTTTGAGAACTTAAAAAAGAAAAAAAAGAAAGGATATCTAAGCAGGAACAAACCCAGAAGGGGGCAGTGTATAAGCCAGTAAGAAATGGCAATCACAAACCAATAAATCAACATCTTAAATATAGAAAGTAAGCACCACAGATATGTCCCTTTTTTTATCTCTTATATGTCAAAGGTATCTAGCTGGAACTCAAGTCTCATAACTAAAGTAAAAAAAATTTTTTAGTTAACTTTTGTAGCTGCCTGTTGTAGGGAAAGTTATGATGGATATTCATGTCTCATATAAATGTGAAGAGCCACCTAAGAAACTCATGGAATGATTCAGGGCTGTCCTGTCCTTTGCCTTGATGACACTGATATACTAGTGGACTGAATTTTTTACTTATAAAGCTCAGGACTAAATTAGCATGAGCTATGGAGGAAGTTCTACACAGGCATCAAAAATAAATGTTGAGAGCTCTTTCTAATTGGATCAGCTGCATGTGTCAGAAGTCTTTGGAGGAAATATGTTTGGTAACTGGCTTCGTAGCTTTATGAGTTAAAGTAATTTGGAATAATGATGTTTGAAGAACAGGATAATAAGCCTTACTTAAAAAAAAAAAACCCCAGGGCGCCTGGGTGGCTCAGTGGGTTAAAGCCTCTGCTTTCGGCTCAGGTCATGATCTCAGGGTCCTGGGATCGAAGCCCGCATCGGGCTCCCTGCTCAGCGGGGAGCCTGCTTCCCCCTCTCTCTCTCTGCCTGCCTCTCTGCCTCCTTGTGATCTCTCTCCCTCTGTGAAATAAATAAATAAAAAATCTTTAAAAAAAAAAAAAACCCAATGCTTTACAATTCAGACTTTTTTTCCATATTTTCCCATGTATCCTACAAACTCCTTTTTGAAGTATGGGGAATGTTAAGGATAGGAATGTGGAAGTCAGTCCCTTCCCTAAAGGAGCTTTAAGTCCACTGGGAGATCCAGAAATGTGAACGGATAGGACATGACCATGGAATCCAGTGCTGTGGTGCATTTATTTCAGGGAAATATATGTGTTGACTCAGAAGCCATAATAAAAACAGTCCAACTCATGGGGAGTCATCCAAAATTTCAAAAGTAAGTCATTACTGAATCATTTAGTTTTGGTGGCAGGAAGCTAGACAAAAGCAGTTGGATTTCTGATTTTTTCCTCCAGTTTTCTGACAGCCACCTATTTTGCCTTCCATAGTCTCCCTTTCCTCTCTTCTCCCCATGTAATCGTTCTCATTCTCTTTCCCTTGATCTTGAAGCTAATCTCACACAACTGCTTGAACCCAACCTCACTTCCACACAGCCCAACAGAAGTTTTAATTATTACAGTTTCTGGAGTCAGACTGTTGGGGTTCAAATCAGGCCTTGCCATTTACTACTTGTATTCCTATTTACTTACAATTTCTATGTCTTACTCTCTTTGTCTAAAAAATGGCATTCATCTTATAAGGCTTTTTTTGGTAAAGATTTAGTAAGTTTATATACAGAAATGCTTAGTGTCTGGCACACTGTAAGTGCTCTGTGGTTGGGTATTAGTTTCCTTTTGCAGCTGTAACAAATGACCACATCCTTTGTGATTTAAGCAAACAGCCATTTATTATCTCTCAGTTCCATCGAGCAAATCTGGATAACTTCTACTGGGTTCTCTGCTGGGGGACATACAACATTGAAGTAAAGGTGTTGGCTGGTCTAGGCTCTTATCTAAGGCTCTGAAAGAGAATCTGCTTCCTGGTTTATTCAGATGAGTGGCAAAATCAGTTCCTTATTTTTGTAGGACTGTGGTCCCTACGTCATTGACATTTGGTTCCCTCCACTTTAAGCCAGTGATGGCACGTTGACTGTCTCATGCTTTGAGTGTCTTGTGCTTTTGAATCTTCTACCACAGCTCTCTATTTTGTCTTCCTCTTCTGCCTTTAAGGGCTCATGTGAATACATTGTGCATACCCAGAGGTGCCTGGATAATCTCTCTATTTCACGGTCTCTAATCAAGGTGATTAGTAACTTTAATTACATCTGTAAAGTCTCCTTTGCCATGAAACACAACATATGTACAGGCACAACATGAGGTGGTGAAGATTATAGGAACCAAAATTCCGTCTACCACAGGTTATTAGCCATTCTCATTGCTATTATTTAAATGAGTGGAAGAACTAGCATTGGTAAGGAATAGAATGTTCTGGATGCTAATGTTTTCTAGTGACTTGGAAGTTATTTCATTTAAAGAGTTAAACTTTGGGGCATTAGGAACTAATGCACTGAACAAACAGAAATCTTGAATTCTTATCTGTGTGCACATATGTAATACCAATCTCTGTATTTTTTAAGTTTAATACTCTGTTATCTCTAAACTTTATCACAAATCTGTCAATACACTTTCAAAAATATTTATGAAATTGCAACGTTAAGGCCACCCCTGATTTTAAAAACTGAATAAAATTAGCGAGAAGAAATCTTTTTTTACAAATTTAACTTGAGGGGAAGTTTCAGAAATCTGAAAAATCATAGTCTTTTCTCATATGTGCTTTGTCCTGAAATAGGACTAGGGTTAATTCCTGATAATACAATAAACACGAAACATATTTATTAAACAATTAGGCTTCAATATAAAATGAAAACATTTAAATTATAATTATTTCTAAATATTTCACTGTCAGAATAAACCTAAACTACATCTTGCTAGAAATTGAAAACAGAAATCTATCTTCAAAAGCTTTCATGAAAAAGAAGACAAAAAATAAAACAAAATACAGTGTTTTACTTCTTTTGGATGCCTGGAGTATAAAGCTGGAAACTGTAATTCACATAGGTAAACTATTTCTAAAGATTATCTCTTCTTTTGGTTTATGGATTTACAATAGGCAGCTTGTGAGTATAGATATTGGAATCTTCTGAGCACGGTGACTTCTCCCTAGCATCTGTTCGTGGCTAAGAATCTCACTGTGAAGCTAGTTATTTGTATTTGGGGGTTGCAAATATCCTAGTATAGGAGCCATTTCACACTGGGTTTGGGATAGTGGATCTGTATACATGTGTATGTGCATAGACGCATATGCAAATGCTCTTACACTCACACACACACACACACACACACACACACACACACACGTTATTGGTTTACATGACCAGTTAACAATGATTTGGAATGTTTTTCAAACATACTTTTTTTTTTTTAGTTTACTGTGTAATCCATATACTACAGCCAACACATCAGCAATCTTTAAACAGAGACATGTCACTGAGAAAGAAGTGGACAGAGATAGGCAATGAGTATTTCTAGACCTTCTGAGTTATACCATAACTTGCAATGTTCTTTGTATTTTGCTCTCATTTCCTGCTCCTATTTTTTTCTCATCCATTTTAAGACCTAACTTGCCAAAGTCTCCTTCTAAGCATGTTTACTCATGCAGTTACTGTTTTCTCTCACTTCCCTCACATTAACCAGATTTTGGCCCAGTACAGACTTTGCTTGACATCTTGGAATAGGGTGATTTAGATCAAAATTCAACTTCCTGTTTCATATGGACAAGATGACATTTAAATCTCCAAGGGTTTATTTATGCAAATATCAAATATCAGGAGTGATTATGAGTCACTATGAAATTTCCTAAATCTCCTTTTAGCTATAGTTAATAATTTACAGGTTGAAGGATACATGCTGGATTATAATCAAATCCTTCACAAGAGAGGATGCAGGACGATAGCCTTTCACTATTTAGCATCCATTTATATGATATCACTGAGACTTTTGGCATAGTTTTCATGCCCAAAATGTTTTTAACATCTGCGTGACTGTTCTTTTTTTAAGAACTGAGGATTCAGTATTCATTAATCTCTCAAACCCCAATTGGCCTTCAGAAGCAGCTGAATGCTTTCTTTGAGGAGTGCACAAAATACAATCTCAAAATAAATCACAAGAAGTGTAAGGTAATGGTTTCTAGTTCTAGGAAATGCAAGAGTTCCTGGTATGCTAGGGAGTTAAGTTTAATGTGGTGAAATATTTTATGTGGCTTTGCATTATCTTTCACTTAAATCTGTCATGTGAAAAGCAAAGAAAGTTGAAAATCTCAGTAACAATAGTGGATTAGATTTAGGAAGGAATGAATTGATGCCCCTTTTTATGATATATCAACCTAAAGCTGGTTTCCAGATTCTCTGTTGTTCAGAAATGCAGAATATCCATTATGGTAAACATATTAAAATTGCTTTTGGAAAATGAGGATGACATTCATTTGACACAGAGAGTACCTAATCTCTGCAGGTAAATCAGCTTTATCATGGGAAAAACAGCTTTATCAGGGAAAAACAGCTTTATCACGTGGGTTGCATTTATTATCATTTCTGCACCTTTGATAAGATGGTCAAAATGAAGTATCAACCAGGCTGTAGGCAGTCAGAAGCTTACGCTCATAGGCATGAAATGAACAGATACTGAGGGGTTTCAAGAGAAATGGAATATACTGAGCTGAACCTAACCAGAATGCTAATATGGAAAAGGCATAGAGAAAGTTTAGTAAGAGGAATTTTATTCTGGGTGAAACATAAATGCAAAATATACAACCCTACAATTTAACATTTAGCTTATTGTTATTTGGAAAAATAAGTATTTCTAAAATTTGATGGACATTGAATATCCTGTTTGCCTTAACATGATCAAAAACTAGATTATTCCAAGTATATTAAAGCAGAATTTGGGGGGCCTTTCAGAAAAGTGCATTTGCAGTAGTCTTAAAGGGAGGGAGAGACTTAAGGAAATATGTATTCCTCAAAGAAGTGTCCAAGAAGAGTTATTTTCAAGTGCATTATTATTATCCTTATAGGATAATTTAGAAACTTTATGAATAACTATGTGATTAGATAAGAAAATCCATGTACTTGCATAATCAATTGTATGTGGCTGCTTTTAAGTTCATGGTTGCCTTGGATGCAGCTTGCCAATTAATGTTTATTTGATATAATATGAGAAAGAATTAAGAAGATACAATGATGAAACAGACTTGAAAATAGTTGAAAATGTTAATAGTGCCTTTGATTTTTAAAGAGAAGATTCCTGCCAGGATAACACAGATCCAGATAAAAGAGAACCCAGGAAGCTAAGTTCTGAGAGTTTGTAGTTCCTTCCACGCATGGTTAAACCACTTTGGAAATAGGCTTCAGTTCTTACATTTCTGAATCAGCTGGTGTGGTCATTCCTGGCTGAATGCTGCTGTCTCATTTTAGGCCCATATTTTTCTTTATTTTTATCAATGTTATACACATACATAGATTGAAGAGTCAAAAAGTTTTGTAAGGGTTGTTAAGAATAACAGCAACTCCTCAGCACCCTCCCCAGACGAAACCACGTTTAGCTGATTGTTTTGGCACTTCTTGCCCTTTTGCTAGTAATATACTTGGTATGCTACGTCTCGATCTTTCAGTGTCAGGTTATAATCTATTGACTTCCCACTACTAAAATGTCGTTCACCTCACTGCTCCCTACGCCTCTAGAAAATAGGGTTACCTTCCTATGTTTCCATCAGCCTGCTAAAGGTATATGGTAATTTCTAATAGATTTAGACTCATTGCTTACATTATTATGCCTGTGTAAATACTTATCACAGCTCCTCCATTTAGTAAACTGTATTACTTTTCCTTTTTGGCACAAGTTTAAATTTTTCTATGAAATGAAAACCTTTCTCGTTTTGCTTGGTTTTCTTTATCATCTCTTTAACCACAAACTCTTGTGCATCAAGTGTTCTACTAAGTTAGTATTCCAGAAGTATTTCCTTGAGCCCGCTGACCTGGTACAACCTGGGCTGCTTGCCCTGCCGTGCCCGGTTACCTAGCTGCTGTGGGACCTTCTGTCACCACCATCCTAGGGATTCACCTTTTCTTCCCTGTGCTCTGTCCTATTTGTTAGGCCTGTCTTTTCTCTCTTCCTCCCTCCCTCCCTCCCTCCCTCCCTTCCTTCCTTCTTTCCTTCCTTCCTTTCTCCCTCCCTCTCTCCCTTTCTCCCTCCCTCTTTTCCTCCCTTCCCCCTTCCCTTCTTTATTTCCTTCTCTCTTTTATTTTTGTTAGAGGATAGCCACCTAGGATCTCCAAGAAAGAATGTATGGGTGGGGGGGAACTTCTGATGCTTTGTATTGTGTGAAAGTGCCATTACTTTTATTCTGTCTTATTCACAGTTCATCTTGTTATAGAATTCTCTACCAATTTTCCATCAGAAATCTGAAGGTACTTCTCTTTTGGCTTTCACTGCTCCCAGTTTCCAAAGTTGCTGCTGACAAAAACCTGAAGCCATTTTGTTGTTGTTGTTGTTGTTAGAAAGAGAGAGTGCATGAATGGGTGGGATGTGGGGTGGGGGGAGAGAGAGAGAGAGAGAGAGGGAGAAAGAGAGAGAGAGAGAGAGAGAGGGAGAAAGAGAGAGAGAGAGAGAGAATCATAAGCAGGCTCCATGCCCAGTGCGGAGCTCCATGCAGGGCTGGATCTCACAACCCTGACATCATGACCTAAGCCAAAATCAAGAGTTGGATGCTCAACCGACTGAGTCACCCAGGTGCCCCCCAAAAATATGAAGCCATTTTAATTCCTAATACTTCTTAGATGAAATTCAATCTCTCTCTATCCCCTCTTCCCCCTACCCACCTCTCTAGAAGCTGCATTTTCTTTTTGTCCTCAGTATTCTGAAGTATAGCAATGCTACACTATGATATAGGTCTCTTTGCATCCATTACGTTAGGCATGTAATGGGTCTTTCAATCTGAAGCTTTAGAAGTTATAAAAAATTCTTTTACTTTTTTTCTTTTTCTCCAGTTCTCCATTTCTGGAACACACTTTTTTTGGGGGGGGGTATTATACCTTCTGGATTGATCTTCTGATTTTCTTGTTATTTTTGTTTTCTTTATTTAAATTATTTCTTCCTACTCTTGTTTTTGATATGTCAAATGAGTTCAATGTTTTCTTTATAGTCTTGCCTTTGATAATTGGTGTCTAGAGATGTTTTTATTTCTTAGTAGCTGTTAGGTTTTAATTTGATACAATTTTATTAGATCTATGTTTTTCAGTTTACCAGCTCAAATACATTAATTTCTTCCAAGTCAAATGACCTGGAAGTTATTACCATCTAATTAGCACTTTGCTCTGCTTTTCTTTTGTTTGTTTTGTTTTGTTTTTGCCTTAAAGATTGTTTAAACATATCTTCTATCATATTTTTAATATGCTAGAGCTCTTCTTGTTCTCTGGATGTTTCTTGTATTATAACATCCTGTTCTTTTTTTCCATAGTTGCAATGTCTCCTCTTACATCTCACTGGATATTAATAATACATTTATCTTTAAAGCACTCTCCTGTTTATACCGTCTGTTTCTTCCAAGCTGCTTTTTAAATTTTTTTCCTGCTTTTCATGGGGCAGGCTTCCCTCAGATATCTGATAATTCCAGGGGACGAGAAAAGTTCATTGGATGTTCTGAGACTTGAGTGGATCTTGTCATCTGTGAACATCACAGTAGGATGATGCAGCTGAGTTTTAGTTTCCTGACCTCTAGACATCTTATCCTGAAGGGGTCAGATTCCCAGAGAAAATGTTTCTAGTCCTCTGTCTAAAGGGTGAGGGCCTATCTGCTAGTTATCAGGAAACCAACTAGGAAAAGAGAGAGGGAAGTCACAGTCATCAGTGTTCATACTTGACCGCTCTTTTTAAATCATGTTACCTCTATCTTCAACCCTGAAAGGTATCTTAAGCCCTCCTTGTTTCGCTCCTTTAAGAGAACATGGCTCCGCCGTTGGGCAAGCATTTAGGAGGTGCAGGCGTTTGGCTGCCCAGATGTGGGGAGGGGAATCTAGAGATTTGACTGCTACTTGAAATTCTCCTTATTCTAGCTCTTTTCTTCTACTCACTGATTATGGTATCTGATGCTACCACATCTTTAGCCCTTGGCAAATTCTGCACAAGAAATCTGATGAATTTGAAGCTTTCCCCATTGCTAGTTTAAGACTCCATTTTCTGGGTTCTCTGAAGTCTTTTGCCAGTTGAACATCTGCTTTCCAGCTTCTAAAATTTTGTTGCGTTTGCTTTTTTTCATTTTCCCTGCGCTGGTGGGTTTATGCCCTGGGGTATCAATTTATTATTGTTTGAGTGAAATTTCAGAGGGAAAAAAATTAGATGTTCATGTTCAATCTGCAGCAGATTGTGTTTTCCAAAGATGATCACAACAATATTTCCTATCCCTTATGTCTTCTTTCAACATGACTATGACATTTCTTTCATGAGGTTGGTCCTGTTTTTTCTCTTGAATCTTGATGACTATGGTGGAAGTGGTGCTTTATGACTTGTGAAGCTAGGTTATGAAGGGCTAATGAGCTTCTGCTGGTTCTCTAGGGACAGCAGCCCTTGGAATCTAGCCATTATACTGTGGCCAGAACATAGTGAGAAATGGGGAGACTAGTAAAAGCCATGGTGGAGGAAAGAGGGGGAGGCTTTGTTTTTACTGGATATGAGTCACAAAAATCTCTTCTTCAATTCCAGCTTTTCCAGGTAACCGTGTGACTTTGGCAATCTCAGTTTCTTCATCAACATAATGGATGCATGACATAAGATGGATTTTAAGCTTCTAGTTCTAATGTCCTACAATTTTATTTCATTCTAAATAATTTGGGACAAGAGTGCTGTTTAGTTCCGGAGGGCTTATTCAAACCAACTGCAATAAGAATTGCAGAAAATGGCAGTTCTGATTATAATCAGTGAGGCTGATAATCATATCTTTGACCTTAAGGTCTATGATGTATCTGATGTTGACATTGTACAGGAACTTATTGCTGTTATAGCATTTTAGCTATGGAACACTATAATTTGATTTGCAAAGATTCACTCGACTACAGCTTTTCTCTGAGTGTCTTGTGATGGCAAGTAAAGACCATATCTATGGCAGTGTTGTCTTTGCCTATTAGTTTAGTGGAAACACAAAGCACAAGCACACACTGATGCTGAACAATAATATAGTCAAGAACAACAGATTCAAAGTAAGAAGATGTCTTAAAGTAATACATAATTAATTGTCAAATCACTTGTTTATATTCTGCCCACTATGCTGTACTTCCTTCTTGCTACCTCACAGATACTTACAAATCCCATGTTGCTTTCTCATGTTGTTGCTTTAGAACATCTGAGTTCTTTGGAACTTCTGAGAACTTCTTAAAACTTAAAAGAGTTTTTCAAGTGTTCTAAGAGCTGTTGTTTATAGATCCATTGAAGTCGACTTTTCTTGGCAAGAATTTTTATTCATATTCTCCTTCTGTTTTAAATTATTTGGAACCTTTCCTCATGGAATTCCTAATTTTCTATATAAATTATTCTGCAAAGCCAGGGCTCCTGAGGAAAAGTGAGATCTCTTTTACACATGGAAAACACCCAGATGTCTGTATTTGCTTTGGATAATCTTTAATGTTTTCGAAAGGAGGATGTGCCACATTATGCTGGGTCTCATCTTCATTCCCAGACTACCTCAGTCCTCTCGTGGAGAGCCCACTTGGACATTAACAATTTAAAGAAAATTCTACACTCACATTAGCCTCTTGGAGGAAACACAGCAATGAGCCCTTTTCCCCTCCACCCAAACGATCTGAGATTTTGGGGAAAATCATGTAAGCAACTTGATTTATTGTTAAATTTATTTCAAAATTCTACTTTACCCTTGTCTGCAGAATACTCCTTAGTGGTTCCTGGGAAGTTCACATGTCATACCATTATGTTTGGTTAGCAAAATAGGTAAGGGATAGATAAAAATTTGTGTCATTGTTGGGATGAAAGCCATTCTGGAAAACTCTTAATTAAGAAACTTGAAAAGGATAAAAACATATATGAACCACAGAGGTGTCCTACTTAAAATAATAATCTAGCCAATAAAGTGTTATCCTTTATGCGAGGATTTCTCAATTGTTCCAGGGAAGTAGGACTCAAAACTTGTGTCAGAATTAACTGAAGGGCTTGATAAAACAGAGATGGGTGGACTCCACCTTCTTATTTTCTGATTCAGTAAGTCTGGAGTAAAGCCTAAGAATTTACATTTCTAACAATTTCCCAGGTGACACTGATGTTACTGGTCTAGGAAAGCACATTTTGAGAACCATTACATGGGGTGACTCAGTTGGTTAAGGGTTTAAGCTCCTGCCTTTGGCTCAGGTCATGATCCCAGGGTCCTGGGATTGAGCCCCTCACCCTTCCTATCTCCCTGCTCCTCGGGTAATCTGCTTGTCCCTCTCCTCTGCCCCTCCCTCCAACTCTTGCACACACACTCTCTGTCTCAAATAAAATAAAATAAGATAAAAGAAAAGAAAAGAAAAGAACTAGTACAGTAGGGAGACTGCATACTGAGGATCTCTACTTACTGAATAATAAACACTAAAAAAAAAGATTCCACAATAAGTAAGATCATCATGATATTTATCTTTCTCTGACTTACTTATTTCTCTTAGCACAATGCCCTCGAGATCTATTCATGTTGAAAGTTGCTAAGAGAGTAGATCTTAAACGTTCTTTCCAGGAGAAAAAAATTTTGAAAATATGTGTGGTGAGTGATGTTAACTAGACTTACTGTGGTGACTATTGGACAATATGTATATATATATATTGAAACATTATGTTCTATACCTAAAGCTAATATAATGTTATGTGTCAATTATATATTAATTTTAAAAAAGACATTTTTGGAAGTTTTGATGCTTGCAAAAAATTTTCCTCACTTTGTTTATGGTTTAGTGCTATTGTGGTTTCCCGTTCTTTGAGTAAACAGCTGGCATCCCAGCCTCATCTAGCTTTTTGTGACTGAACACATCTCCATCTCACAAAAAGGAGAAGAGGTTTCAGTGATCCAAACAGTAATTTATCTTACCATAACGCACCATGATAAAGCAAAAGTTGACATCCTGAAAGTACTCCAGTGTTGTGATTCTATTGTCAAATTCAATACCTTGTACCACTGGGTATTGGATTTGCTCTACAATTGTTGACTATTTTAAAAAACAAAACATGTATCGAGTATAAATGTTAGCCAATGAATCCAGGTGTGTATGAAATATTACTTTTAAAAATTTTATTTAAATATTCCAGGTCTCTGTCTGAGTCCTCCATTTGAGGGGGGGGTGGCAGAAAATTTAGTCTGTCATTTTTAGGTTCTGCCACCTTCCATGCCATGCAAGGGCTTTTGTGATCTTAACATCCTTCTGGACATTGGTCATTAGTAACCACCTTAATGTCTAGTAGGCTGCTCTGCTGCTTTGGCACCCCAGTTGGCTTAATAACTTTGTTCATTAGATAAATATTTATTGATTGCTAAGTATGTGCTTTTTAAAATTACAGTTGTAGTATATATTTGATAATGCGAAAGAAAACCACAACACATATGTGTATTATGAAACAAAAATAAAATACATACACCTGAATAATTCCCCAATTATAACTAGGTAACTTATTACTATTGTGGTATCTATCTGTCTGCTCCTTTTTAATTCAATGTCCTTGCCTCCTCTGGGCACCCTAAGTTTTGTGTTTACCATCGCCTTGTTTCTTAAAAGCAGTTATGCCATGTAATTAGGTATCCTAATCTAGAATATTTGATTTTATACTGTATGGAGTTTTCTGAAACATGACTTTTTTGACTAAATGTTGTGTTTCTAAGATTCACCTGTGTTGCTGTGTGAGGTGTTATTCATTGTTGTATAGTTTTTCTTTGTATGAATATATCAGAAGATATTTGCCCATTCTCCTGTTGATGGACCTTTAGGTAGGGTTGTTATGAATAAGGCTTTTGACACACACCTTGTATATATCTCTGTGGATAAACCAAGTTTTCTCTAGGATTTTTCATCTTGAATGAGCAGTACACTGATGCTATAGAAAAGAAGGTGATATTAGAATACATTTTAAATATCTTTTTTTCCCTTCCTCAATGTTAAAGATTTTATCAAATATGTTCTATGGGAAACTAGTTCCATTAACCACACTTTCAAAATGTGTCCCGTGGTCAAATAATAGTGAAAAGTACTCTATTCTGTGTGCCTCCTTTGGAAAACCATGGCAAAATTAACATATCAATGGCTCTGAAAAGTCCTGCAATAAAGGAAGTGTTTAATTTTATTGAACCTAGTGGTTCCCATGGATTTTGATCACAAAATCCTTTTTGTTCATTATATCCATTAATATCTCATGGTACCAATATTCCACTGAACACATTTTAGATGCAATAATCTATTGCATTAATACTGTAGCACTATATAGGGTTTTTAATTGTGTCCTTTTGACACATAAATGAAACTTGATATATCATTTATAGTCTAGATTAGGTAGGAAATCTCAATAGAGTAATAGAAAATCCTCGGAGTAACAGAAATTCTTACCTAAAATCAGTAATTCTGTCTTAATATGTGCTCATTGTGATTGATTGCCATTCACTGCCTTGTCCTGGTCTCATTTCCATATTTTGTAGCAGGACCATCAGCCCTAATCTAGACACTGGAGGAACCATGAAAACAGTATAGGGATAGCTCTTGTTCAATGCACCAGCTGGGTTTAAAAATAAACTCTGGCTTCTCTATGACTAGGAGTGGAAATATTCCTTGAGTGGTGACCCCAGCATGTTTGAGAGGTTGGGATGGATCCTGGATCCACTCATGCACAGTCAGGGCTGTTTTCCTGGTTACCTCAAGACTTCAGACATTTCAGAAAAATCCATAGTTGCTCTACTCTCATTGGAACAGAAAGTAACATTTATAATTTACCATCCTCCCCTTAAAACCCTTTTCTTTGTGTCTTTTTTCTCTTTGGCTCAGTTTTTGAATACTCCTGCTTTCCTTTAACTGATGATATTGTTGGCTTATTTTGATGGTATGCCTAAAGATTTTTTCAACATTTCCTCAGAATTCATCTCTAGGATTTTCTTTTCAACCCCTTCCAAGTTAACACTTGCAAAAATAAAATCTCATCCCCGATTTTCTTGGAACTAAAAATTTTAGGATGCTACAACTCAGGGTCAACTTTCAAGGTTCATTTAGCTAAGAAATTCCGGGGTGCCTGGGTGGCTCAGTTTGTTAAGTGTCTACCTTTGGCTCAGGTCATGATCCCAGGGTTGTAGGATTAAGTCCTGCATTGGGCTCCTGCTCAGTGGGGAGCCCGTTTCTCCCTCTGCCTGCTGCTCCCCCTGCTTGTGTGCTCTCTCTCTCTCTCTGACAAATAAATAAATGAAATATTAAAGATATATATTTAAAAAAAAAACAGAGTCATCAGTGACTCTTTCTTAAAAAAAAAAAAAATGGTTCCAGGTATCAGGGTTTCTCTATCTTCTTTCTACCCAAATGGCCCCTAGAGTTTAGAGTATGAAACTCTGGCATTCATTCCCATTGGTTAAGGCCTGCTTTCCCACTTTATCCTATTTGTCTGACTCTGGACTTAAGTCTGATTTTCCCCTTTCTTAGATTTTGTGAGTTTTCTACTATGTCCTTTTTATGACAGATGTTATCACTCTCTCTGCCCTATGGCACATGCTGCAGTGAAACACAGAGGCTTCCAGTATTTTTTAAAAATATTATATAGAGCCTCAATTGAACTGTCTTTTAATAATTATGAATGACTAAGCTAGGTGATGTAACTTACTTCCACAATTCCTAGCGTGTGAATGCGTTTCTTGAAACATACTCTCTTGAGTAAGCTTATCTCCCTGGGAAATCTGTGCCCTATACTATTGAATCTTTGACTATAAAATGGGTGTAGTTCTTTGGGCAGGGCTAAATGTGTCTGAAGTACACCACATGCTCTACAGAACATGCTGCAAATCTCTCTTCCTGAAAGTATAGGAAGCATTTCTACAGAATTTTGCATAGATGTATCCAATATGGATGGACCTTCATTGCCACAACCCATTCTTTATTTGACTCTGGTGAATTTCCTTTTCTAGCCACCTAATTATTTGCTAGTCAACTCAAACCCTTCTTTTGGCTCCATCCTAACCACTCTAGTTGGATAAGTTTGTCTCTTGGTTCATCATGAAATCTCATGATGAATTTTCAACCTCTCACTCTCTCCATCTGTGACCTTAAATTAAGCTCAGCTTTTCCACCTATTCTTTGTCTGATGGGATGAGGAGATTTTCTCCATTCAAACTCAATTTATCCCTTTGGCCCCTCTTCTTCTGCCTTGTTAGGTATTTGTCTTGCTAGTTACCACCTTTCTCGACTCCATTTTCTAGTCATTCATGTGAAGGCTTAAATACAATTGCCTCAGAGAAGACTTTCCTATGGTAAACCTAGAAAAACCAGCTGGCTCTCTCCATTGCATCACCCGTTTTATTGTTTTTCATGGCAATTATTACCATCTAGTATGCCCTATTTATGTGTTATTGGTTGATTCCTTTTTTTACTTCCTTGAGAGCAATGACCTTGTGTCTTGTTTATTCTCAGTGCCTAGAACAATGCTTAGAACATAGTAGGAATTCAGTTAATATTATTAAGTAAAAGAGTAAGTGTTTCCTCTCGTATCTTCATTTCTACATACTCTTTCCTTCCAGCCTGTAAATATGTGCATTATGTTCCCATCTTAAAAACAACACAGGCAAACAAATAAAAGAAAAATAAAACTTTCCTTCATTTTGACAGCAATCATCTAACCTTTGCCTTTTTATGACAGATGTTATCAGTCTCTCTGTCCTGTGGCACATGCTGCAGTGAAACCCAGCAGGAATTGGCAAATGATGCTTCACCAACAGACTGCCTGTTTTTATAAAGTTTTATTGGGAAGAGACATGCGCATTCATTTATGTATTGCCTATAGATGCTTTTTGCCCTATAATGGTACCATTGCATCTTTGCCATAGAGACTACGTGCCCACAAGCTGAAAATATTATTATCTGGTATTTTTAGAAAATGTTTACCAACCTCAGGATCTAGCTCCTTTTTTTTTTTTTTTATTCAGCATTCTCCAACATAGTACTAAACCACAATTTCTTGGATTCTTTCAAATCTCATTTCCTTTTTCTCTTCCTTCAGTCTAATTCCATCTTTAGGAATATACTAACTTGCTTTCTCTATGCTTAAAAATGATGCCTTAATTGCAAAGCCCAGTACATGCTTTTGAGTCTTTATTTTTGGCTCCATGGCTCTTACCCTCCTCTTCCTTTTCAAACCTCCCTGACTATACCTTTTCTTTTTCTTAAAGAGTGCTTCTTCTTCGGCCTGTCCCTTTAGAATTTGTATATCTGAGGACTCTCTCCTCAATCCCAAATTCTCAATCTGTCTACTTTTTCCTACAGAAACTCATTTAAACCTGATTAGTTTCAACCTCACTGACCAAGTTCTGGACACATCATTTTTCCACTTGACCGTCGTGGCAGCCTCCTGAATAGCCTTCCTGCATTCAACTTTACCCCATCAATGCTACCTCCTACCCAGCTGCCAGAATGTCCATTTCAGGCAGTGTTTCCCGAACTTTAATGTTTATTAGGCATCAGACTCACTTGAGTGCTTATTAAAATATAGACTGTTAGGTCCCACTCTTGGAGTTTTTACCACGTAAGTGTCCTGTGGGACCTAAGAATTTGCATTTCTGTGTTCCCAGGTGATGCTGATGCTACTGTTCTAGACTGCACATTGAAAAACACTGCTTTTTAAAAAAAAGTTTGTACTGCATCCACCCTTTTCTTAAAACTGCATAGAGGTTTCCCCAAACCTGTAAGATTAGATCTAAGCTTCCTATTATGTCATATAATATCCAAAATCCTTTGATTTCTCCTTCACCAGGATTCTCTCCCATTCTCTGACTCCCACCTGATTCTCCTATAACCTCAAGCTGCACATCTCTTCATGTGCCCTGGCATTTCAACCCTCTGTGCTCTTAATCATGCCCAGAATTTCCATGCCTTCTTCACCCATCTTTCTTCTCCTCACTCTTTAAAGAGAGTATTTCAAGTGCTGTTTCCCTTTCTGAGCTTCCACAATAATCAGGACACGATTCCTTCATTACATTGTGCCTCTATCCACAAGTGCATTATTGATATTTGTATTTATTTTGTCTCCCCTAAACTATGAACTACTAGTAGAGTGCTGTGGTTTTTTTCTCGCATCACAAAGTGAAGGCTCATTTTAATGTATCTACTTAGAAATATATTTTCCACTGAGGTGAAAGCACAGGAAAATTAGTGCCCCCATACATTACTAATCATACTGCAAACTGACCCATCCTTTCCAAAAGTAATTTGGCAGAATCCATGAAGACCCCAAAACAAAAACAAACAACAAAACAAAACAAAAAACATACCTTAGTTATTAGTCTTAGTTATTCTACTTTTGGGAATCTGATCTAAGAAAGTAATTCAAATTTGCCCAGAGATGCACATCACACATTGCTCATAATAGCAAAAACAATGGAAAACACTGAAGGTCTAACACTAGGGAGTAATTAAGTACAGTATCTCATCTAATTGATGAAATATCGCATATTTAAATGATGATTTTGAAGTGCATATGGCAAGCATAATAGTATTTTTGTTGTAACATTAAGTAAAAAATAAGGATACCAAATGTTAATATAAACTATGATTCTAACTATGTAACAATACTTTGAAAAAAAGCTGGAAGGAAAAGCACTTAAATTCTAAGTTAGGGTGATAAGCTTATGACATGACTTTTTAATGTGATTACATTTTAGAAGAAAACAAATAAAAAAGTTATTTTAATCATCTATGCTGTTTCATGTTCATCCCATGTTCTTTTTAAAATTAAAAGGATGCATCAGTCACGGTTACAAAGGTAGCTTGATCTTGTATCTGATCTTCTCCTACTTACTACAAGATTTGATATTAGGAACTAAAAAATACCAAGAGCCACAACATTGGATGATATATTGACAAAATGTAGCCTAAGTTTCATGTAACAGTCAAAGCTTTCTGCTCAGCAGAGAGTCTGCTTCCTCCTCTCTCTGCCTGCCTCTCTGTCTACTTGTAATCTCTCTCTGTGTCAAATAAATAAATAAAATCTTCAAAAAAAAACCCAAAAAAACCCCAATCAAAGCTAAGATGACTTTTGTGAGAAGAGGAAGCTTACTATAATATAAAGACACCAAGTTGCAAACCAAAGCATCAATAACCAGTGAATTAGATAAATGCAAAACAAACATCATGGCAAAGATTAAAGGTTAATAAGGCATCAGGATAGTGTAGTGGTTGGAGTTCGCACTGTCTCACCACAATCTGGATTTAAATATAATTATGTCTCTTAACAATTCAGTAACTTTGTGCAAGTTTTTCACTTCTTGAAGTCTGCTTTCTCAGCTATAAAATAAGTAATATTTACCTATGCTACTACTTGCTGCCAATTGCTTACCCATAGTCATCCCACCATCCTCTCTGGCTTGCCTCCCACCACTGTGCATGTGCTCCCTTTCTCTTTTACAAATGCACATTTTCTATTAAGAGTCTGTCTCTCCTTCTACAAGTCTCCAAATATCAGATTCTCATATTCTGAGCCCTCCTTTACTCAAACCAGTCCTGGTCATTGGGCTGAGGGAAATACCAGAATATCTTCTGGGAAAGGTTGCCTCCTCTCCAAAATGTATTCATGGACAAACATGCTGGTGTTCTTTGCTTGGTATGGTCATTCCCAAGAGGAGAAGGGTCACTGACCCACAGAGGATAGCAGAGCAGAGGGATGGATAGTCTGAACCTTTGATGACATCACCACCCTGGAAAAGTTCTTTTATGTAAGAGAATACATGTGCATTTTGTTTAAGTCAGTTTTAGTAGGCTACTCTAGTTCTTGCAGTTGAAACCACTGCAATGTTTTATATTAAATGAGATAATATGGGTGAGGCATTTAGCAAGAAAATGGAGCACTGTGGTCAGAAGTATAGATTTTGTAGTCAGATGGTACTTAAATCTAGTGGTAGCTGTGTAACCTTGAACAACGAACTGTTTAAACTCTCTCTGCCTCAATTTCCTCATTTGTAATATAGAGTAGTGCCAACCTCAAAAAGTTTGTGTAAGGAATAAATGAAATCTGTAAAGCACCTATGAAATTGCCTGGTACCTGAACAAATTCCTATGTTAAAAATTAAATGTCAGTAGTAGTATAATAAAGGTTCAATAAATGACAGTTACTGCTGTTACAGATTGGTGGTTAAGAAGTGACCTCAAACACCACCTACCTACCTATTTTATAAACAAGCTACTGTGACGGATTTTACATTAAACAATCAAGTCATCTAATTTTTAATATGGGGCACTTTCTCCTATACTCTATTGTCATTATCTTTTTAGCAAACTTGAAACACTATAACTTTTTAATCATCATAATTTTTATATTTTAATATGTGATACGGAGGTAGATTTAATGGATAGACATTAAAATACCTCTGCATTTAATTTGGGTAAGTTGGACTCTTTATGTAGACACATTATATTTGGGACAAATTTATATAATTGCTATTTTGTTTTTATTTATTTTTATTTTTTTAAAGATTTTATTTATTTATTTGACACAGAGAGAGAGATTACAAGTTACTAGGCAGAGAGGCAGGCAGAGAGACAGGGAGAGGAGGAAGCAGGCTCCCTGCTGAGCAGAGAGCCCGCCGCGGGCCTCGATCCCAGGATGCTGAGATCATGACCTGAGCCGAAAGCAGAGGCTTTAACCCACTGAGCCACCCAGGCGCCCTATATAATTGCTATTTTAAAAAATAAGGGTAAACTTCTCAAGAAAGCTGGCGGTGTAGTAGATTTTGGGTGACTTCTCTGAAGCCTTCTCTCTATCAGAGTTATACAGTTCATATCTTGGACCTCTCAGGCACTATAAATACCTGCAGAATCTAAATATTCAGGAAGTAACACAACCATTATTATACTTCATGTGGCAACTTTTGCTATTCTTTAAAAAAGAATGTTTAATGCTCAAAACAGAATGGAAGGGAGTGTTAATTGTTAAGCCCCCTCAATATGAGAGGGAGACTCTATCATGTATTTGAGAAAGAACAGAATTTGTTTCTTCTCCTCAGAGATAAGCACAACCTTCCTTCCCTTGTGATTTAATTCAGCTTTGTCTAACAGTAACTCTTATGTCATTCTCAAAGCATGGTACTGGCTGAAGTTCTGGAGGTAGAGAAATGAAGAAGATAATGATATTTCCCTCAAGAAACTCACAGTCTAGCAAAGGGAGACAAGTAAATACATCATATCTATAAAGCAAGTTAGTCTCTCTGGTACTTAAATGAGTACCCACTAATATCCAGTCATCCTTCCTCATAGGCCTATTTGCATTGGATCACATGCCTAATTTTGCCCCTGGATTCTAAGCATGTCACTTTTGGGTTGAGGCATCAAAAGTTCCTGCACAGCCTTCCAGTTTCTTCTCCCCTCCTGAAATGATTGAGGAAGAAGCCTCATGTTGCCATAGCAGATACACAATTTGGAAGCAGCCTGGTGACTAATGAAGTCATTTGATGGAGAAGAGCTACCTTGGGAAGTTACCAGACTTACATTAGGTTTTATAAGGCAAAAAAATCAAACTTTACTGGGCTAACTGCTGAGATTTCAGGCTTTATTTGTTACCACAGCAAGGCACAGAGTACCCTGTATTTCTGCTTTAAATGAAGTATATGTGAAGTATTCTGAGACACAGGAAGAAAAAAACCAATTACTTCTGACTGGTAAATTAAAGATGTTTCCACAGAAGAAGTAATATTTTAATTGCCTATAAAAGATAAGTAACACTTCAATAGAAAGATCAGGAGATGAAGTTGAATAAGGATCAGTAAAGTATCATAGGAAATACATCAACTGAATAATGATAGCATTCAGTGAAAGCAGAAAGGAAGAAAGGGAAAAAGAAAGAAAGAAAGAAAGAAAGAAACAAACAAACAAAAACAAACTTGACAGAAAATAAAGTCATGTGACTAAAATATCTGGTAATTCTGGGCAAAGTGTAAGCAGGTATAAGGCCAAAGATAGAGAGATGTGAACAACAAAAAATGGATTGGATCCACTTTTAAGGGTTTTGATAAACCTAAGTTCCTTGAACTTGATTTCATACAATCTGAGAGAGCTATTAAAAGGCAGGAGACATTTGTTGGCAACCACTGAAGGACATGAATTGAATAGACTGTAATAATTATTATACAGTTCCTGACCTATGTTGCTTGCAAACTGCAATCAGAGAGATTGTATTGTTTTGAAATCATTTGTATAGGTGACTTGAAGAGTAGACTCCACGAGTGCAAATACTTTTAGAGGTACTGAGGCAACCTCACAACAGAAGTTACATTTGCTCCGAGTCTTCCATGATCAACAAGGTAGCTAAGACTTGCTGCAGGAGGTAAGGGTATAGGGGAAGGACTTACTCATATGAATTGGGAGCTGTGACTACATGCAGCCTCTGCCAAGGAAGGGGAAGACAAGTCCGTAATTGCTTAGCAGAGAAAATAGGGGCTCAACTGGAAAGTAGTAGTAGGCGTAACTTTGGGATGGATTGAGTGGGTCGAGAGATCTTGGATGTGTTCAGGATATGAATGATGCATATCATCACTTGTAATTGGTGAGATAGGAGAAGTAGCATGTTTGAAGAACCTTAAAGGATCATCTGGCCTTTTCAGCCTGGGTCTGTAATATGTGTGGTGGAGCCACTGGACTTGAGCGAGAAAATGGCCTTACTTCTGACCATAATGCTTCTGTCTCTATTGAGTCTTCTTCTGAAACATGAAAGCTCTTAAGATAAAAATGCATCCTCTAGAAAATCATATTGGTGCTCTTGAGAATAGAATGGGAAAAGTAAAATTAGAGGGTAGAGTTATATTTTATAATATTTGCAAATTCTTTTTTATATTTAATAATATTTGCAAATATATGGGTAAAAATCTCAGTATTATGAAATAAATATGTTATTTTTCAGGTACATCTGATGTTATATTATAAATAAAATATAATTAAAAAATGATATTGGATCCTCGTAAGATTTTGCCATCATTATAAGTCCTTAATCACCTGATAATAAAAATGCAACTATTATCATAAGCAGAGTCTGAGGTTTTTGATATTAAAAAGAAAATCCTATGCATAAAAAAGTTGAGAACCTCTGATCTGTTTTGTTTTTTTTTTTTTAAAGATTTTATTTATTTATTTCACAGAGGGAGAGAGATCACAAGGAGGCAGAGAGACAGGCAGAGAGAGAGGGGGAAGCAGGCTCCCTGCCGAGCAGGGAGCCCGATGTGGGCCTCGATCCCAGGACCCTGAGATCATGACCTGAGCCGAAAGCAGAGGCTTTAACCCACTGAGCCACCCAGGCGCCCAAGAACCTCTGATCTGTTTGCTGAAGAATTCCTTGTATCCTGGTATATAGAGCTATATGTCTGGGAGAAACTGAAAATAACAAAATAGAAATTCAATGTTTGCTTTTGAAAGTAAAGTAAGATTGGCGGTATATGTTGCTTTGAAATAATTGATAATATAAAATTTACATACTTAGACAAGAAAACTGTTCCCAGGAGTTCTGAGGAAGCTCCCAGAACATCAGGTCTTGGTCAGAGAATCTAATAATTTTTGGATTCCAGTGCTTGGTTTGCAGGCGTGATAGGAGCTTGGTGGCCACGGGGAAGGTTAGGAAAGAGGAGGAACACAGCAATGGCCATCTGAGCATGAACTTCTTGGGGGAATCAGAAAGTTTGCCAGCTGTTCACATTATTTTCAGTTAAGTTCTTCATTGGAAACCTGTGGATTCCATGCCTCATTTTGCTTGTGAAAGCATCTGTCACAAAGCATATTGAAAATGGCTGGTTACTTTTTCCATATGTGAGGATTTTGATCCTTTGTGAGAAATTAGTTTATTGCAAATATAGAATGACTTTGCTGAAAGCATTGCGTTCAACTTAAGTACCAGAAGCTGATGTCTTTTATTGTTATTGCACTGAAAAGTCAAGAAAGGTTTAAGTAAATGTTTTCCTAGGAAATTGTAGGAGGAATCTATAATTTTGTTCAGCAGAAAAAAATCTAAAATAAGCAATTAGCAAAGGCACTATTTAAGAATGACATTTCCCTGGAAGTCAGTTGTTAACAATCAGCATGGAAGTTGGCCTACTACTTGTACCCCTCTTTCTTGACTTGGAAATCAGTTAACACCAAGTAGCTGCTGATTTCATTTTGCAAGGTTTTCTTTGTTAATTTCGCCTGATATTGTATAAGGCTTTCCATTGGCATCAACATTTAATTAAGTATAGTCAATTTGCCTTTACTTTGACTTTGATGATTTGAATTGCAACTGCCTTTAGGGAGAAAAATACGGAAGTATATTACTCACCATTTCACATCTGTTGCAGTTTAAAACACTCAGTTGCCAAGAATTTTATGAAGCATCACTTAGTAATGATTCAGGAAATGATTAGTCAATGCATCTTATGCACAAAGTGGATGGCACCCTCTGTTGTCCATCTTGCTATTCTGCTTCTATGTTTCCTCAAAACATAGAATCAGGCTATGAATTTTCAATCTCTTCTTAAGTGGACACCGTCAACTGATAAATACACATAGGAGGATTCTTTAACATTTTTATCCAAGTGTGAAATCATAGAGATAGGTGGTCTAAAAAAGACCCTGATGCTAATAATTAAAAAAAGAACTGGGTTCATTCTCAATTAACTTGGATTTCCAAAGTCACTTGCTATCTCTGTGTGTCAGTTTTCCACTGAGAAAATGAGAATGTTAATAATTGCACAATGTACATCTACAAAGGTTTTATTTTTATAGTTACTTAAAGTGCAGATGAAATTTCTGACATTTTCTGTTTGGTTTTAGCAATTTTAAGAAGCAATTATTATTAACATTTCACTGCAAGAAGGCCATGGAACTGATGACTAAATCTTGAATGTTTAGGTCTTTGGCTGAAAACTGGTATCTCAGGAAGTTCGCTTCTTCAAACTTTCTCCTTGTATAACCTCTATGATCTTATTGCTTCTCTTAACTCCTTCTCCGAAATGTGTAATGGGTCTTCTTTATGATTATTTATCTATGTTTAGATTCTTCCTTTTAACATTCTGTTTTTCTTATTTATTTTTGCTGAAGTATAATGAACATAACGTTTTATTAGTTTCAGGTGTACAATATGATTCCACTTTTGTATATATTACTCAGTGCTCATTACAATAACTGTACTCTTAAACCCTTTATCTCTTTTACATATCCCCCTCAACACCTCCGTATTTTGATTCTTGATGATTTCCAATGGTTCACACCTAAGACTTCTGCTATTTCTCTTAACATACAACTCATTAATTTTTATTGTTTCAAATACCATACCATAAAAATGACCCTCAAATGTTTATTCTAGTTTTATAAGGCTTTCGGTATATTTTCAGACAGTTACTATGCTCTTCTACTTGTGTAGCACACAGCATGTCAAAGCCAAGCTTATAACATTTATCCCAAATCTACCCCAGTTTGATCCTTTGGCAAGACTACAGACGGAGTATTCTGGTATTCTGTTTTTTCACTGCGAGACATGCAATATTTAGTTTGCTCATTGCAATTGGATAGATCATTGTTTCTAGAGCTTTCCAGTGGGCAGAGTTAATATAATCTTTTTAGTGGATGGAGATAATACATTTTGTATATATTATATACATGTATGTATGTATATGTATATAACATATATTATGTAAGTGCATATTAAAGATCAAATAATCTCATGTACTCATACTGATATTTGCTATACAAATTTTAGAATACAGCTTTTACTTAATCTGTTTTACATTCCATCTGTTTCTCCTTTCACATTCTCCTTGGAAACACTAGTTCTCAAGGACACAGGGGATCTTAGAGTATCTATAATTTCCCATTTCTTTTATTCCATATCACATGCATAATTGTCTTCTGATAATACTGTTACCATCAACATTATTTATAAAAGCAATTATTTTTTTTCCATTTGTTCTCCTCATTCTGTTTATCCTTTTAAAATATGATTGTTCTATGGGACAACCTGGGTGGCTGAGTCAGGTAAGCATCTGACTCTTGATATGGGCTCAGGTTATGATATCAGGGTCCTGAGATCAAGCCCTGCATTCGGCTCTGTGGTGAAACTGCAAACTGCTTAAGATCTTCCCTCTCCCCCTCTCTCTCTGCCCCTCCCTCCCACTTGTGTTCTCTCTCTCTCTCTCTCTCAAATATGTGTGTCTGTGTTTATTTGTGTGTGTATATATATTTATATATATAAAATTGTTAAATCTACATTATCAGAGTATTATAGTATTATATACTAGAATGTCTCCTTTTGAACCCTCCTTTACTATTAGTTCTATAAGTAATTATGCAGTGAATGCTCACCACCAGTTCTCATAGAAGAATATATTTTTTAAAATTTCTAGCTGTATGATTTAACCTTCTCTACTTGTCAGCCTACACATAAAATAATGAAAGTGCTTCACCAATCAGATATGCTTATTTTCCTAGAGTAAGTACTAGTGACAGATTGTCTATGTCAAATTAGACAGATCCAATAATTTTTTTCCTAACTTCTACAAATATGTCTCATTCCCTGGGGAAAAATATTGAGTCATGTATTTGATCATAAATACAGCTGTTCAGCTATAGGATGAATCCTTAATCTATTTCATATTCAAGTACTCCTGGTTTACCTTTATGAAGCACTAAAACATTTTTAAAAGCTACTTTAAGCATTTGTGAAGAGAACAGATAATCAGGAGATTAATGTGTTAATGTAAGTACAACCTATTAATTTGTTAAATCACTGATCAACACTAACCAATTCTTGTACATTATCCAAAGTAGACATAACATATAAATGTTTGTGACAATTCAGGATTATATAGAATTATACATCCAACTTTCTTTACATAAGAATACTTTCTTTTCTTTAGGGTATTTTCAATTATTGGAATTAACTTCTGTGTGTTCAGGTGTTACTGAAAAGATCCCTGATGAACAATAGGGTAAAATGTACCACATATTGTCCAAAAATAGATATTGTATTAACTTATCAATTTATTTGTACTATAGAAATACCCAGAGGTCAAACATTTTTGCTCAAAGCTTATTAAGAATAGACATTGCTAACTCATTTCCACCTGTAACAACTGATATGAAACTCCTCCTTTGAAAATATAACGTATTTTCCTTCAGCAAGTCATTCTTCAGATTTAGTTCTAAATAAAATGTTTTAAAACCACCATATATGGATAGTTATATAATTCTACTATATAGGTGTTAAAAAAAAGAGTAGACTTCTGTTAGTCAACATGTAAATATAAAAGAGAATTGAATGAGAGACCATTCAGCTGATAAAAGATAAATTGAGGCGTATCAAATTTTAAGAGCTTATGTGAACAAAAATTGACTGGAACAGGACATTCGCCAAACTGGAAGTGGTCAGGGGCCCTCCATCTCCAGGGCTAAGAGCCAGGGATAAGACTTGTCTACAGAAGGGGTGGAAGCAAAGTAAGGACATTACTTGATTGGCTTATTTGAAAGCTTTATTTGATGGCTTAAGAGGTGACATTATTTAGAAAAGCTTAGTTGGTTGTTAGTGACTGGTTGTCCTTAGGTTTTGATTTTTTAAACTTGAGGTATTTACAGTCTTCGGTTTCAGTTTGTGAAGGCTACTAGCATATTCAAATCATCTTAGTCTACTGGCTACCTTACTTAATTTAACAGATGCTATGTGAATGCTCCAATAATTTAAATGAGTTGAATGTATATACTTGGTCCCCAAACACCTTTTTCTTTGTCACAGGAGTTCTATAGCCAATAGGTAGGAAAATGAGAGAGATATCTCTGTTTTCTCTTTCCTGGTTTATCTTTTTCTAACATACTATGATTTATTCACTCTTTCTAATTGTTTTAATTGAAAAAAAAAGTTTTAAAAGAAGAGAAAAAAATCTTACCAATTTCGTTCAATAAAGAGTGACTATTTTATGCTATATAAGTCACTTGAAAAATATGTATTAGTCTTCACCACTTCCAGGCACTATTCTTGGTGTCCCCAATGTACATTATGGAACAGCTGCATCCTTGTGGAATGATGGTAACCACCTGCGTCATTTCGTTCATGTAACTTGAATTACCACTGCAGACAGCTGTGCTGGATTCTTTTGAATGTGTTTCTAAAACATTATGACGTATAAAAATAAGTACACAAAAAAATGAAAATAATCATGAAGATAAAAAATTTAGGATATGAGCTTTGCTATCAAGCATATTTGAGTTCCGATAATGCAAAAAACAGATGTCTAATAATACTTGTTGAATGAATGAAATAATCAGTCATTCAGACATTTAATAAACCCTTGTTCTATTCTTTATAGAGTATGTAATATTGGGCATGTTTGGAAAACTGAAACACAGAAATGTTATTTATAAGACAGGGAATAATTCACAGAATTGGAGTGAAGACAAATGGCATACTGTATGCAAACATCTGAAAAAAATGTCTTGAGCATAATAATTGGTCAATAAATGTTTCTTTGTCTTTTAACTTTCTTAAAGATATCTGGGCTGTTTTTAGCAATATGCTGTCGAGAATGCTGTCAAGCTTTATGTGACTTTAAATAAGGGTATTTATTTATGCATTTCCATAGAACTGGGCTTCCAACCAGACAAAGGCATTCACTCTATCCAAAGCTTAATCTGGAAAATAGCTTGAAGTTTATCAGACCATAAAGTTGCTTAGAGAATTTTAGGACTCTAAATGGATATCTAGGAAAGCATTTCTTGAACATCTTGAGTGAAACGTAACTTGGAGCTTTTCAAGGGGACTGTTACCAGCAAATTCACAGGAGTAAAGAAAACTCTTTTCATTGGATAGGTTTTCTCATATGAAATGAAACTATTGCAGAGCCAATTTAATTAACCTGCTATTCTAGGTTTTAGCATTTTTACTTCTTGTGTTGGATGAAATCAGGTCCAAGTAGGAGATTAGTAATGGCAGGTGAATTTCTGAATAGAAAGAGAACACATTCTTTTGCTGCCTGTTATTTTCTTCCTTAGCATATTGACTTCCCCTTTGCTTCTCTGTTTCAACAATGATCACTTTGGGCCAAACACAGTTCTTGATTTTCTTCTATTTTCTCCCCTTGCACATAGTAACATTTAAAAAAAAATAATCATCTTTTTGCCAAATTCCAATGTTCTTTTCTTGTTCTTTAAACTTTTTTCAGATATTGCATCTGTTGTGTTTCTCTTCCTCCTTGAATCTTGGCTTACAAAGCGCACCTGTATCCCAGTGTTCTTGTACCTCCAGAAACCCTTGCTGTTTCACCCTTCACCATCAACTTCTTTCAGTATAGGCTTTCCTACAATATTTTGTGCTTACCCATCCTGGCAGATAAGTGATGTGCCACCAAGAACACCTTTTTTTTTTTTAATTTTTTTGGCAAGTTTGTCAATTTTTTTTTAATTTTATTTTTTCAGTGATCCAAGATTCATTGTTTATGTACCACACCAAGTGCTCCATGCAATATGTGCCCTTCCTAATACCCAAGAACACCTTTTGTGTAAGAAGTAATTATAACTCCTGCTGCTGGGTGCACTAATAGAAGACAGACCTTCACTGCTAGCACCTCTTAGGATTACCTTAGTTGAAGAGAGTCACCTAGCTAAAGATCATGCCTAGTTCCCAGGACAGTCATTTCCAATGGCTGATTGGTACAGAGGTGTAAGGCCCAGCCTCTGTTCCACCTTGTGGAAACTATGAAGGGTCATACCATCTTCAGAAAACCCTGGAGGATTAGCTGAGGTTTCTATTGAAATTATATCCCACTCTGACCTCTCCTTTTCCCCAAACTGTTGATTCTAATCCTTCTCCCTAATAACATCATGCTAGCTAATCTCCATCTCAGATCCTGCTTCCTTGGGCATCCAATCTGTGAAAGTCATCTTTTTTTTCTCATGCTATACTGCTTTCACCCAAATTCAATAAACAAACAAAAAGATTGTTTGATTGGCTACTCATTAACATAAATAGGAACCTCATTTGCTTGAACAAAAAATAGCTTTTAAAATATTGAACATTAATATATATCATGAAGAAGACGTGGATCCTGGCATAGTGAGAGAGACCAGTAACAGAATATGGAAGGAGGGATAAATTTTGCCTAAATGTTCAGGGAAGTCCTTCCAAAGATGCAACATTTTGGCTGAGATTTAGAAGATGAATTCAGAACGCTGTACATAAAAAATAAAACAGAATGTTCCTTTACAATTTAGCACAGTGTCATGTACATTGTATTTGGCTTCAGAAAGTTGAACTGACTTTCTAATTAAAAAAAAATGCATAACTGCCCATTTTCTAACTCCAACTCATCCAATAAGATATATAGTTGCATAGCCAAGACACTGATTAAGGTTCACACACACATACACATCCAGGAGAAAAGAATATACACACATACATATGTGTGTGTGTGTGTGTGTGTTGTATGTATATATAGAGAGGGTGTACATATACATAGTGTATATAGTGCTACTAAAGACTTAAAGGAGACTTCTGGTTCCATGGAGGCAGAAACATGTTTGGGCATCACAGCATCACAGCTGTAACCTTAGCATCAAGTAAAATGTTGGAAATTAATAAGAAATGAGTATTTGTTGATGAAAAAAATAATTTAAGTCTCATCTGGAGTACTCAATTCTCTCTTTTTTCAATCCAACTCAGGAGCAACCAATATTTTATTCTAAGCCCTTAGTTGATATTCTTTTTGGTAAAACTTTGAGTTTTACCAAATTCTTGAGTACTTATGCTTTTTGGACTATGGCAGAAATTCAAATGGCACATTGGATTAACCTTATTTGTGTGTAATCTTAAACCTAACGGTGTCTTGAGGCTGAAACAATACATAAACATCTGGCACCTCCAATATTGGTTGCCTCTTTGGTACTGCTCTAATGCAGCAATTTTCAAATCATTTGGACTCACCTGTGTCCCAAAATGTCCCCCCTTATACTTTCTTATTCTGACTTGATCTAAACGAACCGTGCCTTTAAACCACGCGGGTATTTTAAGGGTACTTTTGTAACTCTATTATATAAAATGGTTTATTTTCCTCTTCTAGATATTGCACAAAGGTGGAAAAATATGCTGATGTCAAAGTAAGCTTTCATTTTTAGAGATCAGGCCTGTTCAGCGTGGTATGGCCATAGATAGGGTTTTTTAAGCTTTCATTTTTAAATAGACCTTTGTGAAAATAAAATTAAGTTCTTCTGGCTTCCACAAATTCTACTGCCTTATTCCATTAATGAGTATTTTCAAGACCTAGTGCTGTTAATTTTTAAATCATTGCACTGCATATTTTGTCCCTCATGGAATGGACTTTAAGAGGGCTTCTTAACAAAGGCCTTGATAAAGAGTAACTGCTTCCTTAAATTTTTCTACTTTTCTCAGACTCTTAGGTTCTTCACCAAGCATGTGTGTGTGTGTGTGTGTGTGTATGTATGTGTGATTATCTGTATAAATTTTTCTTGTAACTTGACTATTACCTTGTTCCAGAGAAGATTTAGTTGCTTAAAGAGATTATACTTTGGGTATATACATATACTTAGATATGCATCAATTTCATAATCATTTCTTTGGGTATATACATATACTTAGATATGCATCAGTTTCATAATCATTTCACCTTTATTTCAACCCTTGTCATTGGCTAGATGTCCTAAATTGAGATAAAAATATCTGTCAAGGATACCAAATTACATAAATGTGCATAATTTCTCTTCCTGTCATAATAGATAAAGGGCAACTAGTCAATAAGCCAAGACCCCTTCCTATTGATTGGGATCAGAAAGTTAACAAGAACAAAGGGGCTGGGAGGTTGAACTACTCTCTAGTTTTAATGAAAGAATCATAAGAATATCATTAGTAAGTCTCCTCTTGTGTGAATAGCTTCTTGACATATTTATAGAGTACTTCAGGGAAAAGATCAGCAGTATAATTAAGATTTATTTCCACCCCCCTATATCTTCTTTTTTGTTTTTTAAGTAAACCCTATGCCACACATGGGGCCCGATCTCATGACCCCAAGATCAAGAGTTGTATCTCTACTGACTGAGGCAGCCAGGCACCCAACCCCCTTCCATCTCATAAGTACTTTTTTTTTTTAAGATTTATTTATTTATTTGTCAGAATGAGAGAGAATGAGAGGGACGGGGGGACAGAGGAGAGAGAGAGAGAGAGCCAGCACAAGCAGGGGGAATTGCAGGCAGAGGTGAAGAGCAGGATCCCTACTGAGCAAGGCTTGATCACAGGACCCTGGGATCATGACCTGAGTCGAAGGCAGAAGCTTAACCAACTGAGCCACCCAGGTGTCTCGCATAAGTACCTTTTTAAAAATTAATTGTCAAGGATGGACTTTGATAACTCTAGATAACCAGAAGCTAAGAAACAAACTTGGATCAAACAAATGGTGTCACAACTTCCAAAGAGGTAGCACTAAGTTAAGACTGAATATGATTTGACATATTTTCTTTAAAAATCTATTGTTAGAGATAGTGAATATTTAGCCAGTCAAGAGTTCTCCATTTCCCCTGGTGCTGAGGATTTGATTTCATGTTTGGGCTTTAACTAGTCTCTGCAAGTAAAATTATAACCAAAAGTTTTTGGGGACTGAGGCTCTGAGTTACAATAATTATTTTTCGTATTTCACAGTGAAGTCTCAACTGCATGGTTGTGTCTGATTACACAGAAAGGATTTAAAATGACAACCCATAGGAGAGTGAAGGTGCTATGGGAAGTCAGCCTAAAGCCACATTTGCTTTAAAAGACTCCAATTTCTCTTTAGATTGTTTGCTTACTTGATGTGGCCAGGAAGGGGTCCAGTAGAAACATCACTCTCCCACTGCCAAACCATTCCCTTCCCACTAACGCTAGTTCTCAACTAATGTACATTGACTGGTTGGTTAAAGCCTAACCATTATTCAACATCTTGCCAGAAATCAAATGCAAATGTATTCTTCTACTATCTCACATTTTCTCCTTTATAGAACGTATTATATACACTACATTAGCAACGTCTGCTAATTTTTAGCTGTTCTCCCCATACGCCCCTATTCCCAATTCTGACCTTAAGCTGTATGAGTCAGGAGCAGCATTTCAATCCTTGCTGCAGCCCCAGAGCTACCCAAGGGCCAAACACATAAATAAGATAGATGCCCCAAATTGATGTTGAATGAAACAACCATGAGAGGCTTGTCTTAGAGGTATTTTCCAAGGCCATTACACCCAAAATGTACTTCAAAAGCTTACTTAACGTTTCCCTAAGTGAAAGACAAATGTGTCAATGGTGCACAGTATTTTCAGAACTGGAATTTCTCCTGGCTATAGTCATTTTTTTTTTTTTAAACTAGCATTTGAAGGGAAGCCTTGAAGCTACTCGGCCACCAATAGACTGAGTTCCCTACCATGTTTGGTTTTAAGCAAGACAGCTGGCAAATGAGTTTTTTTCTGTTTGATATTTTGAAATGTGCATACAGGACTGTGAGGGGGCAATTTTTGAGTGTGGACTGAGTGAACAACTTCCAGCTCTTAAGCAGGTTAGGTATATTCAAAAACCCATCGTTTGAGTAAAATGTTGTGTTTCATTCTTAGAGCTAGTTATGATGTTGTCCACATATTTGGATTGACATTGACATGCAATGGAATAAAGTACAGAAATACCTAGAAAACTATTGGTGTAAACAAAAAGGTGACTTTGGCTAAGGAAACTTCGAAATCTTCAGAACAAGAACATTCACCAAACAATGATAACAAGAGCTCCTATTTACTAAAAGGTCATTATGTACCCACTCTTTCATATGCATCAGCTCTGTTTTACATTACTTAATCCTCAGAAAAGCACGGTGAATTTAGAATTATTAATATATCACTTTTAAAGATGATACAACTAATGCTGAGAGAGGTTAAGTAACATTGCCAAAGTGACATAACTTATGAGTCACAAGTGAATTGAAACAACTTTGTTTTCGAACTTGGGTTTTTAATCACTGCACCATGCTGCATTTAATTTCAGATAATTACATATCAACTTTTAAAAAGATGCTGAGGTGGAAGAGAGTAAATGTGAGTTTTCATGCTGTAATACCAAGAGTGAACTAACTTTAGTAAAATCGCTTACATGCTATGGTGTTCTGAAAGATTTCAACAGAAATAGAGGTAAATAGATAATAAACATAGTCATCTTTAGCACCAGTTTCGCAGTTTCTTATGGAAAATTAATTGCATACCTTTTCTCTTCCCTACGGCATTTAACTTTTTTTAACTTTTTTTATTTTTTTTAAATCCATTTGCCAAGTTCTGGTTTGGAGCCTGGAATATTAAACTGTCATCTCACAACCAAAAAAGGACAAGAGTGAAATGAAAATGGATCGCATCCCAAATAACTAAAAGTTTTTTTGGCATTGTTTAATATTTGGAGGGAAATAAGTGAGCTGTAATATAACAGAGCAGAAAGCTCCTCGCTGTCATGGTTTGACTACTGCTTTTAACCTCAGAATTAAACAGAACAGAGCAAAACACATTTCCTCAGCCCACAGTATTCAGTCTCACAGCACCATTTTTGGAGTCAAGTACCCTATCTTTAAATCTACATTTTTTTTTTCTAAGCCCCTAACCAGGACACCTCATACTGTTTTTTTTCACAGAGCCGTCATCCCATTATTTAAAGAATATTTCCTTTGCATTGGTGGGCTCTAAGTCCCTGTTCTGTTAAAATTATAAAGTGGAGATGTTCATAAGTTCTATTCTATTTGGGATGTTTTAAAAGAGAATTCAGAGTAATGTTATGAAAGATGGAATTTAAAGAACATAGATGAACATAATTTACAGGGAATAGACTTTGCAATCTTCTGGGAAGAGTTGGTTTTCACCCCTCTTTTGCAGGGTTGAGCTTTTTCTTTTCTTTTTCTTTCTTTCTTTCTTTCTTTTTTTTTTTTGTATAAAGAAATTGCTGCCAAACTCTGTGGCCTTTCATGCCCTGTTTTCTTACTCTTTTTTTCCCTTTAGTTTGCATTTCAAGAGACATTTGCATGAAAACAAGTCCTGTCCATTTGAAGCTTTATCTGTTCTGATTTCTGATGGATTGACCTCAGGTCATAATTAGCAAGGAGAGAGCTTCAGAAGCCTGCAATCCCCCATCCTTTATCTCAGGTTCTTTTCCCTTTAGTTAATAAATTCCCCACCCCCAAATCTGCACGCAGTCCCTCCTTTCACAGACCATAAGAAAGCTTCAGCTTCCTCTCCCCTTCCTTTGACCTTTGGTCAGTCAACTCACAATCCCACTGCATTTGTGAGATTTTCACTTGCAAGTGTTAGGCAGCATCACTCTGCCTGACATTTCCACTGGTCACTGCCTCAGTAAGTGCATCACTGCAAAAACGCATGTTTCCTGCTTCCTGAGTCCAGTCTCTGCAGCGCGAGGGCACCTACCAACTCCTTATTATCCTTCATGACTCTCTGGAAAACTCTCTGGACCCTGCAAAGCCAGGAAGGTGTCCTTGCCTTGTAGCACACCACACCATCCCGTGCTTCCACTGTTATCACATATATCATATTGTTGCTGCTGCTTATTTAAATATCTATAAACTCTGGAAGTGAGGACCACATTAATTTTTTTGATCTCCTTTACCTCCTAACATAATATCTCACCTTAGTAGGTGCTCAGGAAACACATATGAATGAACAAGTAACTGAATATTGATCAGCGGCTCTGGGTGCAGCACTTGGCTAGGACTTGTTGGTGGGGGGGGTGTCACTAAAGGCAGAGACAGGGGTATAACCTTTGGCAAGTAGTTATTCACATTTCTAAAGCTGTTTAGCCCTTGATACCCATCCACTCATTTGCTCCAAATAATGGAGTAGGTGAGGGGGTGGAGAAGTGGGGGCAGGTAGCTGTGAAGAAGAAACATCCTGAACCAGGATACAGAGGTGGGAAATGACAAAGAACACAGGAGAGGATCTGAGGTGGCTCTCAGGCCTTATCAGCCCTAGACCATTTCCATCTTCCCTGCCAATCCCACGCCTATGGGAGCTTCCAAGTTTTATCTCACAGGCCACTAATTTTGTAATGCTTTTCATGTTCCCTAGAAAGCTCTATCTTTCAAGTCCCTTTAGAGTCTTGTGATTTTTTTTTTAACAGAAGTCGTGTATTTTGAACTGTGGTCATTTGGGTGCATGCCATCGTGTCTCACCTGCTCAAAAGTAAACTCTCTGAAGGGAAGGTCTGTCCTTACTCATCCCCTCACCTTCTACCCAACAAAGAAATTGAGCATGTGGTAGGTATTATTATTATTATTATTACCATTATTATTATTATTATTATTATTTTACACTTTGACTTCAGGGTGAATATCTTTGTCAGTGATGTGATGCATGGTATGGAATAAATTAAGAAAGCTACGTTCTTTGGATTTTGCCTACCTAATATCCTGGTGTGAAGCTATTTGGCTTTATAGACTATGAACACATTGAGCCACTGGTAATTTATCCTTGAGGCTTGAAGTCTTGTGTATGAAGTTTAGATTTTGTAAAAAAGCAAAGTAATATTTTCCATTATTTTTAAATTAACAACAAAATTGCTAAATTTTAACTTTTAAGCTAGAGGGGAAAACCATCATTTGAATTAGAAGTTAAAAACTTTTATTAAAGAAATAGATTTGTGTTCCTTCTTGTTTTGCCATTTCTGCCAACTGGAAGAGCCACAATAGTCATGAAAGAGAGGTGAAACATCTGACAGCACCATTTCCTGTTGAAATAGTACATCTAGCTGATCTCTGTCTTTGGCTCTTTGCTGGGAAGTGTCCTACTCTGCTTCTATAAGGTGAAGCGGTTGAGAAGCTAGATTTCTGATTGTATGACCTTGGATAAGTAAATTAATTTATGCAGATCTTATTACCATTGTTTTTTAAACAATGCAGTCCAATTAGGTTATCTTGAAGATCCCTTCCATCTTCACATTTCTAGAATTTTCTGACATTTTAGGAAAGGCAAGGAAAGAGATGATTGACATACAACCTTTCTTTCCATCTTATGCTTGTAGCTGTTCTTACTGCAGAGGGACCTATTATGGCTGAGCTTTCCATAATATAAAAAGCAAGAAAATTCATAGGCATTATTTCTCTTTCAGCTTCTACTTTATACTACAGGGTAAAATTTTGCTAAGTTCTGTAGGTTGCATACATTGCCCAGTAGTGATATATATGCTAATAGAGGTGAAAGTCAAGAAGCCCAAGCAAGCTCTTCCTTCTTTCAAAAAGCCAATATATTCTATTACAATTTTCAGCATATTTTAAAATAACTCAAACTCAATTCCTTAAGTTATTTAACTAGTAGTTGTATCCTTTTTAATACGAGGAGAATCTAATGAATTTTATAATTTGTTTGGATTTATAATAGCACCATTTATTTACCTCTTCATTTTTCAAGGTACTGAATGATGTTAATTAATTTTGGGGCCTGGGGAGGCAATATAAAATGTTTGGCCTCTGAAAACGGTCAGATAGCCCTTTTAAGGGATTTTTAACATACCAAAGAGCCTATGAAAATAGAAATGAAAGCCCACTATGAATCTTGTACTTTGGAAAAACATTCAAGCACTGAAAGGGGTGAACCAGCAGAAAGAGGCATATAAAGAAAAGAGAGACGGTGGGAAGGATAAATTTGTTGTTAGCTTTTTCATCCCCAAATCTTAATAATCTATAGATTTTGATTGATTTGTCTAGTTTTCAAAATATAGTATCACATTTTGAATGCTTTCAACCTTTAAAGATTTGGGAAATTTTCGAATTTGAATTCTGTTAAATGGAATTAAATTTAAAATATATACTTAACCCCATCTGTAATTGCTAAATTTGAAATAACGTTAACAGTTTTAGAACACCATAGATTAAATAATTATCACTAATTTAAATTCATATTTATATAATTTTTCATAGAACTCTTAACTAATTCACTCCTCCATTTCTACATGTTGGAAAAAAAAACACTTCCATCAAGTAATTTTTATCTATTGTTAACTTTTTCCTTTTTGAGTTTACTTACATAATACCAATGTCAAATGGTTCAGTTAATCACCAATAAGATTCTAGTAGCTAATTCCCCAAAGCTTAGTTCCATTTGTTTTTACGTAACTACCTTGCTTTTTAAATATTTAATGTGAAATCAAAGTGATTATATAATTTGTTAAAAAATTGTACTGTAATCCAAAAATTGTACTGGCTTTCCCCTCTATCGTCTTCTATTTTGTGACAATAAAATAAAACATGTAAAAGAGACAAAAGCACAGCTTTGGCACCAATCAGGATTTTTTATTTTGACCAGAGTTGAACTGTCTAAGTTTTATGCTATATGAGGACCACGTTGTGCTGATCCTAGCCTCATAGGTACTTTGACTCATAGACCTGATTAATCTTAACTCTTACCTGCACATCCTGAAATGGCCCAAAGTCCCATCCTCAGATAGTACATTTCCTCTTGGGAAGCCTTGGGATAAAAAAGAACTTATGATATTCTAATAAGAAGTTACATATTTAAGAAAGCAAGGTGAGATCAAGCAGAAAATGTAGACCAGGACTTGAGATGTATTAAAACTTCCAGAGAGCATCCTCTGGAGCAGAAATTGTTTTGAGGCAGAAGACTTCAAGGCCTGAAAGACACAGGCTTGAAGTCATTTCTGCCTGGTCAGAAGAGCTGAAGACAGTTGGGAAAAGACATTTTCATTTTCAACCACAAAATTGCTCTTCATTCCCGCAAAACAATGAGGAAAGTGAAACTGGAAACAAGCCAGGCACTTTGCTGGTTTTCCTTTGGGTGTGAATTTGTTCACATAGCTCTAAGTTCAGAACATAATGTTATGTTCTGGAAACACTGGCGTATTGTTAGGGGACGTAGTGTCATACTGAGAAAGGTTCATTTCACAAAAGGGATTTTAGTTGCTAATATGCAACCAAATACTATGTGTGTGTACTATAAACACACACACACACACACACACACACTATATATATATATATATATATATATATGTGTGTGTATATATATATATATGTATATATATATATATACATATATATATATAAATGCTCTGAATTTTGGATTGACTTAAAGAGGTGAAGAGAAAAAATACCGTTTTAAAAAACTACCAATACTAGAATGGTGAGTACATTCACTTTTTATTTAGAGGCAGAATTTCTGTGATACTTGATTTACCTCTAGTGTAGAAGAGAAGGATATAAATTATTCCCTGTGAATTTTCCCTATTCAGATTAATCCTTAGGCTGGAATGTCTCTGATTTGCACAAGGACTCCGTTTCTGAGCTTAGAGTGTGGCCCAGCCTATTTTGTCAAAAGTAATTGAAACATGAAGCAGTGCCTATATTTTTTTTAATGCTGGTTGTATTTGTTCATGTTTCATTAATGTCTCCAAGACCTACAGATAACAGAGCCTCTGTAACATGCTCTCTTCTTTCAGAGAGTTGAAGAGTATAGAAAGTGGATTGGGTGCAAAGCAGTGGCTCTTAACACCATGACTTGAAGTGATTGCAGTTCTTTGTAGCATCCTGATGCCATTTCATTCCTATCGCTTTGTTCTTCCCAGTTGAGGGGCAAATTTTTCCTGAAATGGACAGGAATGTTTTTATGTATTTTGTGTAGTTCTTCCTGTTTCAGTGCACTGAGGTTTTATCTCTACATATAGAAGGCATTCAAGTATTTTCTCAATAATTAAGGGTATCATTTCAGTGCTGAAACACCGTATATTACATTCCAATCATCATGGAAGCCTAGAAATTCTTTTGGCTGCGTGGCTGTCTCCTGCTAAGAAACCTTCAGGGATTCTGAGCCTGTGACCTGCATGTGGTTCTGGAGGAAACAGCTTGAGCCTACGGGTCTGAGCCGTAAGAGGGGGGTGAACTTACCTTTGGACCACCAACTCCAGAACTCAGCTAGCATCTCGAAAGTGCCAAGTAACAATTTGGTCTTCTCAAGCCTTAAAAAAATGAGAAACACAGAATGAAATGGCATTTTCATTTTGAAAGACATTGCTACAATACTTGATGGTGAGGTTTCTTGAATAAAGAGTAAATCTTGTTGGGTGCCTGGGTGGCTTAGTCCATAAAGCATCTGCCTTTGGCTCAGTCATGATCCCAGAGTGCTGGGATCAAGCCCCCAGGTCAGGATACCTGCTCAGTGGGGAGTCTGCTTCTCCCTCTTCCTCTGCCCCTCCACAACTCATTCTTTCTCTCAAATAAATAAATAATATCTTTTAAAAAAAAAAACTAAATCTTGTTCCCATTTTGAAAACAATGGGACTGCTGATTGATTTTGACAACTGAGCTCTTCTCCACCCTTAGGCATTTTCCTTAGGCCAGTCTTCACTCTAATCTCTCCCCTTTCTCTGACCTGGGTTCCAGAGGTTACAGGTGTGGTGTGGGGAGGGCACTTCCCTGGGCTCTAGGCAGCATGGAGGAGGGGAAAAAAGAATGTAATTTCTACATGGGAATGTATAGTGGGTCTTATGAAGACTATGTGTGACACGGAAGAAGTATTTTCAATAGATCTTAGTAACACCACCTTTCAGAGGCACAATGACAAAACAGACAGTCACCTATTTTCTTCAGGTAAGGTCAGTACTTTTATTCTGAGGTGATTCATAAACTTTGCCACTTCACAAAATCCCTTTTGATACTTTCTTTGTGTTTGTAATGTTACCAGTTTTTAGATTAAATGTCATAAAAATCTGATTGTGTAGTTCCTCAGTTGCATATTTTGATCACCCGTTCTTTTGGAATATAACCTAAAAAATCCTGCAAAACCTCATTCAGTTAAGTAGTACAATCAGAGCTCATTAAGGAAGATAATGAATCAGTTGTCTTTATCCACCAATAAGGACACTTCGCTGGCAAGTATAATCCATTCGTCAACCAACTGGAGTGCCTGTCTTCTGCACAGCTGGCCCTACTGTTCTGTAAGGCTTTAAAAATCTCCCTTTTGGTATACATCAGCGGAGAAGAAAATCAAAGAAGTGTCATTTTTAGAAGGCATTGGGGCTATAGTGTGATCTGTTTTGCTGATCTGGGATAAATTATTAATGCAAATTAATCCACCACTATCTACTCCCAAAACTGACACCCGGTATAATTGAAATGTGATTCCTCTTATACCTTGAGATCACCATTGCTTAGATGCAAAAAGGGCATCTGAAAATATTCAGGTTCTCACATTGGGAATTCCATGGGGAAAACTGGTGGAGTGTTTGACAGGTGATGGTATGCAGAGTTCCTCGGGGAAATTCTGCATTGTGGTGTAGACCACTGTTTCTCAAAATTTGTTTGGTGTGCGTCAGAATGACCTGAAGCGTTTATTACAACACAGATTACTGGACCTCATCTCCAGAGTTTCTGTTTCAATAGGTAAGATATAAAGAATCTCTATTTCAAACAGATCTCAAGTTTGTGCCCATGCTAGTCTTGGGACCACAGCATAAGAACCATTCACCTATAATATATTCTATCCCCACTAGCGATCCCTCCAGCTTCTTGAGAGAGCTGGAAAAGTTAAAGGAAAAGAGCAATGGAATTTAAACAGGATGGAGAGGAACAGAGAAGCTTGGGGTTGACCAGTCAGGCCACACACAGAAATGAAGCAAACTATGAAATCTAGAGACCTCTTTCAATGCTACTGGGATTTATCTCTGCTTAGCTCCATAAATGAAAGCAAAATTGACATTTATATGATGGCAAACTGTAAGGCACCCGCTGCCAGCATGAGCACTTAGGACTACCCACTGTTCTTTTTAAATGTTTCAAACACCCTGGGAGCAAGTGCAAAAAAAAAAAAAAACCAGACTCCTGATCTAAACAATACAAGGAGAAGGATTCCAGATAATACACTTCATACAAAGACATTCCTTTCTTCTAAAACAGGTTAAAAGACATGGTGTAATGCAGCAGCAATTATTTTCGGGAGGAAAAAAAAATACATAAAGGGCCTTTTCATGACTATTTCCAGACCTCAATATCCCTACTGCTATTCACCAATGCAGTTGAAATGTGGGTTATTTCATTTGGGAACACTTCTTATTCGTCAAGGAAAGATAAGAAACAGTGCGTACAACATGTGAGTTTCCTAAAAGTGAGTTTCCTAAAAGGTATCTTTGTTCAAAACACGTAAACAATTTGTCCCTACCCCCGCAGACCTTCAGTGACCAAGGATGATCAACTTCCTGCCCCAGGTAAGACGCACATAAGAACATTGCGGCTATATTTTCTGGGTACCATAAGGACAAAAAGGAGAACTCTGATTTACAGTCAACAGTTTCGACAAGTGACCCTTGGCAGAAAGGGTCTGCTTTTTCAGCAGGCGCTGTTGTCGAAGTTCAGAGAAATAGCTCATCTGTCTCTATTTCGGGCGTCTGGCAAAAGGAGAACTGCTTGACCATTCTCCATCCCACTAAATGCTTACAGATGACTTCCATTTTCTGGAGCATCTGCTGGTTATCTCATTTCTCTCATTTCGGGTGATTTTCCCTGTTGTGTTTTGAAAAGACACACACTCTCTCTGGCCTTTATTTTGTAAGTACACTCTTGTTGCTATCGTCATTTGGGGAGAAATCAACAGATATGTCTGGTGGTTACTCCACAAGAGGGGCCAAGCCTGTGAATAATCTGAAAACAGAAATGGTGATTTTTAAAAAAGGAAACAAAAAAAAAATAAGTCCGTTAAAAGCCCAGCTGAATCACAATTGTAAAATATCTTCAGGAAATGATTCATGGGCTGAAAGTAAACAGTCATCAATAATTTTGGGATCCTTTCTGGAAAGTTCTTATAAACAACACAGTACTCAAAGAAATTATATACACATGTAGTGACTATGTGGGGTGCATATATGTAATATAAATGTTATTCATAACTTACTATTATAAATGAATGTACTCATTCTTATCCTTACTGATGCTTTGCCAGGTACAGTACTTAGCACTATACCTTGTAAAATAGGAAAACAGTTAAGTATCTGAGTTCTTCCTAAGGGAATTTTTCTTCATTTCCATAAAAGACAGACACATATAACTCATAATGTATTTATTTCAGCTTCTTCATTTGCTTTTTAGAGCACATGAATGGTATTCTGCATATATTAAGGCTTGTCTAACTTGCAGCTAATCAGATATATGGAGCACTTACACATGAATTTGAATATTAATGTATTTATTTAAAAGCAGGATGACTAGTGACATTAAAATTGTGATCTTGAATTGATTAATACCCAATGAAAATTTCTTTGATGCAACTGCTAATTGGACAGCAAGGATGGGTATTTTAATTGCAAACATCTCTTTCAAAAAGAGACAGCACAATGGACATGTGATTAGCTAATAGTCTTGTTTTCTTAATACTTTTGAGGTCTTAAGATACAGAAAAAATGAAGGAACAACATAGAAAACACCCATCATAACAAACAACATTAACACATAACATTAGTTATATTTGCCCATCATTTTTTAAAGAAACAAGACATTACAAATTTAGCCAGTCTCCTGTAACAGCTCCCTGTCTTTCTATTTGTTTCCCTTCCTTCCGAAAGACAGCTTCTGTCATGAAGTAGATGTACTTGATTTCAATCCATTTTTATTATATATATATATATATATGCTACATACTTATCCAAGGCAATGTCGTTCACCAACATTGCACAAACAAAACAAAATAAAACACTTGAAAAAACCCCAAACCCTGGATATAGAAGATATCTTGTATCTGCTATTTTATTAGACACACATTTTATATTACTAAAGCCAGGGAAAGCTCAAACCTTTAAGAAACCATACTGCTATGGTCTGAAGGTTTGTGTCCCTCCAAAATTCATATGTTGAAACCCTAACCCACAAGGAGGGTGGGGGACCCATGGGAAGTCATGAGTGTGGGGCCCTTATGAATGGGATCTCTCTTATAGAAAAGACCAGCGAGAGACCTCTAACTCCTTCCACCACAAGAAGATACAGTAACAAGTCCAGGACCTGAAAAAGGGTCCTCACACTACCATCCTGGCACCATCCACCCTCTGGCCTCTAAAACTGTGAGAAATAAATTTATGCTCTTTATAAGCCACCCAGTCTGTGGTATTTTGTTATAGCCACCCAAATAGACTAAGACATATAGCTTTTCTTATGTTCACAATCTTTAATATAACATATAACAATAATGGCCTGAGGAACACCTGTGTCCACCTGCCATGTGGTTGCCCATTGGATGCAAAGATGATTTGAGGGGTTGGACTGCTGCTTGGGCACAGGTCAGAGGACAAGGGATGAAAGCCAGCCACATGTAAGAATGTAGTCAGGGAGGGCAAACAATCATTTCTTTGTGAAAATGAGGCAAAATGGATTTCAGCAGCTGCTTGAGAAAACACTTTTTCCATCTTCAGAAGGGGGGTGGAGATATATTGATATTGCCTCCTGCTCAGGAAGACACTGATTTCTGTCCTTTGTTTCAGAAGATGCCACCCTTGATGGCAATCTCTATCTTTGGATAATAATGAAATAGAAAGCGCTAAAGTGAGACCAAGTATCCTTGCTGTGTTTTGTCTTTTTTTTTTTTTTTTGGTTGTTGTTGTTGCTGCCACATAGTGTCTATAGCTGATATCCAGCCTAGTAAACAAGACCCTTCACATATCTAATTGCACGTGTCTTATTGCTGTTATTCCCTGAGTATTTTCAAGGAATTGACACTTCTGCTGAACACAAGAGACTGCTTAGGTCACTGAATGGGACTCATTATGTAGCAGCTTTGAGTTACCTGGAGATTTCTGTGATCATAACTGCCTGAGGAATGGACTTCCAGCATCTCCTTTGGTAGTGATGCTGCTGTACTATTAAGTATGGGTTATATAAGCAATGCAAAAAAAAAAAATTGTGAGGTTTGTAGCACTAGATGAGGAATAAAAACTAAATACCTCATGAAGGCCAATAACAAACAATGATATGACTCAACAACAAACATACTTATACAATGATCTCCCTTGAAAAGGAAAAAAATGTACATCTGTATTATCTCTTCTATGAATAAAACTTATAGTTAAAGACTTTGTTTTGACTACTCATGCATGTTAGTTATAAAGAATACTCCTTGCATTCTATCTACACATGTTTACATATCCCATATTTTGCTCTAACTCCACAAGCAACAAGAAAATACCTTGTTAATAAGCTATCAGTGCACAATTTGAATTAGAAAAATGACATTATGGGTATTTGATGAAAATTCAAGGTGTACACATTTTTTGTATCTTCTAAAGATGTATTTATCAATTAGAGAGTCTTAAACAGAGTCAGGCTTTGAATCCAAGGCCAGAAGCTTCAAAAGGGGTAGTGAAGGGAGGGTGAATGCCTAGGTATATTTAAAATCCACTGACGAAGAAACTCACTTAATCATTCATATGATTCTTTTTTTCCAACTGTGCTGAATCTAACCTACTGAGCATGCTTTAAAATATTACATAGAGGTGTGATGCTACTGAAAAAATATTTTTATAAGGTTGTAAAACTTTGGTCTCAGAATTTTCTGGATAATTCATGACTGAGAATTTCAGTATAGTGCATTTTGGTCCTGAGGTTTTATTTATGTTAAGCCTCTCTGCTTGCCTCAATAAAAGATCACTTTTTACCTGATTTGTATTCTCATCATTGCTGCGGACATGGTAAATCTAATGCTCTCATATACCTGGAAGTTGAACTTCTTGAAAAACTCTGAAATAGAAATACCCTTGTGTTTTTACTTGTTTTTGTTTATTACTAAGGAAAACTGAGTGGGAACTCCAAATTGGATAACTACAGTTCCTCATGGAATATGCTCTCAGTGCAGACTTTTGCCTCCTGGTACATCGATGACTAGGAAGAAGAGTGGAGAACCTCCACTCTTCTTGGTGATGCCTGGAATTTCAGTTTGCTTTTAAAGGCAGGCCCTTGAATGTAACATTTCACATGATCACTATTGTTTCAAATGTAACGTATGGCAGAACCTTTCCTTTGAGGCTTTGATTAGTTATGAGCTTGACTAATTGGAAGAACTTGGAGAATGAGACCCCAAAAGTAGATATTCACATAGGTTTTGTTTTTACCTGGTCCCAGCGTTGGGCTCATGGGCTGAGAGGATATTATAGGGATATTATTAGTGGGTCTTCTATCTTCCTCTGAATCATTAGAATAAATTTACCATATTTCATTCGGTTTAGGCAGTAGCTCTCCTTAGGTATTTCCCTTGTTTCCCGTAGGATTTCTCAGGAGCTACATCAATTTCAACACTGTATTTTACCTGTCTCTTCCTAAGCTTTCAAGTAAACAATTAGATTTGCTTCCACTGTGGATACACATTAGAATCAGCAGAGCTTTGGAAAAAAAACCCTCCAGTTTCCCATTTTAGCCCAATTAAACCAGAAATGGCAGAAGGAGGGGCTGTGCATTGTATTTAAAGAAAAAAAAGTTGGGTGATTCCAAAATGTCCCTAGTTTTGAGAATTCTTGCCTTAGCATTTAGCCTTTATTATATTATTTATACATCTTATTTACTATTCTACCTTATATATAAGATGAATTTATTATATATTTACATGTCTGACTCTATCACTATTGCAAAAGGACCTTAAGGACATTGACTATAGCTTACTTTATTTTGTATTTTCCCTTGTGTCTGGGTATTAATAAATGTTTGAATGAACAAAGGAATTACAATGTAAGCCATATCAGCCCATTTACAAAAGGATTTATGTCAGGTAATAATCAATAAATGTTGTTTGAATAAATTAATGGAAGTGAAAAAAGGGCAGATCTTCACTTTTAGCAGTATTAGTAAACACTAGGTAATATTTCCATTGCTTATGAATGCACCTATGCCTTTATAATATCTTCACCAGTAAAATTTAAGAGTCTTCAACAAACCAAATGAGTCTGATTATTTTGTTGAATTGACTGCTTTTTTACAATTTCTCAGAACACTCGCATCAAGGACTATTGGATACATATCACTGACTGCTTGAATTGATTAAAATAAACAAATTTGATTTGCCCATACTTTAAAAGTTCATTTTTAATCTACATTTCTTCTTACCTGCAATACTACTTCTTCCTTCCCTCAACATAAATAATCAATGAGGAAATCCCTGCATTATCCTGACATGAGTAAAAATCTTTTTCTGTACGATTAAAGGTTTTTCAAGGCCCCTATAAGTAATGTGGATGCAGTTATTTAGCACAGTTCTTGTTCAATAATTCAAACATTAATAGTTCTAATTCTCTACTGAATATTATTTATCTATTTCATGTAGGTAGTAAGATCCTTGGAAGGAAGTTGGGTCTGCTTCACTCTGATATCACTGGGATTTAAATGACTCTGCAGTGAAAAATGAATGTTACACCTGAACTCACAGAGCTTCACTCTTTGAGGAACTCAAAAAGCTTTAAAACACAATCTTGCTAATCTTGGCAATATCCCTTCTAGAAGTCACATGACATTTTAATATATGCAGGTACAGTGTAGAAAATGCCAACCTGCCTTACTGAAGGGAATTTTTTAAAGATCTGAAATTTCTTTTAAGGTTTTTTTGTTGCTTCTCTTGTTTATAAATTTCAGATTTTAGGCTTTTTAGTGCTGTATTTAGTGCCTGGTAAGTTTGAAGTGATCCAGATGGTGTTTCCAATCCGAAGGACACTTGTTTTTCTTTTAACAGAGACTTGGCTGCACATGAAATTTTAAAAATTTTCTTCAAATTATTGTATATAGATGGTTTGAGTGTAGGTGTAATGTGATCAATTTGGGGGATTTTGACTAATTAATTTCAGCTGCTTTAAAAATGATTGGCTTTCCAATGTGCAAAAAACAGCATAAGTTGTGATGACAATGGAAATAATCATAAAGGATAATTCTTCTGCACCCCAAACCATTTTCTTGGTTCAATAATTTCATTTTTCTCTTTGCCTTTTATTTCGTCATACTATAATCCAACATCAAACACCACTACTTGGAAGCTCTTTTCAAAATGCTTGAATGCTTTCAAGGTGGGCTTGCAGGCCAGCCTGTCATGAAAAAGATCCTCACCATGATCTGGCTTCAGGGACTTATCTTGCAGTTCACAAACCTACACCCAAATGCATCATTTACCTCAGAGTCACTGTTACCTGAACATATCATCAACAGGAATTCCTCTATGTGTTTGCATAAACTCTTCTCTCTCCCTGTAATGTTCTATCTTTTCTTCATATAGCTCAATTCTATTCAGCTTTCAAGATTCAGATCAAAAACTACCTATACTATAATCAATTAATATACTATAGTTGTTGTTAATATTTTCTCACTCCAACAGATGCTAGCTTCTTAAGGAAAGAAACAATATATTATTCATTTTTGAATCTCAGCATCTAATATAGTAACTGATATATAGTGTAGATGCTAAACAATGGATCTATTGAATGGATAGTTGTCTTCTTTCCTTACAATATATATGCTTAGAGAAAATTCTAAGAGATTATTGATAATATTAGCTATCTAATTTTATATTAACAAAATAAGTGTGAGAAAATATTTAGGCTTAGTCATTCTCTTCATGAGAATAAAATTTTCATGTTTGTAAAATGATAAAAGTTGATGTTAAGTAGGCAGTATTAAAGTGTTGAGCCTTTACCAATTATAGACCTTTCCCATTGAATTCAGCTGATATTCATTAATATAAACCACATTTTAGACTCCTTATAATTAAAAGATACGGGGCGCCTGGGTGGCTCAGTGGGTTAAAGCCTCTGCCTTCGGCTCAGGTCATGATCTCAGGGTCCTGGGATTGAGCCCCGCATCGGGCTCCCTGCTCAGCGGGAAGCCTGCTTCCTCCTCTCTCTCTGCCTGCCTCTCAGCCTACTTGTAATCTCTATCTCTCTGTCAAATAAATAAATAAAGTCTTTTAAAAAAATAAATAAAATAAAAGATAGTGCCTCAGTCCTCAATTATTCATTTAATTCTATGTAGATTTTATTAAAATCTTGGTCTTTTTTTATTTATGTTTCTTCAGCCCACCAGTGTTTGAAGGTGGGAGGACTACTCTTCAAGTAGGGATCTTCTGTAATACGTCACCCTTCCTCTCCATTTGGTGTAATATCAAATCAGGTTCAAAAAAAAAATCAGGTTCATTTGCCCTTACATGACATCATGAAACATCTTATGAGACATTTAAAGGTAAGAAATAATGCTTATAGAGAGTTGCTTGAAAGATCTGAATCTGTCTAATCCTCACCTAGGTGCTCTCTGGGAATCAAGCCATGTCACAGGGATGTGATATACACTGTTTTCGCCCCTTGTGGATTTGTTATTTGTCCTTTGGCATGATGACTGCAGCTTGCATTAAGAAGCATTATAGAACTATTGTGTAGAGCCTGCTGTTGTCTTTGTTGCCAAAGGAACTTTTGAGGACATCATGCATTTTATGAGGGGATTTCAAATGTGACAGCTGATGAGAACCAGTTGGTAAACTTTCCAAAATACAAATTCCTGTTTCTCTCTTCAGTCCTACTGAATCAGAATCTCTGGGAATAGTCTTTGAGAGGAATATATATTTTTAAATATTTTGTTTTGAAATAATTTTAGATGCACATACAAGTTTCAAACATTGTATAGAGAGTATCTGTGTTCTAGTCTTTCAGCTTCACCCAATGATAGCAACTTATTCACCTCTAACAAGTAAATAATGATGAAAACTAGGAAATTAACAACAGTATAAAACTATTAACTAAGACCTTAACTGGGATTTCAGCAACTTTGACATGCATTGCTTGTGTATTATTTTATAAAATTTTATCACTTTTTATAGATTTGTATAACTACCATCACATCAAAATACAGAACTGTTCCATCAACCCCCCAAAACTCTCTCATGTTAACCCTTATACTCACACTCTAGCCCCAGTCTTAATCCTTGGTGACCACTAATCTGTTCTCTATTTCTGTAGTTTTGTCATTTTAAGAAAATATTATAATTCAATAAAGTCACAGGATACAAAATCAATATATAGAAATCTGTTGTATTTTTATACACCAGTAATGAAGCTGCAGAAGGAGAAATTGAGAAAATAATCCCATTTACAATTGCACCCAAAATAATAAGATACCTACATATAAATCTAACCGAAGAGGTGAAAGACCTATGTACTCTGAAAACTATAGAATACTGATGAAAGAAACTGAAGACAACACAAAGATATGGAAAGACATTCCATGCTCATGGAATGGAAGAACAAATATTGTCAAATGTCTGTACTACCCAAAGCAATCTACATATTTAATTCATTCCCTATCAAAATACCAACAGCATTTTTTTTAATTTTTTTTTTTATTTTTTATTTTTTATTTTTTTTTTAAAGATTTTATTTATTTATTTGACACACACAGAGAGAAATCACAAGTAGGCAGAGAGGCAGGCAGAGAGAGGGAGGAAGCAGGCTCCCTGCCGAGCAGAGAGCCCGATGCGGGCCTCGATCCCAGGACCCTGAGATCATGACCTGAGCCGAAAGCAGAGGCTTTAACCCACTGAGCCACCCAGGCGCCCTAACAGCATTTTTTTTAAAAGATTTTATTTATTTATTTGACACAGAGAGAAATTACAAGTAGGCAAAGAGGCAGGCAGAGAGACAGGGAGAGGAGGAAGCAGGCTCCCTGCTGAGCAGAGAGCCCGATGTGGGCCTCGATCCCAGGATGCTGAGATCATGACCTGAGCCGACAGCAGAGGCTTTAACCCACTGAGCCACCCAGGGGCCCACCAATAGCATTTTTTTCAGAACTAGAACAAATAATCCTAAATGTTATATTGAACCACAAAAGACCCCAAATAGCCAAAGCAATCTTGAAAAAGAAAAGCAAAGGCAATTCTAGACTTCAAATTATATTACAAAGCTCTCGTGATCAAACCAGTGCGGTACTGTCAGAAAAATAGACATAGATCAATGGAACAGAATAGAAAATCCAGAAATAAACCCACAATTATATGGTCAGTTAATTTCTGACAAAGCAGGAAAGAATATCCAATGGGAAAAAGAATGTCTCTTCAACAAATGGTGTTAGGAGAACTAGACAGCCACATGCAAAAGAATGAAATTGGACCACTTTCTTATACCATACACAAAAGTAAATTTAAAATGGATTAAAGATCTGAATGTGAGACCTAAGACGCCGAGAAGAAAGCACAGGCAATAATTTCTCTGACATTGACCATAGCAGCATTTTTCTAGATATATCTCCTCAGGCAAGGGAAATAAAACCAAAAATAGACTACTGGGACAACACCATAATAAAAAGCTCACACACACACACACACACACACACACACACACACACACACACACACACACTGGAATATCACTTAGCCATACAAAGGGATGAAATCTTGACATTTACAACAATGTGAATGGAGATAGAGAGTATAATGCTAAGAAAAATAAGTCAGTCAGAGAAAGACAAATTCCATGTGATTTCACTCATTTGTGGAATTTAAGAAACAAAACAAGCAAAGGGAAAAAATAAAGAGAGAGAGAAATCAAGAAACAGACTAAATTATACAGAACAAACTGATGGTTACCACAGGACAGGAGGATAGGGTGATGGTTTAGACAGGTGATGGGGATTAAGAAGTGCACTTGTGATGAGCACTGGGTGATGTATGGAACTGTATCACTGTTTTGTATACCTGAAACTATTATAACACTGTGTTAATTAACTGGAATTAAATACTTTTAAAAAGTGTAAAACAACATAGATTACTAGTTCTTCTTCTAATATTTTATTTTAGTTTTTGAAGATTTTATTTATTTATTTGAGAGAAAAAGAGAGAGAGAGAGAGAACAGGAATGGAAGCAGGGAGGGGCAGAGTGAGAGGGAGAAGCAGACTCCCTGGTGAACAGAGACACGTCTTTGGGCTTGATCCCAGGAAGATGAGATCATGACCCAAGCAGAAGGCAAATGCTTAACAACTGAGCCACCCAGACACCGCTTCTTCCAATATTTTATGAATGTAACATCTATCAAGGTGAATTTGAGAAGTGCAAAAAATGTTTTATAAATGGAATCATACATAATAAAATCTTTTGGGATTGGTTTTTCCCTCAGCATAAAGCCTTTGAGATCCATCCCAGTTGTTGTCTCTATCAATACGTTGCTCTTTTTATTGCTGAGTAACATTGTGCTGTGTGGACAGTTTACCTATTTACTTGTTAAAGTACATTTGGGTTATTTTTGGTTTGGGGCTATTACAAATAAAACATCTATGAATATTTTTATACAGGTTTTTTTATGTGAACACAAATTTTCGATTTCTCTAAGGTAAATATAGTTCATATTCCAATTTTGTCAAGTGATCCTATACCATCTTTTATAGCATTTCTCCCTCACATTTTCCTTCTTGAACAATGATTTCTTTGTTCAGGAGTTCATCATTGCGCCTTCACCACAGCCGCCTTACAGAGCTCTCTCCTTCTGTTTAAATCCAAAGTTGTTGCTTTCAACATTTTTGCACTACTATTACCCAGGAGCTTCTTTTCCTCCTGTTTGTGTGTTAGATATTGTTTTTGGAATTGCATCTCTTTTGTTTTGGTTCTATCCTTTTTATTGTGTACTTCCTAAGAACGGATTTTGAATCATTAAAAGTGTGAATATTTTACATATTAGAAAATATCCTCATTCTATGTCCTCACTTGATTGACTTTTGGGTTAAATTCTAACTTGAAAATATTTCCTTCCAATTTTCAAATACATTACTCCATTATCTTTTAACTTCAAGTTTTGTAGTTCAAATTTAGTGCCATTCTGATTCCTAAACCCTTTGTACAATTCTGCTGTGGGTGTGTATGTTCTTAAATTCTTTTCCCAACTTTGGTGTCAAAATTTCACAATGATATCTTTTAATTAGGGGCTTTAATTCATTTAAGTTCGTTTTCATTATGGTAACAGTAAAACCTTTCAATTGGGAGTCTAATGTCTTTATATTTTAGAAAATTTTCTTATGTGCACTCATATTATTTTAGGAAATAAAAATCCTCCCCTCCATTTTTCTTTTTGTCTGTTTTCTTTTTCAGGAAATATCCCATTGGTTCAACATTGAACCTCCTAAAATGGTCCTCTTATTTACTTATCCTTTCTTTCTGTATTTCTTTTATTTTTATTTGTTTTTATTATTTTAAAGATTTTATTTATTTATTTCACAGAGGGAGAGAGATCACAAGGAGGCAGAGAGGCAGGCAGAGAGAGAGAGGGGGAAGCAGGCTCCCCGCCGAGCAGGGAGCCCGATGTGGGCCTCGATCCCAGGATGCTGAGATCATGACCTTAGCCGAAAGCAGAGGCTTTAACCCACTGAGCCACCCAGGTGCCCGAAAATATTCTTGATAGTTAGAAATCCATTTTTAAATTTTAGATACATATAATTTTGAAAAGCTCTTTCTGTTCTCTGAATTTTACTTATTTTTAATAATGTGTTCTTTTTTAATACCTTGTATTATCTCAGAATATTAATTGTAAAATTCTGAAATTTTATTTTGTTTCTTACATCGTTTTGGTCTCTTCTTGATTTCCCTTTTCTTTTAGTGTCTTTTCTTATTCTGTCTTATATGTGGAGGTTTTGGTGACATCTTTGGTAATTTCATATCTCCCTATTCACACGTAAATGTGAGGAAGCATATAGTAAGCTTTGAATGTGTGGATGGTGCTTAATCAAAAGTAGGCATCTCTGTAACAAAAGTCAGCTTTTCTCCAAATAAAGATGTCTATGGTTTTCATTTTTGTTTTTCATCTGGATCTGCTCAGTTGTTCTAGTGAGTAATGCCACTGGTCTCTCGCACCAGGGTGTGTCTAGCTGTGAGGGCTCTGATTCTGCACAGGTAGTAAGGTAAGAGTCCCACTGCTCAGTAGCACCTTACTTGATCATTCCCTCTTCTGCTGCTTTAAATCTCATTCCTCCCTCCCACACTTTGCTGGAACTCTACACTTTGTTGGGGCGGAGGATGGTGATGCTGAACATAAATAGTCCACTGGGGTAGAGGAAAAAAATAAAAGTCCAAACATCTTTTTAATGACTGTTTTCAGATCTCCTATCCATTCTCAGTGTAGTTGACACTTCTAAGTCCTGAGCATTCTGTGGTTAAAACTAGCTTATTCTCAATGGTATTTCTGTAGCGTTCTCAATTTTCTGTCAGTTTCCTGATTCCCCTGGCCTCCAAAAATTTGTTGCAATTTCTTGTCCAATATGCCTTATATTGTTTTGTCCACTTTCTTTTTAAAATTTATTTACTGTCACTTTAAAGTTGTTGGTGGGGGGGGTGAAGATTAATGTCTATAGTCAATGTGCCATGTTAAACTCGATGTAGACCTATGTCAATGGCATTGTGATGCTTTACACTATGGTAATTATATCTACTCTTGCTTCTATTTCTAAGATGGTTAGAGGAACATCTTCCGTTCTTCTGTACGTGTTTTGTTTGCATAATCCCAAATATTCCTCAAAACAATTAGCAAATAAGATAAAACCAGGCCACTAACTTTTACAGTTTGCTGCCTTTATCTTTGTTTCATATTTATATCCTTATTGCACATTCTCCTTTTTATCTTCTTATTTATTTTCCTAATATTATATAACATTTCTGTTAAAAATATCTCATATCAGGGGTGCCCGGGTAGCTGTCAGTTAAACCTCTGCCTTTGGTTCAGGTCATGGTCTTAGGGTCTTGGGATGGAGCCCTGCTTTGGGGGGGGGGTGTCTCTGCTCAGTGGGGAGTCTGTTTTTCTCTTGTCTTCTATGCTCACTCTCTCTCAAGTAAATAAATGAAAAACGATGATATTTAAAAAATATCTCATATCAAATTTGGAAAAAGATAAATGGAGACACAATAGAACATAAAGAAATGAAGACAGCTAGATAAATCTTTGGTAGTGGTTTAAAGTGGTTTGAATTGGGACAAAGACTAATGTACTTTTAACTTCCATCTTGAATCAATTAATGAAAATTTTCTTTTCTTCTCCTCCTCCTCCTTCTTTTAACAATTGACATCCTTAATTCTTATGAAGCATAGTGGGGTTTACAGTTCTGGCTAGACTGAGAAGAGGGGTGAAAAACACATGGGTTTTACACCTCTGTACTTATACTGAGTTCTTGAAGAAGTTCTTTTTTACAAAGTAGTCTAAATCTCTTACGTGGAAAACGGGAGCTCAGTATACGATGATTGTTGTTTAGCTATTTGCCAAAATTTATAGTCTATCATAACTTATTCTAGTCATGCATAAATGAATAAGTACAGTGTTAGGTCAAAAGTTATCCCTTATCCTCTAAATATTTTGTTAGTATTGTTTTTGGTAGTGCTAGTGAATATCTACAAATCATCCCATGTTTAAGAATCCCCATAAAATATTCCTTTACATTGGAAATATAATTTGTTTTATACCATTCTTCTGCTTATAGCTCTTTAATGGATTCTTGGTTATCTAGAATAAAATCTAAACTCTATATAAAAGCCCCAAACTTATCTAAAAATATGTTTTATATAAAAGTCCTTTTACTACCTCATCAGTGTCTTTTTTTTTTTTTTTTGGTTTATATGCTCCATCATGCTAGAATTCCCTCTTTCCTCAAATTCTACAAGTTTGTTTCTGCTCTACAGCCCTTGCACCAGCTTCTCCCTCCAACTACTCCAAGGCATGCAGCCCTTCTTGATTTCATTTGACTGCCTAAGTCTATAACTTAAAATGCCTCTTTTGGAGAGTCTATCCTGGACCACATATTTAAAGTTGCCCCACTGGGGACACCTGCATGGCTCAGTGGTTGGGTTTCTGACTCTTGATTTTGGCTCAGGTCATGATCTCAGGAGTGTGAGTTTGAGCCTACCTTGGGATCCACGCTGGGTCTGAAGCCTGCTTAAGATTCTCTCTCTCTCTCCCAGGGTGCCTGGATGGTTCAGTGGGTGCTCAGTCAGGTATCTGACATTGACTCAGGTCATGATCTCGGGGTCCTGGGATTGACCCTGCATTGGGCTCTACGTTCAGCAGGGAGTCTCCTTGCCTCTCTCCCTTGGCCCCTCATCCCTGCTTCTGTGCTCACTCTCTCTCTCAAATAAATAAAATCTTTTAAAGAATTTTAAAAATTAAAAATTAAAAAAATAAAGTTGCCTCAGTGCCCACTCTCACTATCCATTTCATGACCCCCCCATGTTTTTATTCTTTGCAAAGCAGTTATCTGATACTTTTGTGTTTTTTGTGTTTGTTTCTTCTTTCTTTCCTTCCTCCTTTTTTTTTTTTTTTTTATGGTTGGTCTTACTAGTCACTAAAAAACAAACTTTTTTTTTTTAAGATTTTATTTATTTGACAGAGAGAGACACAGTGAGAGAGGAAACACAAGCAGAGGGAGTGGAAGAGGGAGAAGCAGGCTTCCCGCCAAGCAGGGAGACCGATGCTGGGCTCGATCCCAGGACCCTGGGATCATGACCTGAGCCGAAGGCAGACGCTTAATGACTGAGCCACCCAGGTGCCCTAAAAAACAAACTTTTTGCCAATCTTTTTTACTTTAGGATTCTCCAGTGTTTGCAAAGCACCTGGTATTTATTAGTCACCTAAAAAATATAAACAACACATTAAAGAAATAAGGAAAACTTAAAGCAGAGTAATTGGTTAGTCAATCTAGCTGTAATTACTGGAGGATATTGCTAAAAGTAAACCCAATGAAACATTACAAGGATTAACAGACATTTTGTATCTTCAGGATAATAGGTAAGAGGGACCTAGGATTTTTAAAACATGGAATAAAACAACAGATTTTGTGCCTTTTACAATATGCTGAACACACACCATTCTGACAATTTGCAGAATGTTAAGATCCTCATTTTATAAGTAGGTAAAGTGCAATAGATTTTGGATGATTGCAACTCATTCTTTGTCCTCACATATGACTTGGCACTTGCTTCTTAGATACAAAACCCCATATAAAATAATCCAACCATTGCATATTAAAAGGTAGAACAGTGTGGCAATAAAGTTGATTGTATCTGTTTCACTGGGCTTAGAAAGATTTCCTAGAACTATTCTCACAGCCTGGCAACATTGCACACAATTTTCACCAGTCACTGTGGGGGGACCAAGTAAAGACTTATTTCACTAATACATCATTGGAGAAAACAAGAAATGCTATATTTGAGGGGGAAAAGTGTTATTTTGGTTCAGAAATAATTTGAACAAGAATGGCTTGGATGCCATCTAGAAATTGTAGTCATCATTTGGGAAAACATTTCTAGAGAAAACTAGTGAGCAATATTTTGGCAAGTTAGTTTCAAAGAATTTGCCTAAGAAATTTAGAAGTGTGTATTACATTAGTCACTGAGAACTCTACTTGTTTACTTAGTAGAGTTCAGCTATGCTCCTCAGAATATTATTTAGAAGAACATTATTATTTAAAAGTGGATAAGAGTAAGGAGCCATTCAGTTTCTGTGTTTCATTGCCTCTTCATTCAATCATTCCAGCACACACTTCTGCATGATGATTCTAGCTAAGTAATCTAAAATAGAACTTTACAAAATCGTTTATTTTTTTAATATTTCTACCAAGAAAGTAAACTGACCACTGGAACAAAAAAGGTAGGCTGATTACTGAAATAAGAAACTCTCAAATGTCTGAATCTTAACTTAGTTGAGATTTGCTGCTTGCCCACATCACATAGTCTACTATAATTTGGCCTTTCTCCTCTAAGTGGTTATTCAGAGGCCTAGCTGTCCCCTCCATCTTGTAGTGCACCTTCAACACATGATCTTCAAGTTTGCCTCAGAAGTTGAAAGAGAGTGGAGAACTGCTTAGAAATTTAAGGGCTCAGGCATAGAAAAAGTACACATTTTATCACCAGAACTAAGTCACATAGCCCACTAAGTTCAATGAGGCAAGATGATGTAGTGCCAGGGAGAAGGAGGTAAAGGAAAGGGGTTTGGCAGGAAAATATCAGTATCTCTCCTCACTCTTTAATCAAGTCAAAGTATTACTATGCACCCTAAGGCAGTCGTGGAAGTAGGCTATCCAGATCTCCTCCAAAAGAACCTGATGAAGGGAGCATAACTGATTGAAAATCCCAGCTGTTATATCTTTGAGTCAACCACTATAGGTAATGCTTTCCCCCAAGTGCTATGAATCAATGACTGAGCTTGCTGGGGACATAGGAACCAGACTATTTACACTCAATGTCAGTTTCTTTTGAGAACAACTTGGTACTTTAAGTCTGCCCATTGTCCTGGCCAGGATTTTCTTAGTACTACACTGCATTCAAAGGCTGATCCTAACCAATCGTCTCTTCTTTTTTCTCTTTTTGTAATTGTCAAACCTATATAGTGAATTGAAGCCTCTTCATACTTCTATTTTCACTTCTATCTTTCAGAGATACCACAATGAACCTCTTGAATGTCCAATCCTGTTTTGATGTTTGCTTACGGAAGGACCTGAACTGAAATAGTACTTTTCCAAGAATTTAGGTGGCAAGGTGAGTTTTGAGAATGGCTCATTCCTTAACTGGCTGACAAAGAGGAGCTTGTCCTAAGTGGAGTGTTCAGCATGGACGTTCCTGAGCACAAGATGGCAGCCTAACTGCTAAAGATTTTAGCAATGTGCTCTGAGAAAATGTCCTGGTATAGAGAACCACCTTGCTGGTGCATTGATTCTGGTATTTGACAGATACATGGGAAGCAACTCCTTGAAGGACAGTGGAGGTGTCTGGTTACTACTAGGTTGTATTGACACCATACAAAAAGAAAACAGGAAACTGAGTGAGGGTGGTTAACAGACAGGTAAATACTTTGGAATCTTACAAAAAAGCCCCTTTTCTCCTCCAGAAGAAGGGCAGACAGGGGTGATGTATTCAGACTACCATCACAGGATTCAAAAGACTAAGTGGCTTTAACAATAAAAAATTGTTTTCTCATAGTTCTGAAGATTAGAAGTCCAAAATCAAGATGTCAGCAGGGTTGGTGTAGGTAAGAACTCTCTTGCTGGCTTGCAGAAAGCTCCCTTCTTAGGTGTCCTCACATGTCCTCTCCTCAGTGCATGTGCTGAGTGCATAGAGTGAGAGATCTCTGGTATCTCTTCTTCTTCCTATAATGACCTGAAAGGACCAGCCTTGTCTGATTTGGACCCCACCCCTATGACCTCATTTAACCTTAATTACATACTTTAAGGCTTTATTTCCAAATACTGTCACACTGAGAAACAGGACTTCGTGTGAATTTTAGGAGGACATAATTCAGTTCATAAAAGCTGACATGGGATTTGATAGAGTCAGAATACTCCAGAGATGCTAAATGCTTAGTCCAAGCAGGTCTGCTATGACAAGGTCAAGACCTTGTTTAGAAAAATTTGGTAAGGAGGGTGCCTGGGTGGCTCAGTGAGTTAAGCCTCTGCCTTTGGCTCAGGTCATGATCTCAGGGTCCTGGGATCGAGCCCCACATCGGGCTCTCTGCTCAGCAGGGAGCCTGCTTCCTCCTGTCTCTCTGCCTGCCTCTCTGCCTACTTGTGATCTCTCTCTCTGTGTAAAATAAATAAATAAAATCTTAAAAAAAAAAAAAGAAAAGAAAAATTTGGTAAGGACTCTGGTCACCAATTTCAGTATACAGAGGGTTTTCCCCACACATTCAAGCAATTCTCTAATATCAGCGGGTGTCATATAATTCACTTTAATTCTGAGACTCTCTATCCAAAGATAGCATTAGATTTATAGGTTAAGGGCTCAATTTCCTGAAGACTGCCTCCCTTATTCCCCCCTCAGAAGCTGAGGCTGTCACCTTTGTATCCGATCAATTAGCTACAGATTGGATGTTTCAGTGACTACACATCCCGTTTCTTGGGTTCAATTAATTTGGTACACTGCCTCAAAGAACATATAGGAACATATTTCTTACTAGCTTACTGGTTAATTATAAAAGGATATAACTCAGGAATAGCCAGATGAAAGAGGTATAAACGGAAAAGTCATGGAGCTTCTAGGCCCTCTCCAGCCCTCTCCAGGCATGTCACCCTCCCCAAATCTCCACATGTTCACCAACCCAGAGTGTCTCTGAACCACATCCTTTTGGGTTTTTGTAGAGGCTGCATTACATGGGCATGATTGATTAGCTCATTGACCATTAGTGATTGAACTCAACCTCCAGCCCCTCTCCCCTCACAGGAGAGTACGGGTGCAGGGTGGGGGTGGGGGTTGGACTGAAAGTTTCAACCATCTATTACATGATTGATTCTCCTAGCAACCAGCTCCTAAACTTAGGTGCTTTCCAAAAGCCATGCCATTAACATAACAAAAGACACCTTTATTGCTCTCATTACTTAGGCAAGTCCAAGAATTTTAGGAGCTCTGTGCCAGAAACAAGAAGAAGACCAAATATTTATTTCTTAGTATAAATCACAGTATCACACTTGGGAACATGAAACATATGTTGTAGATAACTAGATGGATACTTTGGATGATTTGGGTTGTGCAGATCTTTCTAAATTCCCAGAACTTTCAGTGGTGGCTTAGCTTTCCCTGAAGAACTCTTCAGAAAGACACTACAAAGGCCTCCCCAGCAATGCAATACTTACCCCATCGAGACCTATCCCATCTCCTCTCCTAGCTGCCAACTTGGTAATGAGGGTTAAATCACAGTATATCCCAACTAGGGAATGCTGGGCTTCATGGGGGAGGATAGAGAGTATACACCAAGAAGGAAACAAGAATTAATTTGTATATTTGACAGAGTCACAGAGCTCTATAGGACATGTAAAGAATCTCTGGGATTAGGCTTTAAGGTTGTTTGATTAAGGGAGCCAGAATACAAGACAGAGTAAGCAAAAACTCATTTGCTTGGTGGTACTTTTCTCAGGATGTACGATTTAATACCCTGCAAGGACCATAGAGAATGGAGCAAACTCACCGCTGAGGAAGCTGTTAGATGTGAGAAAAAAAAAAAAGGTCTATACTGAGTGAAGGGGAAATTCCTGAACTTCTCTGGTATATGGTAGAGGAAGGAATAGGATCTCAGGGAGGTGGTTATCTTGGAATGGATATATTGTCTAAAGCTAGAAGACCCACCTGGTGATTAAGTCCCATCACTAAAGCCATGAGGAATATGCTAGTGAGAGGTACCAGCATCACTGAGAAATTCAGGGTTGGATCTTCTTGTTAGGTCAGAACTGATAGTAGGAGAGGGGCTCACAGACCTGGGTATTTTAATCCAGGTGGATTATGAGGGACCAGAGTAAAGGACACCAGGGGGCACTGCTTACAGCCAGAAACCAGGAGGTCACAATTACTGTAACAACCAGAAGGATCAGCAGGGCAGGCAAGAAGATTTGTAGAAGTGGTTAATAAAGGGTAGTATCTACACGAGCAAAATAGATGGGCAGTGAGCAAGAGTGCTGCTTAATATCTGCAACCAGAAGATAGCAAAAATGGAAAAATACTTCAGAAGTTTGTTTGGTTTCTGGACCTGAGCTGATTTTCAAATATAGAGTCTATTAACCGAAGAGGAGAGACCTGCTGCAAGACCACAAGTATATACTGTAACGATTCCCCTAGTTCATCCCCAAAAGGGCTCATAGTCATTTACTTCACTGGGGAAAGGGAAATACCTAGACATTATGAGAACTCTTGTACATACTATTTGAGTTAATATCTACACTAGGGGACAAGGCTTTTTATGTTTTCCTTGTGAAAGAAGGGAGCAACAGGAATCCAAGTAGTAAATGGAGTCCTGACCAAAGTCAAGCTTATTGCATTTGATGGATATACCACATTTTTATCCATTGTTTTTGTTTATCCATTCATCAGATGATGGACATTTGGGTTGTTTCCACTTCATAGAACTGCTGGGTCATATAATAACCCTATGTTTAACATTTTGAGGAATGCCAAATTGTTTTCTAAAGCAGCTGAACTATTTTACATCCCACCAACAATGTATAAGGCCTCTAATTTCTTCATACTCTTATCAACAGTAGCTATTATCTATCCACTTTATTATAGCCATCCTAGTGTATGTGAAGTGATATGCCATTGTGGTTTTGCCTTGCATTTCTTTAATAACTACAGATGTTCAGTATCTTTTCATGGTTTTTTTGGCTATTTGCATATCCTCCAAAAAAAGTCTATGTAAATTCTTTGCTCATTTAAAAATTAGATTATTTGGTTTTTTATTGTTATGTTGTAAGAGTTCTTTATATATATTCTGTATCCTGGACTATTATTAGATATGTGATTTGCAAATATTTCTCCCATTCTGTGGGTTGTCTTTTCCTTTTCTTGACAAAATCCTTGAAAAACAAAAGGTACATTTTTTTTATTTCAATGAAGACTAATTTGTCTATTTTTTTCTTTGAGTGCTTGTGTTTTTGGTGTTTTATCTAAGAAGTCATTGCCTAACCCAAGGTCATGAAAATTTATATTATCTGTATTTTCTTCTAGGAGTTCTATAGTTTAAGCTCTTATAATACAATAGGCCTTTGATCCGTGCTGAATTAATTTTTTTGTATGTTGTGAAGTAATGCTCCAGCTTTATTCTTTTGCATGTGTATATTCAGTTACCCGGCACCACTTGTTGAAAAGGACTATTTTTTTTTTCCCATTGAGAAATGGAACCCTTGTCAACTTGCTGTTATTATTACTGACGAGAATAGTATATATCCCTCCTCGGTTATTGTTGGTCATGTTATTAAGGTTTATTGCACTTACCAAATTTTATATCCTGTTAATAAAAAATTGTTATGGTTTTTAGTCTTAGCTCAATATTTAAGTAGATATAAACTGCCCACAAAAACTTTTTGCCCTAGCTTCTTCAATTCTGGAATCCTCTATTTTGCATCATACTTTGCTTAGCTGGATTTTTTCTCAAGTAGTGTCCCCTTCGCCTCCAGAAAGGGCACATGGCTTTAGTTTCCTTGGCACATTTAAGTTAGACAATGTCTGTTTCTTTGAATTTGAATGACAACTTGGCCTGGCATATATTATTGCAGGGGTGAATAAGCTTTCTGCAAAGATCCAGATTGTAAATATTTTCAGCTTTTCAAGCTCTTTTGGTCTTAGTTGCATGTGCTTAGCTCTGCAATTGTAGTTCACAAGTCCCCATAGACAATTTGTAAACAAATGAATATGAATACGGTTGTTTCAATAATTTTTACCTATCAAAATAGGCAGTGGCCAGATTTGGCCTGTGAGTTTGTGTAAACTGACCCACATATTATTGGATCACCCTCATAACTTTGTAGACTTGTTTGTTCAGAAAACATTTATTGAGTACATATTACATGCTAACTCTTCTAAATGCTCACATTGCTGGACAAGGCAAATAAAGGCCTCTGCCCTAATAAATAAATAAACAAAACATAGACATACACATACACAAAGAAACAAACAAAAAAAAGAAGAAAGGAGAGAAAAGGAAGGAAAGAATAGGGAAGGAAGGGAAAAAGAAAATACGAGGTGGGGGAAATGATAAAGAGAAATCAGATGGTAGGACAGCCAATGTTTGCTAGGGTTGCCAGAAAATAACTTTGCAGAGGTAATAATGACAAGGTTTCAACTATGTGAAGATCAAGGGAAAATATTTCAGTAATGAGGCAAGTAAGTTCAAAGTCCCTGTGGTGTGATTGAGAAAAGAGAGCAATGTAATGTTATTGAACAAATTGATTGAAGGGGAGAGTGTTAAGACTTGAGGTAGGAGAGGAAAGTGTAAGAATTGTAAAGCATTTGGATTTCATTCTAAATGCAGTCAGAGGCCACTAGAGAGTTCTAAGTGGAGCAATTACATTGTCTAATTTATTTTTAAAAAAGATTACCTTGGTCCTATTTGGAGAGAAGATTTTAGTGGGAAAAAAAAATATCAGACAGTAGTATTTAGAAGGCGATTGCTATAATTCAGGAAAGAATGAATGGGGCCCAGGTAAGGCAGATAATGGCAGAGTTTTTTGTCGAAAAGTGCATTGACAAAAGATATTCAGGGCGCCTGGGTGGCTCAGTGGGTTAAAGCCTCTGCCTTCAGCTCAGGTCATGATCTCAGGATCCTGGGATCGAGGCTTGCATCAGGCTCCCTGCTCTCTCTCTGCCTGCCTCTCTGACTACTTATGAACTCTCTGTCAAATAAATAAATAAAATATTTTAAAAAAAGATATTCAGGGAAGTACAGCCAGTAGGCCTTACAGATAGTCTGTATTCAATGGATAAAGGGGAAAAGAATAAATGATAACAAAGCTCTTTCAAGAAATTTGAAGGTGCCCTTTTTTGAGACCGGGAAGACTGAAGGAATAACAGTTTTTTTTCTTTTTTCTTAAGATTTATTTATTTATTTGGGGGGCACTGAGGGAGAGAATCTTCCAGCAGACCCCCTGCTGATCATGCCCCCCCCGCCGTCCCCCCCGACACTTGGGGCTCCATCCCAAGATCCATGAGATCATGACTTGAGCCAAAACCAAGAGTGGGATGTTCAACTGAATGAGTCACCCCAGGTACCCCAAACAGTCTTTTTAAGAGTCAGAGAATAGATCCATAGGTGCCTAGTGATAGGCAAAACATATGGTTACATGAAGAAGGCAGTGAAATATACAAATCTGGAATTTGGGATGAAGTCAGAGATGGAGATAAAAATTTGGAGGTCATTCATTGAATAAGGTATGTGATGAAAGGTCATAGAAAAGAGCTCAGGGGTGAACATTGGACCATCCTAACATTTATGGCAAAGTAAGATAAGAAGATGGTGGTTGTGCTGCTAGAGATGGCAGAGGCAGAGTGGCAGGAGGAGGAGTAACTGAAAAGAAAAGGAGGAAGACGAGAATATAATGTCATAGAAGGTAAAAAAAGAATTTCAAGGAGGTAAACAGACAAGTAAAGGAAAACTATGGTAATGGTTTCTTATCAGCTCTTGAATGAAATTAACTACTAGGTCAAGGCTACATATGGAACTTTCTGCTTATGCTGTTGTTGTTGTTTTTTATTTCCCTAGCTAGTAGAGGAAAAAGGGCTGGTCTGGCCAGTGAGATAACATAGAACTAGGGGAGGGAACAGACAGTTTCTCATGTGAAATGTGGGATATTAAAACCTGAGGAGCCAGCAGAACTGAACTAGTGCCAGAAACTAGAGTCTAAGAAGTCAGAAAGGTACATCTGGATGGTTACCAAAGAGAAGATGCCAGAATCAGATATCAAAGCTCGGTTATGAAGGCAGATAGGGAGAAACTACAAAGACTAGAACAAGCATAAGCAAGTTGAGAACAGATGGGAGTTGTCTGGAACTTCTTTGCAGATCAGGATCTTTTATATTGATATATATATCTCACAGCCCAGGTGTAGCAGTACTGGATCAGGCTCAGATTCCCATCCCATAATCTCTAGGCTCTCTTTTCCAGTTGAGGTGAGCTAAGGCTTCTCACAGACTGCTGAGTAGAAAGCCCTGACATACACTGGTGAATCCTTAGTGAGAAGTGGTAATTTAGGAAGTAGAAAATGATAGTGAGAGCTGGCTTCCTGTCTGTGCAACCTACACAGCTGCACAGGACCCCATGCTTAGAAGGGCCCCATGTTTGGTTTAATGCTGTGCTGTCACTGTCTTGAAATTCTTAATATTTAATTCACAAGTGGCCCCACATTTTTAATTTGCACTGGACCTTGTAGCTTGTCCTGTTCGCAATTGCTTTTCTGGTCACATATTTCACATTTTTTCCCCCTGACTGTGGGGTCAGGTTTTTTTTTTTTTAAGATTTTATTTATTTATTTGACACACAGAGATTACAAGTAGGCAGAGAGGCAGGCAGAGAGACAGGGAGAGGAGGAAGCAGGCTCCCTGCTGAGCAGAGAGCCCGATGCGGGCCTGGATCCCAGGATGCTGAGATCATGATCTGAGCCGAAAGCAGAGGCTTTAACCCACTGAGCCAGCCAGGTGCCCAGTGGGGTCAGTTTGAATGGGTGCTCTTTCTACCTCATGGCTGGGTCAAAATACACCATGTGTCTAAAGGTTTGTACTAAAGTTTGGCAGACAGGAAAATATAAAAGCCAAAGAATCTGAACAATGCTTTTCAGAATAAGTCTTAAACTAAGAACCATAGTGATAGCTCAGGAATCTGTATGGCACATGGAAGAAGGAGATTTCCTTGGTGAACAGTGCAGTAGTGACTAGAACAGATTATAAGGTGCAGGATGAAGGCAGCATGTCGGTCAGTGGTCCACCACCACTAAGTTGACAGCAAGTCATATGGAGGAGGGGGAAATCCCTGCCAAAGCTGGTTATGGTAATGTCCTGGAACAAGTCATAACAGCAAGAAGTTTTATTAGCCTTTTTGCCTTCACATCAGTCCTTGACCAGGTTGGCAGGCAGCCATTATTTAGTGAATATTATATTGAAAAGATGGGGAATGTAGGGCAATCTCTACTACTATTTGTTTTACCTCTTGCAAATCTAAGCCTTTGCTAGGTGGTTATGCACTCTGACCCATAAATTATTTAAGAGTTAAAGCATTTAAGAAATATTCCCATCTTACCCAGCAGAGACTCAGTATGTCTGCCTTTGCCTCAATAGTCAAGGCTGTAGTCATAAGATTATATATCATATAATATCATCTGACCTTCTGGTCATGTCTCTAATGACCAGAAACTCCTACCTCCTCATGAGGCAGATGTCCATGACTGGGACCAAGATACTGAAGTTGCAGGCCCAGGGTACCTACCCTGACACAGAGTAGGCTCAAAAGCCCCCCCCCCCCCACCTCTGACATGTCAGCTAGAAGAAGGGGCAAGCACCTGGAGATAGTGCATGAATCTCCATGTTGGGTTTCTAGACTCTTTTTCATGCAATGAGTTCTCAGTCTTTTCCTAAGTTAGGACCACCATAACCAAGCCACTGCAAGCTAGTACAGCCACTTTGGAAAACATCATGGTGGTTCCTCAAAAAGTTAAAAATAGAACTGCCCTAAAGCCCAGCAATTGCACTACTAGGTTTTTACCCCAAATATACAGATGTAATGAAAAAAAGGGGCACCTGCATCCCAATGGTCACAGCAGCAATGTCCACAATAGCCAAACTGGGGAAGAAGCAGAGATGTCCTTGAACAAATGAATGGATAAAGAAGATGTATTGAACACAACATCAAAAACTGATGATGTACTATATGATGGCTAATTGAACATAATAATAAAAATATAAAAAACCCAAAAAATCCAGTTATGAACTGAAAACGCCCTCTGTTGCTAACCTCATTACATAATAGCTTCACCAACCTGTTCCCAAAGGCTGCCACATACTTTCAATTCTGGGAATTTTATGAGGCACCCTTGGAGACCTCTCCTTTTTTTTTTTTTTTTTTTTACAAGAAAGGGATCTATCCAACATTCATATTCCATGAGCAAGTAGATCTCTAGATGAAATACTAAAATGTCTTTGTCTCTAAATAAAATAATTTAACCCATGGTGACTAAGGATATGTTTAAATTTCATCTCATACATTAGTTCTACTTCTTTGAGACTGTATAAAGTGCTTTGGGGGAGGTATACATATTTTGTAAAATAAATACTTTCATATTTCAAATCACTCTCTTTAACATTAGTTCCAAGAACCTTGTTTGAAATTTCATTTCATGGTCAATTCAGTATATAATGAATAGCTTAGGGAGGGATTGGAGTGAATAACTTGGGCCATTGAAGACATGGATATGTTTTATACTCCATAGTTTATACCTATTTGTAGAGATGGGCATGGGTGAATAACTTTAATAATCTTTAGGGATAGAGCCCCTGTATAATCTATCAAAATCCATGGGTTGTTACGTATATGGTGGTGACTATGCTCCCCAGACTCTTCCCCACTTGGGATCCCAGAACGGGCTGCTGCAAGGGTCTTTTACATTTTGACCCTTGATGAAGGATCTGTGCCATGGTTGATGCTTGGGCCCTCCACGGGGTCCACTTCCACCTGAAAGAGGGGCAAGTTGCCTTAGGAGGAAGCTCCTTCCAGTCTAAATCTTTAACAATTTAGAAGTGGCATCTTTCCCTATATTTGGAGAACTGGGATACATGTTTATTTAAAAACCTTCAAGATGTTCAATCTATCATGAAACACTTGTAAAAATGCTGAGAGACCTCTCACTATCTCTTTTTGAAGTGTTTGTTTCCTATCACAGCTGTAATGAATTACTATAACTTGAAGATGAAACAATACAAATTTATTATCTTATAATTTTGCAGGCCAGAAGTTCAAAATCAATTTCATTAGACTAAATTAAGGTATCAGCCAGATTGCTTCCTTCTAGAGGTTCTGTGGGAGAATCCATTTACTTGACTTTTCAAGCTTCTAGAAACTGCCTGTATTCTTTTTCTTATAGCCATTTTTCTCTATCTTCAAAATCAACAATGTAGCATCATCAAATCTCCTCCTATTCCTTGTTTTTGTCCTGATATCACTATCTATCTTACTCTGACAATGCCTAGGTTTGCTCCTATGAGAACCCCTATAATTACATTGGGCCCATTCACATAATCTAGGATAATCTTACCTCAAGATCCTTAATTTGGTCATATGTGCAAAGTTTCTTTTGCCATGTAAAATAACAATCACAGGTTTTGGGGATTAGGAAGTGACATCTTTGGTGGTGGGCATTATTTAGTCTACCACCAGAAAGCATAAATGTTGAAGCATGAAGTTGATGACCTTGTTTGTAGTAGGGCTTTATTCAAAGTCTTTCACAAATCATATCAGGAAAACTCCTTTTTTCGGTAGAAATATTTGGTAAAATATTTCAGAATAAAACTATCCTATTTTGTTATTGCTAAACCGACAAGCAGTTTACAGTTTAATCACAGACTGTTTTACAAATGTGATTTTAAACAGCCAATTATTTTGGATATATTTGGTATTTTGCTGTTCAGTGTTATGGCAATAAATTAACTTAATGTTCACACAGTTGTCATGTGCCATTTCTTACGAGTTCTACTTTAGCCTGGCACTCATTAGAATTTCCTAATAAACACTGTAAGATGACTCCATCCTGAAATATTGTCAATTTACAATGGAAAAGTTACATACACACAAAATCCATGTAACCAGGCATAGGAATTCTGAGCTCTCTCTCTCTTTCTCTTTCTTGATCTCTCTGTTTCTTGGAGACTTCTCTCTGAGAAAGGCAAGCTACAATACTGTGAGAAATATCACCCATTCAGTGAGGAACTAATTCCTACAGTTAAGAGTTAGCAAGGCCTGCCAACAGCCATATGAGTGAGCCTGGAAGCAGATCCTCCCCCAGCTGGCCCCTGAGGTAAATGCAGGGGCCTTCACTGCAGCCTCAGGACTCACAGAGCCTAATCGCTCCCAGATTTTTGATTCACAGAAATCATGAGATAATATATGTTTATTGCTTTCAGGCACTAGTTTTGGGGGGTAATTTATCACACAGCAGTAGATAACTAATATGTCAGCCTTGAGCATCTTACACTCTTATTTAAAAAAAGAAAAAGCGATAAACTACTCAAGTCTGCACTTTCAACTATTGGACTTTGAGTACTTCACAGAAGTCAGTAAAGGCATAGTTGGGAAGGGTGGGGCGGGATTTGAGCCTAAGGCAAAGCTCAGTTTACCCTAAGAGTTTAAAAATCCAGGGTATACCTATGACACTGATAAGGGGATTGCATTGAGAATATACTTGTGTGGAAACTTAAGAGCCTTCTTGAAATGAACTTTTCGTAAGGACAGTTATTCCATTAGCCCAGCCCTAGTGTCAGAAAAAGAGTGAACCCAGTTTGTACTTCACTTAAATGAACTGCTTGATCTGAAAAACAAAACAAAACAAAACAAAACAGAATTGCTAAGGATGCCTTGAGAAAAACAAAATCAAAGTGTTTTTCGAAAAGTTTACCAAAACTTCTGAGAGACGACATACTGATCACAAAGCAGCACTGCCTCACAATCCCATGGTGTGGTGGTGCCATGGAGAAGGGCCCTTCCTCGCCTATCGGAGCACCTTAAGTTCCTTGAACCCTAGCAGGCTTCAGTGTGAAACGGCACTGCCATCCCTTATTAGTGGGGATGGGCCCAGAGAGGGTCTTGCAGACATGAGTCATCTGGGCCGCTGTAGACACTAGGGTCAGAGCAGGAAAGGAGGGACTGACAGAGGCAACATGAAGAGCTGAGGTGTCTGTTTATAAGAACCGAGGAGATAGAAGGCTGGAAATTCCACAGTCACAAAAGGAAGCCAAAATGGAGAAATAATATACTACCCTAAGGACTTTTTTTTTTCTTTTTTTCTTTTTTAATCCATAGGCTGGGATGGCCTATGAAACAGCAGTTATATTCTTTGGGCTTCTGTGGGTATTTAGTAATCCTACCTAGTGTAGCATCTGTTTGTAGCATGGATTAATTATTACCCAAAGATCAGAATGGCCTGCCTTATGGCTAGTGGCAGGGTCATGGAGAGAATATTGTTTATTGTCAGAGATTATTTATACAGTTCCAAGCCTGGGCATGGCCCTATATGGAGGTAATAGGAAAGGCTGGGGGAAAAGCAGTGTTCTTCTCTGAGAGATCAGAGATAAGACACAGTTGATCTCTTCTCTTGAGAGATAAGTCTTTACCAGACTTAGAGGAGGCACATTTTGACCCTGACTGGAGCTTTCTATGGTATTGTAAGAGGAGGAGGTAGGAATGGGGAGTACAAAGAGAAGGGTACTGATTGAAGCCTGCAGAGCCCACAGTAAAAAACATCTACTCTCTCAGGGTAGAGAATGCTTACAATTATGGGGAGATGATTGATTATGTATAAACTGGCTTTTAAATCATGAAAATTCACAAGACCAATAAGGACTAAATTTCTTAAGATATAACAGAATGCAGGAAAGTTCTACCTGTGTGTTGTAGGAATAAAACATTTAATAGGCATCTCATAGGCGGTGAGATGGGGCTCAGTATAAGCAAATGGTTGCTGTAGCAAAATGTTTTCATAGTGGCTTAGACTGCAGGGGGAAAAATGTATAGCACTCCAGATTCCCATAATTATTACATACGAATAGGAGGAGGAATGCAATTTTTAGCATTAGGATAAGTAAAATCCAAGAAGGGGGGAGAACAAATAATTGGAATAGCTTCCAAATTAGCCAGCATTTTAAGGCACCATCCGAGAAATAACTTTGAGGGCCATCCAAACTAGTGGTTGATAATCAAGCCCTCTTCTAATGCCATGTGTAATAAATACATTGAACTGAGAATTGAAACTACCAATCATTTTGTAACTGATTCATCTACACCACTTTCCCCCGGACATGTGACAATAGGAAAAGCCAAATCTTTGAAGTCCATTTCTACTTGGTGAGCCATGTTAAATCTAGTTTTTTCTGGCCCTTTAAAGGTAAGTCTTAGTTCATGATGTTTTGATTTCTTGGTTCTCAAACTCTTGTGTAGTAAGCTGGTATAACTCAAAGTTTGGGCACAAATTCCCCGCATCTCAATCATGTTAAGAGAAAGTTGGAAAAAATATATATATAAATTCTTGCATCCCACCGCCTTGTATTCTGATTCAATAAGTTTGGAATGGGGCCCAGGAATCTAAATTTTAGCTAATATATCTCCCTTCTCAAAGTGATGTGGGGACTATCCCTTGAGAAACATAATTCTAGGGTCGTTTTGACTGATGAATTCTGAGGAATGGTAGTGGGGTAAAGGCAAACTCCAGAAAAGGAAAATGGAGCACAGAATGTTACCACAAACCCTAATAACCTGCCTTTGAAATTGACTCATAGTCAGAATCTTGTTGTTACTGTTCTGGAACCTACAGGAAATGCACAGGGTAAGTAGGGATCCACCCCTCTAGTTATTTGTTCCCTGAAGATCCAAAAGTGGAATTTGACTTGGGGGACAAGAATGTTGTAGCACATCATGTGGCCTGGAGCATCAGTTCAGGGCTAGGTGTTGGTTCACTATGAGTCACAGGCTATGAAGTATGCCAAGAAGCTTTATTAAGGACCAGCACCAATAATTATTTTGAAAATTATGATAATGGCGAATGTTCTTAAGCACTTATTTATAAAGCACAGACCTGGACAGCCTTACGTAATTCTTACAATAACCATGTAATATCAGATAGGAAAATTAGATTTAGTAATGCAACCAATTTTATTTAACTACTATGTGGACAAATTTGGCTTTTAATCTCAGTCTGACTTCAAAGCCTATAGGCTACCTCCTTAGCTACTCTGCCTCCCAAAATGGTACTTTGAAGGAATAGAAAAAGCTCTTCTAAAAGACATCAACTTTTCACAAGTAAGGTTGCTGAAGACAGAGAAGGTTGATTATGCTACTTCTATCATCAGAACTCCTGCAAAGTTTTTATAGTTAGCTTACAAATTTAGCTCCCAACCATTTACTGTATGAGTCTCAGCATCTCTCAGAATCAAGCCTAGAGAGAGGCTCACTTGTATTCCCCCCCCCATTTTTTTAAGATTTATTTGTTTGAGAGAGAGAGAGAGTGTGAGAGCATGAGTGAGGTGAGAGGCAGAGGGAGAAGAAGGCTTTCCACTGAGCAGGGAGCCCCACGCAGGGCTCCATCCTGGGACTCCAGGATCATGACTTGAGCCAAAGGCAGACTCTTAACCAACTGGGCCACCCAGGTGCCCCTCAGTTTATTCCAATAAAAAAATAATGTCCATTTCTGGAGATAGAGACCTTTCAGGAATATTACTTGGAGGAACATAGCAAGAGTCCCAACTGAACCCAAATTGAATGCACTTTAAAACTCTTGTTGTAGAGGTCTACCAAAAGCAGATTTTTATGAGAAAGCAAGCCCCATGGGAAATAACTATTACAAGGAAGAAGGGACTCTGGCACAAATCTGTGCCCAGTAATATCAGTACTGGAGAGAAAGAGTCATTATTCATATAGAATGATGTCTATTGCCCAGTCTGTCAGCCCCAAAGGACTCAGGTCAAGTGCTAGAAATAACCAGGTAACACTTGAAAGAGCTTTTTCATCAAAAAGCCTGACATCACTAAGAGCTCTGTGCTCATGTAATGGAGTATGACACACCGGCTGACTGGGGATTCTCTCCTACCTATGAGAGAACATACAGCACGGCATTGCTGCCACCCTGAAGGCATCCAGCAAACAAGTGGCTTCCATGATGTCAGCACCACTGGGCACTACCTCATGTTTGGCACAGCAGAGAGGCTTTACCCCAGCAGGGCACCTGCATAGTGCATATTTATTATCAGGATTTGTGCCAGAAAAAAGGTCTTCGTGAGATTTTATAAGCTTCAAGCCTGGGTAGCAGACTTTATCACTGAAAGCCAGAAATGGAACAAAAAAGGGGGGGAAAAGCAATGATTGCATGTTATTTAAAAGAACTCTGTGTTCATTGTGAGATACTTTCAGAAATAATTAGGGGAGATTTTAAAGGATTCTAAAGATCCCAAATACTGAATAAAGGTAGAGCCCTAAAGAGGATATTTATTACAATTAATGTTGTGTTATCCAGTCTCCTAGATGCCTCCTAATATTCCTTGGTTCCTCATATTTATATCCTTGGGTTGAAGCAAATACACAGGAAAACCGGTGCTAACCTCTGTCACCAACAGGATACTGTGGAAGTGATGGTGTGTGATGTCTAAGGTAGCTTATAAAAGGCAATGCAGATTCCACCTCAGTTTCTTAGACTGTTCATTCTGGGAGAAGCCAGACTCCATGTCTGAAGGACACTCAAGTAGTCTTGTGGAGAGGCTCACAGGGAGGATAACTGGGACCTCCCACCAAACATCAGTATTTTCCAGGGCACCTGGGTGGCTCAGTCTTTTAAGTGTCTGACTTCGGCTCAAGTCATGATCTCGGGGTCCTAGGATCGAGCCCTGTATTGGGCTCTACACTCAGCGGGGAGTCTGCTTCTCCCTCTCCCTCTGCCTCTCCCCTGCTTGTGTTCTCTCTGTCTCTGTCTTTCTCTCTCAAATAAATAAAGAAAATCTTTTTTAAAAATCAGTATTTGCCAGGGGTGCCTGGTGGCTCAATTGGTTAAGCAGCCAAGTCTTGGTTTTAGCTCAGATCATGATCTCAGGGTCCTGGGATAGAGCCCCACAATGGACTCCACCCTCAGTGGGGAGTATGCTTGGGATTCTCTCCCGCCCTCTCTCTTTGCCCCTCTCCCTGCTCCTGTGTGTGTGCTCTCTCAGTCTCTCTCTAAAATAAAGTATGCAATGGAAAATGGAAATAGAGGTTATAGAAGTAGCTTTTCTCCATAAGAATAGGTACTAAATTATGTTAAAAGCATAGCCAGATGATCGCATTTGTTAGGACTTGGGAAAGAGAGATTAGTTATTACTTTTATCTTTGTTCACTGTATCTCATAGTCTTCCTTCTTATCTCTGTTTCTTACCTTAGTGTTTACCTCAAGAACTCTCATCTCTGTGGGGGAAAAACCCTCGATAACTGTAGCTATAATTAAAACAGTTGCCTTATTCTACAGTTCTGAATCAAGCTTATATACTATACACCCCCAAACAAAATACCTGTACCACCTTTCATTTCCATGCAATGAAAGGTTCTCTGGCCATGACCTCATAATTTCACTAGAGTATGAGGTAGCAATTTTTAGAAATATAAGGAATTTCTAGAGAAAATGATATATTTAAGGACTGCTCAGGTCTAATTAATGTTATCATTATTCTATTTTTTTAAAGATTTTATTTATTTGAGAGAGAGAGAGAGGAAGAGAGAGAGAGAGCAAGAAGGGGAAAGCACAAGTCGGGGAGAGAGAGAAGCAGGCTCCCTACCGAGCAGGGAGCTCAACATGGAGCTCGATCCCAGAACCCTGGGATCATGACCTGAGCTGAAGGCAGACACTTAACTGACTGAGCCACCCAGGTGCCCCTGAGCTGTAGTTATATACAAAAAGAAAGTTTATAATTCTAGCTTTAGCTTCCAAATCAGCTAATTATTAACCTTGGACTAGCAATGTGAAAACCTCCTGTACAGTTCCCTTCATCTGAAAAAATACAAGAAAAAAATAGTAAATATCTTTCCAAAGTGGTATTATATGATGTCACAGAAAATGACTAAAATACTTTGTGACTATAACATATTTAACATTGTTAAGTGGTTTGCTTCCATTCAAATTTCTGAGAAAATTATCTTCATTTCTTAGGTATTTTTGTCTGTCAACAAATTAGTTATACAGCTTTCCGATAAGTTTGAAAGGAATCTATATGACACTAAGCTGCTGAAAGCTGTGATCAATATTTGTGGACAATAATGAAGAAAGTATTTGTGGGATGACGGTAATAATGAGGAAGAGAACACTGTAAAGTCTTGTTAGATTATTTTTGATCCTAGTGTAATAAATTTCCCTCAGGACTTGTTATATTTGTATTAATTACTGCTTGTATATAACTTTGTATATCCATATCTGGCTACCTGGAAATTCTATGCTTTGGGGTCTGCACTCCATTTCATACCTGGAGAGCCTCAGATTCCTGGTCAGCCCAACCCTAGAATAGAAATGAGTGCTAATACTGTTAAAATTCCAAATTATTGTAGAATAGAAACTTACAAAGAGGAAATTGGCTTAAATTTAGAGTCAAATAGATGTCACGATGACTCAGAAAAACACCTGGAGTTTGAACTGTGGTTTGTTAAGTAACTCTTCAGTAACCTAGGTTTTCTTACACATTTACGAGCTACTTTTCAATTAAAAGTAATTCAGTCCAATCCAGCAAGTATTTATTGATTCCCACTTAAATGAAAAGCATTGTTACTTTGCTCTTATGGTTCTTGCCCTGAAGGTTTATAATCTAGAAAAAGAAATAAGCAAGCACATAATTCAGAAATCAAGGCAGAATATGCCAAATAACTTAAAAGAGATCACGAGCAAAGTGCATTAGAGACACTTACTCAAACAGAAGGGAACAGCTTGGGTTTCAGTAGAGAATGATAACGTATATCTTAGAGGGGTTATTGTCAGGATTAAGTAAAGTAATCTACGGAGAGCAACTGGGACACACTAAGTCTCAAGAGATATTGCCATCACTGTTTTTATTCTTATAGCTGCTGCTACTTTTATTTGTACCAACATAGTTTACTTATATAAGGGTAATCACATTTGCTCCTTTAATTGGCACTTGTGATTCCGTTTTCTTGAATTTACTGGATCAGAGAACTGATCAAATCAAATACACTGTCAATTAATACATGAGGACAGCATGGTAGATTTTAAAAACCTCCAGCAGATGAGTGATAGCTGGTTATTGCTGTCACTACCCTACCCTGCAGTCCACACACTCTCTTTAGCTTTGCCTGGGATTTCCAAGAGAAGGCACTCATCTAGGGGTGAAAGTAGCTTCCTTGGTTCCCATAAAGATGTGGCTGTCACAATCACCTGACCTCTCTCCCCAAGCTCAGGAACTTCATTGTAAACTCCACTAGCATGTAAATCCAGGGATCCCAAAGCCTCTGTGAAGACTGTTGCTCAGTCACACAAAGGTCACACCATCAGTCATTAGAAGACTGCTTTTGTCTGTAACACCCAGCTTAAACAACCCCGAAGATCACTCTTTGATTTTTAATTAGTCCAACTGTAGCTAAAATGTGCTTTTTCTCTTTCCTCTGTTAACCACCCCCTCCCCCCCCCCCTTTTTTTTGTGAGGAAGGGTGTGGGGAGCCTCGAGCCCAGAGGGAGTTAACCGATTGAGCAAAGGCTCTCGGCTCCCTCAACCGAGGATGCGTACCACCCCTTAAACTGACTGGAGCAATGGAACGCTCTTGTTTTGACTGATGGAGGAATACAGCTCTGCTTGCCTGCTTATACCTATGTGTACACCTAATCTAAAATAGCCAAAGAGGATAACTGACACAGGGGCCTAGACGGGGGCCAGGAGAGGGAAGCTGAGGGAAGCAACAAGGAACTACTGGCCAGACACTGGTCACGGGTGAGGAACTTGACCTAAATATTGACCTTGCTGACTTATGAAACATGAACTGATATATACTCTGTGCTATGAAAAATAAAGTTGACACTGTTGCAGCAATCGTTGTCGGTGTACCTCCCATCCCCATCCTTTTGCAGTCTTCATTTTTCCTCATCCCCTTTCCCTCGGTTTCCTGGTCGATTGTCGTGCGGGCCGCGACAAGTGGCGCTTGAACAGGGACCCGAGCACGAGCACGGAAGTGTCTACATGAGCAGATAAGGGGACCTACATTAGGCACAACGGGAGTAAGTTATGGGGCAAACTCAGTCTTTGGAGCACACCTATTTTTTGGCTGCTCTACAGGCCCTTTTGCGTGAAAAAGGGTCCAAAGTCTCTCGGAAGGCTTTGCAAGATTTTCTTTCTGTGATTAAAGACTTGTCCCCATGGTTCCCTAATGAAGGAACCGTGAGTTTAGATGCTTGGAGGCGAGCAGGACAAGAATTTAAAAATCAGAGGAAAAAAAAAAGAAGAAGAAATTAAAAATCAGATTGCTTTGAGGGGACCTGCTGTTTTCCCTCCAGGTACCATGGATTTATGGAAACAGATAAGAGAGGCATTAGACCCACATCATAGCTTTGAACTTGAATCTATTAAGATTGATCCTGAGTTGGGAGATGTCTGAGATCTCATCTCTAATCTGGGAGAAGGCTCTGAGATTCCACCGCTTTCTGAAAAATTGCTAGAAATGGTCATGACACCCCTTCCTCCTCCTGATGCCTCTTTCGAAATCATTCCCCCCATACAAAAAAACCATTCCTAAGGAAAGTGTAGCCCTTCCACTACAAGACGGAGGAGATGAGTTTGGGGATGACAATGTTTATCTTGATGATGATAAGGAGGCATACACCTTGTCCTCGTCCCCAGCCCCCTTACGGTCATTTTTACAACATCCTCCTTTGCCAGATTCAGGACAGAGATCAGTAGCAGTCGGAACTTCCCCCTTTCCCTTGTGTCGGCCTGCACACTCTGCCACTACAAGGAAGTGATCAACTCCCCCTCATTCGGACTGAGGAACTATAGTGGAATGGGAACTCAAACGCAGACACCTGCAACCCAGAGGTTAACCGCTCCTCTTAAAATGGCCTTTCCCATCATGCAGGGTCAGCAGATGTCTACCCCATTCTCCGCAGCTGGAGTTACTCCCTTACAAAGAGCTTTAAACCAGGCTCGGCAAAATGGGGAAGATACCTCGGGCTTTGCAGCTTATCCTGTGACCCAGCAGGGTGCCCAGAGGATGTATGTTGCCTTACCTTGTATATTCAGGGATGGCCCTTTAATGGACTCATTGATACTGGAGCTGATATCTCGGTGATCTCCTTGCAAGAATGGCCACCCTCATGGCCTGCCCATGACACTTCCACCCCTAAAAAGGGTGTTAAACAGGCCACCTCACCATGTATCAGCTCTAATTACTGAACTTGGAGAACCCCAGAGGGACATCAAGGGACTTTCCAGCCTTTTATTCTGGACATAGAAATCAATCTTTGGGGACGTGATAGTCTGTCTGATATGGGCCTTACTCTAGAAACTTCCCCTATTCCTTTATGGAACCAACCAGCTGCAATTATGGCACTCATGACCTGAATGGGTTACCAAAAAGGGAAGGGGTTAGGGAAAATTTTACAGGGTATTGTGTGCCCGATTGAGCCTAAAAGCAATCAAAATAGGCACGGGCTGGGTTTTTGATGGGCCATTAATCAAACCACACGCGCTGCCATTGGAATGGAAGACTGATACTCCTGTGTGGGTAGACCAATGGCCCTTACTGCATGAAAAATTAAGGGCAGCTATTAATCTAGTACAGGAGCAATTGGTTTTGGGGCATGTTCAACCATCTCATAGTCCATGGAACACCCCCATCTTTGTCATAAAGAAAAAAATCAGGGAAATGGAGTTTATTACAAGATTTGAGAGCCGTCAATGCAGTTCTCAAACCTATGGGGGCTTTACAACCCAGACTCCCTACTCCATCAGCCATCCCTATGAATTTCAAGTTATTGATAGTAGACCTAAAAGACTATTTCTTCACCATACCTTTAGCAGCAAAGGATTGTGAACGCTTTACTTTCTCTATCCCAAGTGTCAATCTACAAGAGCCCTATCAAAGATTTCAATGGACAGTCCTGCCACGGGGCATGGCCAATAGTCCTACCCTTTGTCAGGACTTCGTGGCCCGTGCCTTGGCACCATTTTGTAAGCGGTATATGGACCGCTTATACTACATTCATTATATGGATGATATTCTTTTGGCAGCACCGATGAAGCTTTATTACAGAAAGCCTTTGGAGATTTGATCTCCGCTTTAAAGTCCTATAATTTAGTCATATCCCCTGATAAGGTGCAAACCATGCAAACTTTTAAGTATTTGGGCTTTATCATGAAGGAAAACCTGTCCGACCACAGAAAATACAAATTCGCCCTGGACAATTAAAAAATTTAAATGACTTCAAAAACTCTTAGGAGATATCAATTGGGTTAGACCTTTTCTATCAATAACTGCAGAACAATTAAAACCCCTTTTTGATATCTTAAAAGGGGATAGTAGCCCTTCCTCTCCTCGAGGCTTAACTCCTGAGACTCAAGAAGCCCTCCAATTAGTCAATGACAAGCTTTCAGAGGCTCAAGTTTATCAATACAACCCCTTGGAGCCCCTCTATCTGATACTATTACACCCTAAACAAATGCCCGCTGGATTGATATGGCAAACTTCAGGACCTATAGAATGGCTCCATTTAGCTTTACACAAGTTACATGTAATTAATAAATTTACTGAACTGTTGGCATCCTTAATTAGTAAGGGTCATCATAGAGCTATCCAATTAACTGGCAAGGAACCCGCTTTTCTAATTTTGCCTATGCTGACCCGAGAGAAATTAGAACTCTTACTGATAAATGACATCAATTGGCAAATAGCCCTTGCCTCCTACCCTGGACAAATCAAATTTCATCTGCCAGCAGAAAAACTTCTTCAATTTTTGCTAATGTGCCCATTCTATCTTTATCCACTCTGGCCTCACAACCCATTCCCTCTGCCACCAACATTTTTGTAGATGCTAACAAGACAGGGCACATTGCCATTTATGCTGACCTCTCACCAAACCCCATTTCTCATCAGTTCCACTATGCCACATCCTCTGTACAGAGAGCTGAGTTAAAAGCCATTCATTTGGCTTTGGGCTTGTATCATGGTCCTCTTAACATCTTAACTGACAGCCAATATGTAGCTCGCTCTGTCCCGCAACTTCCCTTTGCCTATATTCTTACCAACGATGAAGAGTTATTACATCTGTTTACTTCTATTCGAAAGCAATTGATTCTTAGAATTCATCCTGTATGGATCTCCCATATACGAACCCATACCAACCTTCCTGGCCCCTTGTCTCATGGTAATGCCAAGGCAGATACTCTGACTCATACCTTCCCAATCATTACCTCAAATTTAGAAATGGCCAAAAAAAGTCATGCCATGTTTCATCAAAATGCTCAGGCCTTACGCAGGCAATTCCACATCTCTAGAGAAAAAGCACGCCAAATTGTCAAGGCATGCTCAATCTGCCCTACCACACATTCTCAACCTACCTATGCTGTCAACCCCCAAGGATTAGTACCCGATCATCCCTGGCAATCAGATGTCACTCTTTACCCCCTTTTTGGACGTCTCAAATATATCCATGTGTCCATCGACACTTTTTCGGGATATATCTTTGCTACAGCATATTCAGGAGAAGCTTTTGTAGATGTTCAAAATCATTACTTTGCAGTGTTCGCACAGCTTGAAATGCCTAAAAGCATCAAGACAGATAATGGTAGTGCATATTCATCCTCTGCTTTTGCACAATTTTGCTCCACCTTTCACATCGCTCATGCCACAGGTATCCCTTATAACTCCCAAGGACAAGCAATTGTGGAACGAGCCAATGCCACCCTTAAAATGTATCTAAAAAAATTAAAAGAGGGGGAGGTCCTACAGGGGACAGTTAAATACTCTCCACATTTGCACTTATCTATTACCTTATTTGTCCTTAATTTTTAAATGTGGATGACATAGGTCGCACTGCGGCTGAGCGCTTCTGGCATCCAGATTTCTCCCCCCTTCCATATGCCCGCTGGCGCGACCCTCTAACCGGGGAGTAAAAGGCCCCGACCCGGTCCTCAGAAAGGGCCGAGGTTTCATTTGTATATTTCCCCAGAATGAAGAAACGCCGCGCTGGCTCCCGGAGCGATGGTGCCGCATTGTTGCTGATCCACCACAAGATGGCCCGCCTGACGCTGAGAACACCTCGGCCGAAGAGTCATCGCGGAACCCAGCTGCCAACATGAGGTCAGATCAAAGCTCTGACAAGCAAGGCGACCGAGGTGGTCAAGGAGTCCGGCAGGACCTGCACTCCAACAACTCTGTTTCTGGCTATGACCTCCTTGATTACCATGTCATCCACGGAAGCATCCCAGGTGCCATCTAGTCTACGGCCAACAGCATGTATCATGCCGAGTTATGGAAACTGGTCGCTGCCATGGGAACAGTTAAGACTAACGCCACTGACTGGCCAGTCCCCCACACAGGGGATTCTAGTATGCATTTGCAGGCCTGCGTGCTTCAACCTTTCCTACTGTTGGTAGGATCTGGGAGTGTTGTGCTCACCTCCATGACTGGGGGGAATCTAATGTATCACATCCAGTGTCTCGAATGTATATTAACCAATTGCTTGCCAGTCAAGAGTAACTTCCCGGCTTCTCGCCCGGTAACTGTGTTCTTGGTAATGCAACCCCCTTATGTCTTGCTACCTGTCGAAGTCAATGGCCCTTGGTATGCTGACTATGGATATCAATTCGCCCTAGAGTTGCATGAACAACTCCGCAGGGTTCGGAGATTTTTAGGGCTGCTTATAGCCGGCGTAGCTACCCTTGTGTCTCTTACTGCTTCGGCTACAGCCTCGACCATCGCTTTGTCACAATCTGTACATACTGCTGATCATGTGAACTCCTTGGCTAAAAGTGTTTCACATACCCTAGCCACCCAAGACCATATTGACCAGACAATACTTAGCCTGCTTGAGAGCCTCGAGGAAGCCGTAAAATATCTCGGGAATCAACTCACGTCGTTACGAACACAGGTCTCACTGATATGTCATGGAGGGTTCCAACATATTTGTGTTACACCCATGAAGGCTAATAATGTTACCTGGGACCAGGTTAAAAGGCATCTGCAAGGTATATGGCATAATACTAACCTAAGCCTTGACCTGGCTAGGCTGCACAGTGATCCTCCTCTTGGGAGTCATATGGTGTATCGTTTGTACTTGTTGGAGACGGTATCTAAACTGTCTGCAGGTCCAAATGTACCTCCTACAGTTAAAAACAAAAGGGGGAGATATGGGGAGCCTCGAGCCCAGAGGGAGTTAACCGATTGAGCAAAGGCTCTCGGCTCCCTCAACCGAGGATCCGCACCACCCCTTAAACTGACTGGAACAGTGGAACACTCTTGTTTTAACTGTTGGAGGAATATAGCTTTGTTTGTGGGGAGCCTCGAGCCCAGAGGGAGTTAACCGATTGAGCAAAGGCTCTCGGCTCCCTCAACCGAGGATCCGCACCACCCCTTAAACTGACTGGAACAGTGGAACACTCTTGTTTTAACTGTTGGAGGAATATAGCTTTGTTTGCCTGCTTATACCTATGTGTACACCTAATCTAAAATAGCCAAAGAGGATGACTGGCACAGGGGCCTAGGAGAGGGAAGCTGAGGGAAGCAACAAGGAACTACTGGCCAGACACTGGTCACGGGTGAGGAACTTGACCTAAATATTGACCTTGCTGACTTATGAAACATGAACTGATATATACTCTGTGCTATGAAAAGTAAAGTTGACACTGTTAACAGCAATCGCTGCCGGTGTACCTCCCGTCCCCATCCTTTTGCAGTCTTCATTTTTCCTCATCCCCTTTCCCTCGGTTTCCTGGTTGATTGTTGTGCAGGCCGCGACAGAAGGGAACTTAACTGTTATTTACACATTGACATTTTTAATGTCCAGCTGCCACTCTGCGTTTAAGGTGTGGCTATCCAAAAACCACTCTTCCTTTTGTGGGCTGTGATGAATGTCAGTATGTGCTTCACAGGGAAAAAGCACTACTAGATTTCATCTTATCAGGCTGTTAGACCTTTGAAGATGCCCACCTATTTCTTTGTCTATATTCTACAGAGTCTAGCAAAAGTGATTCTGAATGACTAGATGAAGTCAATGTGTATTTTTTTTTCTTTACTCTGCTGTTGTTGCACTTCCTTCAAATTCTATGCAAGATAAAAAATTTGCCTAGTGAATCCTGGGTGGATCAACTCAGGGAAAATTCTCAAGAACTTTTTGTCTCTCCATTATTTATTATGATAATTCTAAAAGCTGTTGGTGTCTTCAATGACTTTCTTTGTGCATATTCAGATTATACAATGTATGTCTTAGACAAATATTCAGATTTTCCATTTGAAGCAAAAAGGACATGTTCTGCACAGAGATAAGCAGATATACCAAGGTTTATATGGTTGTGTTTTAACCATGTAATTGCATTGTTTTGTTGGGAGGCAGGTTAGTGTGATGCAGCAAGAATACTAGAACTCATACTGAGGCTTATTCTAGAAGGGCCACTCTTCAGTTGGATGACTTTAGAAAACCATTTTTAATCTATTGTAACTCCAATGTTCTCATCTAGGAAATAAAGAGCTGCATCCTATGAATCCCAAAGCTACCCATGAACTCTGAAATGCCACAAATCGAGCATGCTATGACCAGAAAAATAAACTGGAAAGTAGAATTTGACAATTCAGGTAAAAATATCTGGCATATACTAAAGAAAAGACAAGGTGGAGTACTTGATTCACTTACTTATTAAATACATATTACACAGTTACTATGTCCATGACACTGGACTAAGTGGTGTGTGTGTGTGTGTGTGTGTGTGTGTTGAGTGTGGTAGATATCATAAAACAAGACTTAGAGTCTAGTTGAGGGAGATTGGGTGTGTACATGAGTAACCCTCCCTGACAAGGGCTCTCCATTTTTAGAAAATTAACTAGACATTTGAGCCACGGTTCATTTTATCTTTTAAGACAGCTCTTGATGTTCTGAGATAAATGGCTCAATCTAAGGTTACTTCAGAGTGAGATAATTTTACTGCATATCAGAACATCACAATTTGTAGTCAAAAGGCTTGCCAAGTCCATAAGAATATGTGGGTGTACTTGTTTAAAAAACATGTGATTAGGCCAGAAAACTCTTCCCCTGATCAGCCTTACCTGAAGACAAATAAACCAATCCCAATCCTGACTGATAGTGATAATAATTTATAAAACAGGTGGTAGAGCTGAACAGAAAGATTAGAGAAAGGTGTTCATCAAATTCACAGTGGCATGCTTATATAAGAAAGCAGCAAGGAAATAGATGGTTCGTGTCTGGGACTGCTGGCTTCTGGTAGGCAATTTTTCAGCTTTGATTAATGATGCTACCATGCAACAGTGCCTAATCCCATAGAGCATATTAGAAATCCATATCTTTCTTCACACAGGCTCCTCCTATCCAGATTGTAAACTGTTTGCAGGGTCCTCATTTCTGAGGCAGCCAGACATATAAATACATTTTCTTAGTTTATGTTTAATTTTTCTTAAGTGTTCAGTAATAGATTAAAAGCAATTTATAAATACAACTGTTCTTGATTTAGTATGGTAGAGCTAAGTGAATTTGTCACAGAAACAAGCAGAAGATGATTTCAGATGTATGTGGATATTTATTGTGCAGTTCATATATTAAGGTGGAGGGATGTAGGAGGAAGTACATGACCATAGACATTGTTGTGTTAGGCATATGTGGAATATTGAAGACTTTATTTTTTTTTTCCAGGAAGACAGGGACATGTTTTAGAAAGGTAATCTAAAAGGAGAAAGAAGAATGAGGAAATGACATTAAAATATGTTAACTTCAATAATCCAAATGAATGACTATCAAGATTTGTGCTAGGGCAGTGAAAGTGGGAATCAAGCAGTCATCAGGATTTGGTGACTGGTTGACTATGATGAATGACAGATGGTTGTGTCAGTGATCAAACATAGAAAAACTAAAGAAGGATCCATTTTTGAGCTAATTATGCTTAGTAGAGAAAGGAAAGAGATAAGTTTATTATTTTTCTATCTTATTTCTTTTTTTTAAAAGATTTTATTTATTTATTTGACAGAGAGAGATCACAAGTAGGCAGAGAGACAGGCAGAGAGAGAGGGGCAAGCGGGCTCTCCGCCAAGCAGAGAGGCCGATGCGGGGCTTGATCCCAGGACCCTGAGATCATGACCTGAGCCGAAGGCAGAGGCTTAACCAACTGAGCCACCCAGGTACCCCTTTCTATCTTATTTCTGAACAATTCAAACCTATAGAAAAGGTACAAGGATAGTACAATAAATACTATAAAATTCCTTTTATACCTTTCCTAGGTTCACCAACTGTTGACATTTTGCCCATATGATCTCTCTTTTTTTCTCTTTCTCTCTCTCTCTCTCTCAGACACTTCACCTCTCAATGTTTTGGCATATATCTCCTAAAAACTAGTCCATTCTCTTACGTATTCAAAATACAATTAACCACTCTCAAGAAATTTTAAAATGATTATATTATTATCTAATCTACAATCTATACATATTTCCCCAATATTTGCAATAATGTCTTTTATTGCTTTTTTGCTAGAAGGACATCCATATTGAGATTCTGGTATAGAGCTACAGTATTAATTCATTGTCATAAATGTAGACTTCAGAGTCATTCACTAGCATGGAAGTGATATTCCTAAACCAATAGGTTAGGTAAGATTACTCTAGAAAGAGATAATAAGAAGTAAGGTTAATCTAGGGGAGAACCTTAAAGGTAATTTTATATTAACTTTTTAAATTTTCAAAATTATTGTTAACTTTTTAAACTTGCAAAATTATTGTGTAATCAGCATTTTTTGTATTTTAGTCAAGCAAAATTATCTAATCAAGAAACCATTTTATGACAAATTATGAAGTTATTAAAAGGTGGGACTAAGACTTGCTTTTCTGACTCCTAAGCATGTGGTCCTTCTACTATAACACAGTTACAGCCCATGAGTACATAGTATCAGTTCTGGAAGACGCGTTAGTGTGGCTTATTGAATTTTCCAAAGATAGTTGTGATAGTAATTCCCAACACATATGTTCTTTTGCAATGTAACTTGCCATTCCCACATCAATGGGTGGGGTAGACATATTGTCCAATCAGGTCATGTCATGAAGATATGAAATGCATGCTTCCATTTTGCTATCAATAAGAGCTAATAAATAAATACTTGCTCATTTACATCTTCACATTATTTTAAGAAAGATTTAAGGCAGCTAGAGATATTTAATGGGGCTTCCATTTGAAGTCCTCGGAATGCACACTTCACTCAATGTATTTTTCTAACTAGGTGCATGTGTTTTTTTTTTTTCCAACATAATCTTTTCTTATTACTCCAATACCTTCCTTTCAGAAATCTCTTCTTTCAAAGTTATTTTTTTATTTTTATTTTTCTCTGTGTTTTCAGTTCTCTGTGTGTATGTGATAATTCCAGTATAATTAACTCAGTGTTATATTAGTCTCAAGTGTACAATATAGTGATTCAACAATTCTAAATATTAGTCAGTGCTCATCAAGAAAATTATACTCTTAATCCCCCTTTGAACTCTCAAAATCCTGATATCAAGAGTCTGATGCTTAAACAACTGAGCCACCCAAGTGCCCTCATTTAATCGCTTTCTATTGATAGATACCTCAGAGTACATACCAACAGATAAATAGTACTTTAAAGTTTGAAGTTGTGAAAATGCAACGTAACTTCAAAGTCTGTAGGTGAATTATACAAAACAACACAAGGTGGGGTACCAGGTCTTAGAAGTCTATCTCTGACTTTGATTCTTTCTATTCTGTGGGCTCGTGTGTTTACGTGACTGTATTTCTGTGCCTCTCCTTGGCTTTTCCCATTTGTCTTGGTTTCTTTCTGTCTATGCATTCACATTTCTATTCCTTATTCTAATCCTTTCTTCATATTTCACTAGTAGGTGGATATACTTTAGAGTTTAAGTGTGGAGCAGTAAAAACATGGTGAGTGAACCAAGACCGAGTTCTGGTCCTGCCACTAATCAGATCTTAGAATTTTTCTCTTTACGGCTTTACTTTTTACATTTAAAGGCATTTAAGTTCCCATTTGTTGGGCAAAATAATCTCTAAGGCTCTCTTTCCTACATTTCTATACATTATTTTATCTGCTTATTCACTCCATCATCTAATAAATTTTGAGTATCTACTATTTACCAGATAATGTGGGAAGCACTAGTAGGAGTGGGGGGAGAATCCAGAGATATATGAAATGCTTCCTAGTTTCCATTCAGTCTAGTGAGGAGTGCAAACACAAATAACTACATTGTGAAGAGCAGCAGAATGTTCCAACCCAAAATCTGCCTCTTTGGCATATGGATTATTTTGAGCTGATTGTTTCTAGAAAGAGCAGACACAGGACAAGCTCTGAAAACAGTGTAAGTTATCCTTTTGCAAGGGAAATTAACATTTATAAAATAAATCTCCATTTGTAAGGTTGTCTCTCTCTGTGTGCCAAGAACAGAAGGATGACACTAAATTACAAGAGAATCTTATTAATGGAGAAGGTACAGATTTAAATCTGCATAACAAATCTTGGGCTTGTTTACCCATGCTTTTCCTGGTAACCTCTCATAATTGGCTTCTTCCCTACATCCCTCCCCCAACACGCACCCCTTTCTTTCTTTTGTCTGTAGTGGAAGATGGTTTTAAGCTGGTGGTTTAGGCCACCTCAGGGAGTTACTTATTTTTCCCTGTGTGTCTCCCATGTACATATGAAGTATACATGTTAATAAACTTCTGTGATTTTTCTCTTATTAATCCATCTTTTATTACAGCAGGGCTCAGTCACGAATTCAGAAGGGTAGAGGGAAAAGTGTTGTTCTTCCCCTACACTTGCTTATAATTATACTTATTAAACAGAATTTTAAGCTCCTGCTTCCTAATTTAAAAAGTGGAACAGTAAGATAGTTATAAGCCTTTATTTAAAATCTGGTTTTTTTCTTACTATAATTCAACTAATATTTTCTGAGGACCACTTGCCCTCAAGAGAAACAAACAAAGCAAAAAAAAAAAATTCTGAGTGTATTATTTTAAAAGAAAAAGCGCTCAGAACTCTACATACCAGATAACTTCATATTTTTAATGATTCTTTTCGGTTTGTATTCAAATATTATAATTCATATGCTTGGTAATTGGAGGCAGCAGATGCATGTCTCACCCTGATTAATAAGGGATGGATAGTGCACGAAGCACAGGTCGAACCCTAGACTGGTTGTGAGGGAGAGACTTAATTTGTCACTGACAAAAGGCAGAGTGAGAATCGGAGATCTGGAGCTCCCTGAGGCTTCTAACTGTATAGGAGCACAGGGGCAAGAAGCCAGAATTGGAAAGAGAAAAACACCATCTTTATGGAAACAGTAAAATGAAATGTCTCCTTGGAGCCTTGCTCCATTTCAAAATAAATATAGAGAATCTGCTCAGAGCTATTTGCAGGCTTCTCTTCCATGAAGCCTGTGCTTACTAACCTATATCAGATTCTTTTAAAAATATTTTTTAAATGGTAGATATTTAATTGGAAAGTTAACATTTGCAGACAGGAAACAATGTTACCCAATTTATAAAGAGGTGTTGATAATTAAAATGTGAGTGAGGTGACATTTAACAGCCCACTGGCTGAAATGTCATTAATAATTTAATTCATATGATTTTTTTTTATTGTTGTTTAGTTTTGTTTTTCTGTGAAAAAGGAAGCACCATGAAAATGTCCTGCCAAGCTTCAAGGCTGTATTTATTTCTGTATGCAAGATGACTAATCAAATTAAAAGTAAAATTGCATCAAACCATGGATCCAGTTACAAGAATAAAAGTAATACTTGCATTTTATAATCTTTAATATTTAAATGATAACATTTAACATATACAGCTGAGTCTTATGTAAATATATCACCTTTCTGAGCCTCAGTTTTCCCATCTGAAATAAGGGGAAATAATTAAGAGTAATATAAACATAAACCTGGTTGTTTTTTTAAATGAGAAATAAATAAAATAAATAGTTTTAAATACTTGTAATTGTTCCTGGCTCAATTCTTATTTATATTATTAGGTGATCTTTTAAAGTCTATGGAATCTGAAGACTTTGGTTCCAAGGCAGAGAAACAAAGATGAATATGACTAATATATGGGTGTAACTTTCAAGGTTTGCATAAATTAAAGTTTAGATGCATTATTCTGTTGAGAAGAGCTTAAGGAATTCCCTCTGTAATTTATAGCTAAGGAATTAATTATCTATACATCTTTGGGGTGGATTCTGAGCATATGGAAAAATTTCTATACTTCCTTTTTAAAATACATATATTTGGTCAAATAAAAATATTTTTATATTTACTATATTGCATAGATATCTTTAGGTATCAATTTTTAACATGATTCCACTAAAATCAAGCCTCAAGTGCAATGATACAATTTGCTAAATAACTCCAGTTCTTTCTGCTCAGCAAATGATAGGACGAAGGCTCTTAGTAGAAACTGACAGATTCAGAGAGAAGCCTTGTTTAGGAGCTTCTTCAAACTTAGCAACAAAAACCCAAATACAAAAAACCTTCTGGAAGTGGCTTCTATCTCTTTTTAATGGTTATTAATTCGACTCACCTTTGCCTGAATTCTGAACTTTGCCCAGGGGTCTTCCTTCCTTCCGTCTCACTAGCCCCAGCCTTCTCCTCTCCTTCTTGTTTTTCCTACCTTTCTCCCTCCCACAGTGAAAAGAGCAGTATGGAACTTTCCTCTAGAGACCCTCCACCTCAAACAGCCATATGGGTTTAATGTATAATGCATGAGAAGCAGCATGAGCTGCAGATGATTCCAAAGAGAAGCCTTCAAGGCTGGGCTCAGGAGGCATTCCTCAATAATAATTAGAAAATCAAACAGCATCTTACTGTTGTTCTAGTCATTTCATTGCAGTGTAATTACCCTGGCTCAAACAGTGCTAGGAGAGTGATATATTGCTATGATAAACCTTCTCAACATAATTATTGTGCAAATTCACTTATTCATTAGTAATGGGTTCATTGTCCTCAGAATCTCCTACTTAGACATGACTGGAAATGTCAGTTTTTTATGGACACCTTTCTAACTTGAGCTGTATCATTAAGGTCTCTGGCAGAGACAAAAACAATATGATACTTACTTTGGATGTTAATTTTCAGTATTTTATAAACAGCAACTATCTGGGGAGAGGCAGAGCAGGTCAAAGCTCTGGCATGGTCTTGAGGCTTATAACATCAACTTTTGAGAGATGTCCTCCCTCTTACAGATACTAGGAATAGTATTCAAAATCAAGACTTGACTTTTCACTCCACCACTGTATCAGGAATTTTGCATGTAGTCTAGGATTTTTTAAAAACACAAAAACCTAAAAAAGTAGTAGAATGTAGACATATTTATTGGGTACTTGGTATGTGTGACAGGTACCAGAGTATACCACCCCAAAATATGCCACTTCCGCATAAGGATTATTTTGAGCTAAAGGCCATTGACAATAAGCAGATGCAGAAAAAGCTCTAAATACTGGGCACAGGTTTTCCTTTTGTAAAGGAAATTATAAAGATGTCTCTCTCTTCCCAGCACCAGGAAGAAGAGCACTCTTAACAAGTAGGCAGCACTTAAATCTGCATTAAAAAACTAATTAAACAATCTTTGTTTACCAATTTTTTCCTAGTCACCTTCTCATAACTTGCTTCCTTCTCCAAGAAGTCCCAGAATCCTTTTCCTTTGCTTAGCCTAAGATGATATAAAAGCCTGACTTCTAAACACTCCTTTGGGTTACTTATCACTCAGTGATCCCATGTGTACATGTGGGATGCACATATTGATAAAAGTTCTGTTTCTTGTTTATCTGCCTATAGCTAATTTATAGGGCTCCAGCTGCAAAGCCTAAGATGGGTAGAAGAAAATATTTTTTTTCCTCCCCTACATGTGTAAAGAATTCTTAGTAAGTTCAAAAGGAAGGAAGGAAGAGGGAAGGAAGGAAGGAAGGAAGGAAGAAGGGAGGAAGGGTGGAGGAAAGGAGGGAAGAAGGAAAGAAAGAAGGTGTTTCCCTCTTGAATCAGTGTGCCTGACTTCACTTTTTATGTCTGCAAGGAGAGATCTATAATTCTTTGGAAAACCTTGCAGGAAATACATTATTTATTTGAAGAAATTAGTCAAGGTGTTGGCAAAGGTGAACAAAGACAAGCCTGATGCATAACGATATAGGGTGTAATTCATCTCATTTACATAGGACCTGTAGTCAAAGCTCGTGGGTATTTTATATATGAAGATATATGCATAATTACTTCATAAGGTTCCAGGGCAAGGTCTTTGATAAAATTATTGGAATATTTTATAAAGGAGAGACGACAACATTAAAAAAAAATCAGTTTCATTAAGTTGGAAGGAAGTTTAGATGGTGTAGACTTACAGAATCATTGAACTTAAGCTCTTGCAGGATCCTAGATAATAGATAGTCTGATCCTCTTGTTAGAAAACTGAGAACCAGGTTATACACCAAACATTATATGGGCTCCAGTGGGTAGGTAGTCTCTGCTTGAACACCTCAGTGACAGAGAGCTCACTTTTCTTGTGGCTACCACCCATACATTTGAGTGTCTTAAATTGTTATACAAATTTCCCTTTAGCAAAGTTTAGAAGCAAATCATAAAACAATGCATTGTTTTATCTGAGTTGTAATAGACCACTTTAACATTTATTTTTTTGTACATTTTAGCATTTAGCACAATGTTATTTTGATGTTGCAGCACAAATCAGTAGGAAATGATAGATTATTTATTGGTAGTGTAAGGAAAGCTGGTTTTCTATACAGATGGAGGACCTAACAACATACACCTAGTTAAATATTGCCTGTGAAAAATGGATGTAAAAAAGTAGTGGAAGACAATGCAGAAGAATCCTTTTGTGAGTTAGGGACTAGGAGGGTTTTTTTAAATAAAACTTTAAAATTATAAAACATAAGAGGAAAACATATTTTTATCAGAATAAAGGATCTATTCAATGAAGGACATCACAAAGATAATGCACAGATAACAGAATGATAAAGGGGGAAAGGTTTGTAATATCTATAACTGACCAGGGATTAATATAAAAGGAATTTTTGCAAATTAGCAAAAAGAGGATGGAAATCCCAATAAAAATGTGCATAAGATCTGAAAAGAAATTTACAAAGAGATGCTCAAATTCATCATGGGTAACACTAAAAACACAAATCAAAAGGATAATGAGCTATCATTTACCATTTTATAACTATACCTTGGGCAATAATTAGAAAGTTAGGCAGTACCAAGTACTGATTAGGTTGTAGTGATAGAATAGTTCATATTTACTGCTGGTGGGAGATAAAAGTGAGGGAGCCATTCCAAAGAGTGGTATAAACTGACTTACTCAAAATAAGTTTTCTTCTACCTTATGTTTAAACTATTTCTTTCCTCAGTATACATTCCCAGGAAATACACTCCACTAAGCGGCATGTACAAGGATATTCATTACTGCATTATTTGTGGTGGGGGAGTTGAACCAATCTGGGGGTCCATCACTGGGAGGACAGATGATAGAAAGTGGTGGGTATATACCATGGGATACTACGTAGTGGTTAGAAAAAATGAATTCTGTTCATGTAGCAAATATGGATGAATCTTAAAAACATAGTGCTTAGAAAAGTAAATAAAAATATGAGTAACACCCAAAATTATGTACCTAAATGAATCCTCTACTTGAACTCATTATTTGAATCCAAATATCCAAAACAAACAAGATCACTTTTTCATAATAAGATATACAAGCAAAAAGACATACATTAAACAGAATGGAATGACTGCCTGGAGAGGAAGTAGTAAATATGAGGTAGGTAAGGGCATAAAAGGAACTAAATGAATACAGCAAAGAGAGGCCTCTTTTATGGCCAATGCTAATAACACATCATGAGCTATGGACCCTGATTAACTCAATCTTCTATACGTGAGGGTCAAGGAAAAATGCCATCTTTTAACAATGACCTTGAAAGAGCCCGAATGGCCTTTTGAATCATGCCAGAAATCATTAATGCGTTCAGGATCAGCGCAATTTTATTGTACTCTAAATATTTGGCATTACAATACTGTGTATGAATATGAGGGACTTATTTTAAATTATTTGAAAATGTTTAAGCTAATCAAATATTTTGGTGAACTGTGAAGTTTTCTTAAATAAATGGTTTAGGAAGGAAAAAAGCTACAAACCTTGCTAAAAAATGCTGAATGTTTATTCCTGCCACCTTGCTATACAATTTTCACTGTTATGTACTTCTAACCTTATTTGGGAACTCTCGTTGGTCTTTTATTATGTTGTAAGTAATAGCCCCAAAGCTATTGTCTTTCATCATTTTTTCTTTTTGTATCCTTGCTATTATTTTTTTAAGCCATTATGAAATAACGTCTTTTCTAAGTTACTTCCTACTCAGGAACAGAAGTAAAAGCCCATGGGTAATTGACAGCATGGATGTAGGGCAGGTTTAGTGGGTAAGTGACCTTGCACATGCTTTGTAGTCACCATCTCAAAATGCTTAAGAATTTTCTTTAATAATGATTCCCATATTATACACTGGACTCTCAAATTATATAGCCAGTTCTGCATAAATAGACACAGAATGCACTTTATTTGACAACAACTTACTGGACATCTCTTGCAAACTAGAAACTGTGCTAGGGCTGGCAACTCAAAGGTAAATAAGGAACTGCTTCTTTCTTTATGGGCTCATTGTAACACGGGAGGCACACAAATGAACAATTAATTTACAGAGCAGTATGTATTCATAACTGTGAAACCCTGCTTCAGATGAACATATTTTTATTCAAGAGGTGTGGAGGTTACAAATGAACAAAGAGGCTAGAAATATTTGTCCCACACTAATACATAGACTCAAATGGATAGCAGAATTAGTTTATTTAAAGCATAAGGGAAATAAATCATTCCTATCCAGTAATGCTCTAAAATCCATTTGGAAATAACACCTAATGTTATTTCAAGCAGAATCTCTGAAATGTCAAGCTACTTAGCATTTGCTTTTTAACTAAATAGTGATTTGGCTAGCAAAGGAAAACGGAGTCCAACTTCACTGGCTTCTGTGTGCTTTGTGACTGGTGTTCTTCATTCATTTCATTTTCTTCCTCTCCTTTTATCTTTTCTTTTTTAACCTTTGACCCCTTCACCCATTTCACGCATAGCCCAGCCTCTGGCAACCACCAGTCTGTTCTAGGAGTTTTTTGATTGCACATATAGGAGAGATCCTATGGTATTTATCTTTCTCTGATTTATTTCACTTAGTCTGATACCATCAGGGTCAATCCATGCTGTCACAAATGGTGAGATTGCATTTTTTTTTTACAGTTGAATAATATTACAATGCTTATATATACACCATAGTTTCTTTTTCCATTCATATAGTGATTGATACTTAGGTTATTACATCTTGGCTATTATAAATAATGCTGCAATGAACATAGGGGTACATACATATTTTCAAGCAAATGTTTTCATTTTCTTTGGATAAAAACCCACAAGTGGAAATCCTGGATTATATGGTAGCTCCATTCTCATCTTTCTGAGGAGCCTCCAGGCTGTTTCCCATAATGGCTGCACCAGTTTACATTTCTACAACAGTGTATACGTGTTCTCTTTTCTCCACATCCTCGCTAACACTTGTTGTTTGTCCTTTTTTTTTTTTTTTTTTTTACAGAAGCATTTTCTTTTAGAGACAGAGAGAGACAGAGAGAGAGTACAAAGGCAGGGAGGGGCGGGCAGAGGAGGGAGAGAGAGAGAGAGAATCTTAAGCAGGCTGCATGCTCAGTGCTGACCCCTATGCGGGGTTTGATTTTACCACCCTGAGATCATGACCTGAGCCAAAATCAAGTCAGACTTTTGACTGACTGAGCCAACCAGATGCCCCTATTTCTTGTCTTTTTGATAATAGCCATTTTAACAGGTATGACGGATATGTTATTATGGATTTGATTTATATTTCCCTGATGATTAATGGTGTTGAACATCTTTTCATTTACCAGTTTTGGCCACCTGTGTGTCCTTTTTGGAACGTTATCTATTTCTGCCCAGTTTTAAATCTGATGTGTTTTTTTTTTTGTTTGTTTGTTTTGATATTGAGTTGTATGAGTTCCTTATATATTTTGGATATCAGCCCCATATCATTTATATGATTTGCAAATATTTTCTCCCATTCACTAGGTTGCCTTTTCATTTTGTTAATGGTTTCCTTTGCTGTGCAGAAGCTTTTTAGTATGATGTAGCCCACTTATTTTTTTTCTTTTGCTGCTTTTGGTGTCAGGTTCAAAAAAATTGTAATGAAGAACTATGTCAAGAAGCTTACTATGTTTTTTCCCTAGGAATTTTATGGTTTCAGGTCTTATATTTAAGTCTTTAATCTATTTTAATTTTTATTTTTATGCATGGTGTAAGATGGTCAAATTCCATTCTTTTGCATATGGCTGTCCCGTTTTCCTAACACCATTTTTTGAAGTGACTGTCCTTTCTTCATTATATATTCTTGTCTCCTTTGTCATAAATTGATCATATGTGAGTGGGTTTATTTCTGGTCTCTCTATTGTGTTTCACTAATCTATATCTCTTTTTATGCCAATTCTACACTGTTTTGATTACTGTAGCTTTGTAATATAGTGTTAAGGCAGGTATTGTTATGCCTTTAGCTTTGTTTTTTTTTGTTTTTTTTTCCTCAAGAGTGCTTTGGCTACTTGAGGTTTTTTGTGGTTCTGTACAAATTTTAGGATTATTTGTTCTATTTCTTTGAAAAATGCTATTGGTATTTTGATAGGGAATGCACTGAATGTGTAGATTGCTTTGGGTCATGTGTACATTTTAACTGTGTTGAGTCTTCCAACTTATGAGTATGGACTATCTTTCTATTTATTTGGATCTTCTTCAATTTCAATCATTAGTGTCTTATAGTTTTCAATATAAAGATCTTTCATTTCCTTGGTTAAATTTATTCCTAGAATACTTTATTGTTTTTGATGCAATTATAGATTAGTTATTAGTATATAGAGACACAACAGATTTTTGTGTATTGTTTGTGTATCATGCAACTCTTTACGGAATTTATTTATTCTAATAGTTTTTTGATGGAGTCTTTAGGATTTTCTATATATAGAATCATGTAACCTTCAAATAGTGACAGTTTTACTTTTTACTTTCCAATTTGGATGCTTTTTATTTCTTTCTCTTGTGTAATTCCTCTGGCTAAAACTTCCAATATTATGTTGCATAGAAGTGACAAGGGAAGGCATCATTGTCTTATTCCTAATCTTAGTAGTAAGGCTTTTAGCTTTTCGCCATTAAGTGCAATATTAGCTGTGAACTTATATATGACCTTGATTATGTCGCAGTATATTCCTTCTATACCCACTTTGTTGAGAGTTTTTATCATAAATGGATATTGAATTTTTCAAATGCTTTTTCTGCATCTATTGAGATGATCATATGATTTTTGTCCTTCATTTTGTTAATGTGGTACATCACACTGGCTGATTCATGGACATTGAACCGTTCTGATATCCCTAGAATTCCACTTGATCATGGTGTAATGATCATTTGAATGTATGGCTGAGTTCAGTTTGCTCATATTTTGTTGAGGATATTTGTATCTATGTTTATCAAGGATACTGGCTTTAATTTTTTTTTCTTGCGGTGTCCTTGCCTGTTTTTGGTGTTAAGGTAATGCTAGCTTCATAAAATGCATTGGGAAGAGTTCCCTCCTCTTTTATTTTTTGGTAGAGTTTGAGAAGGATTGGTATTAATTCTTCTTTCAGAGTCTGGTGGAATTCACCAGTGAAGTTGTCTGTCCCTGGACTTTTGTTTGTTAGGATTTTTTTTTTTTTTTGATTACAGATTCAATCTCTTAATTAGTAATTGGTCTATTCAGATTTTCTATTTCATTATGAATCAGCCTTTGTAAGTTGTATGTTTCTAGGACTTTGACCATTTCTTCTAGGTTGTTTAATTTATTGGCACATAAGAATTCATAGTAGTCTCTTACAATCCCTTGTATTTCTGTGGTATCAGTTGTAAGGTTTCCTCTTTCATTTCTGATTTTATTTTTTGGGGTTCTATTTGTTTTTTCTTGGTGAATCTAGATAAAGGCTTGTCAATTTTGTTTATCTCTTCAAAGAACCAGCTCTTAGTTTTATTGATCTTCTCTATTGTCTTTTTAAATCTTCATTTATTTCTGCTCTAATCTTTATTTCCTTCCTTCTACCAACTTTGCACTTTGTTATTCTTTTTCTAGTTTCTTGATGTATACAATTAGGTTGTTTATTTGAGACTTCTTGTTTCCCTAGGCAGGCATTTATTGCTATAAACTTTCCTCATAGAACTGCTTTTGCTGCATCCCACAAATTTTGGTATATTTCCATTTTCATTTTTCTCAAGGTATTTTTTTATTTCTCTTTCAATTTTTTTTGACCCATTGGTTGTTCAGTAGCATATTGTTTAATATCCACATATTTGTGAATGTTCCAGTTTTCTTCATGTAATTAATTTCTAGTTTCATACTACTGTGGTCAGAAAAGATGCTTGATATGATTTCAGTCCTGTCAAGTCATTAAGACTCCTTTGTGACCTAAAAGATGATCTATCATGGAAAATATTTCATGTGAACTTATGTTCTGTTTCTTTTGGATAGAACGTTCTGTATATATCTGCTAAGTCCATTGGTTTAACATGTTTAAGGCTGATGTTTCCTTATTGATTTTCTGACTGGATGATCTATCCATTGATGGAGTAGGACATTAATATCCCCTACTATAATTGTACTGATGTCTATTTTATTTCTCCCTTTATGTCTGTTAATATTTGCTTTATATATATATTTAGGTGCCTCTATGTTGGGTAGATAAATATTTACAAAAAGTTATATCCTCTTATTGGATTGATCCTTTTATCATTATAACACTCATCTTTGTCTCCTATTACAGTCTTCGTTTTAAAGTTTATTAGTCTGATGTAAGTATAGCTATTCTAGCTACTTTTAGTTCCCATTTGCATGAATTTTCTTTTTCCATCCCTTCACTTTCAGCCTGTGTGTGTCCTTATATTAGAGGTGAGTCTCTTGTATGCAGTTTATAGATGGATTTTTTTTCATCCATTCAGCCATTCTATGTCTTCGATTGGAGAGTTGACTCCATTTACATTTAAAGTAATTATTGATAGTGTTCTTTTTCTCTTCTATTGCTCTCTTCCTTGATGGTTTGATTACTTTCTTCAGTGGTATACTTACATTTCCCCCCTTTTATCTTTTGTGTATTTACTATAGGTTTTTGCTTTTTGGTTACCTTGAGGCTTACATTAACAACTTGTTATCTAAAATAGTCTATTTTAGGTTGATAACAACTTAAGTTTGACCCCATTCTAAAGTTCAACAGTTTTACTACATTACTCTATGCTTTATATTTTTTATTTCACATTTTACATCTTTTTATCTTTTGTATCTCTTCATTAATTAATTATTGTATTTAGTTATTTTTACTAAATTTATTTTTTACCCTTCTCCATAAGGGATTAATCCATTCCTTTACTACATATTTACCATTCTATTAATATTTATTCTTTCATATGCTTTCTTGTACTAATTAGTGCTTCTCCCCCCCCCCCCAGCTGAAAGGAGCCTCTTTAACATTTCTTGTAAGGCCAGTTTAGTGGTGATAAACTCCTTTATCTTTTGCTTTCCTAGAAAACTGTTTATCTCACCTTCAATTCTGAATGATAACTTTGCCAAATGAAGTATTTTTGATTGGAAGTGTTTTTTCTTTCAGCACTTTGAATATATGTTGCTATTCCCTTTTGGCCTGCAAAATTTCTGCTGAAAAATCTGCTGATGGTCTTACGGGGGTTCCACTGTACAGAACAAGTTTGATTTTTTTATTGCTGCTTTTAATATTCTTTGTCTTTAACTTTTGACAAATTACAATGTATCTTGGTGCAGGTCTCTTTGGGTTCACTTAATTTGCGAATCTCTGGGTCTCCAGGATCTGGATGTCTGTTTCATTTCCCAGGCTAGGACAGTTTTCAGCCATTGTTTGTTCACAGAAGATTTCTGCCCCCTTCATTCTTCTTTTCCTTCTGGGATCTTGCAATGTAATGCAAATGTTAGTCCTTTTGGTGTTGTCCCATAAGCCTCTTAAGGCTTATTTCATCCTTTTCTCCTTTTGCTACTTTGACTGAATGAGTTCTATCACTTAGTCTTTTAGTTGACTCATTTCTTCTGCTTCATCTAGTCTGCTGTTGAAACTCCATTAATGTATTTTTCACCTTATTTGTTGTATTCTTAACCTCTGTGACTTTAATTAGGTACTTTCTTATATATTTTTTATGTCTTTATTAAAGTTGTCACTGTGTTTACACATTCTTCTCCCCAGTTTGGTGAGCACCTTTATGACCATGACATTGAACATTTTATCAGGTAAATCACTTATCTCTATTTTATTAAGACTTATTTCTGAAGTTTTATTTTATTCTTTCACCTGGAACATATCCCTGTTTCTTCATTCTTCTTCATTCTGAGTTAGTTTCTATATAGTAGATGAAACAGCCACATCTCCCAGTCTTGGAACGGGTGGCCTTACGTAGGAGATAAATTTTGACATTTAACCCTGCCCTCACTATTTGTTTTCTCTCAAAACTTTGTGCTGTCCAAGTAGCCTATTATATCCTATTTTATTTTTAATAGCTCCCAGTAGTTGAGTATGGGCCAAGACCTACAAATGTCCCTAAGGGTAGGTAGAATCTCAGCACCTAGTCAGGTCATTTGATAGCCAGACCTTTCAGCAGTAGCTTTTTAAAGTGTGCAAAAATATATATATTACTGTGGGATTGCTAATGTAAGCCCCACTGCCCAGGTGATCTGGTGGTGTTCCCTGGGTTGCAGTCATAAAAACTGCGGCTCCAGATGAGCATATAAGCTCTTTTCTGGGGAGATACTGGCACACTGGAGCAAGGCAGAGGTTCCAGTTCAATGTAGTGAACTCCTCCCATAGACAAAGTCTTTATATAAGGAAATTATAAAAGGAAATTCTTATAAAAGGAAATTCTTTTATATATACCATATAAAAGAATGTCCTCTTAAAAAAGGGTAGGGGAGGATGCACCTCAGTGGTTCAGTCAGTTGGGCATTTGCCTTGGGCTCAGGTCATGGTCCTGGGGTCCTGGGATCGGGCCCCACGTTGGTCTCCCTACTCAGTGGGGAGCTTGCTTCTCCCTCTGCCTGATGCTCCCCCTACTCCTGCTCGCCCCCACCTCAGTAAATAAAATGTTAATTAAAAAAAAACACACAAAAAAACCCCCCCCTAAAGGTAGGCTGAGTGACAACTACACACCAGAGAGACAAGAAGAAAACCACATCAAAACAGGTAGGAGTGGCTGGGACACAGTCTTGCCTTAAACTACACTCCCAGCCAGGCAACCCACAACTTCAAAAAAATCTCAAAACTGAGAGCTTCTTCCTGAGGAGCAAAGGGTTTGAATCCCACACTGTATACCTCAACTTTTAGGACCTGCACCAGAGAGACAAGCCCCCAAAACATCTAACTTTGAAAACCAATAGGTCTCATGTCCTGAGACCCACAAGATTGTAGCAATCTGGGAGACAGCTTTTAAAGGGTCTGCATGTCAGACTTACTGACTCCAGAGCCCAATTCAGAGGTAGCTGATTATACCCATACCTAAAGTGAAGAAGGCTCACTTGCTTATATTAAAGCACAGGCCTTAGGGCCAGGCATCTAATTTAGTATACATATCTAGGAGCCTACTGGAACACTTTCTGGGGAGAGACACTGTTGGATGCATCTTGATGCTTTCCTTTTCTCATGTTCCAGAGCATCAGTATGTCCTGGAAGGAAAGTTTTACATGTGTCCTGTTCCATAATCTTTATGGTTTCTACCTAGGAAACAGCTGTTAACTGCCTGGCTCTGGAAACCAGAGGAGCTTGTGTTCCTGGTCCCATGGAACTGTAATAATTTGTGCTACTCAGAAAGGAGCTCATACTCCTGTCTGGCACTTTTCAGTGCTACCAGGGGATTTCTCTGCATCACTTGACTCTGGCAGCCAATGGGGCTTATGCTAAGGGATCCCATAGGGTGGTTACCACTGGAGAAAGAGTTCTTAAACAGCTACCACCCCAGGACAGACCAAAAGGCAACAGACCTAAGAGCTCTGTCTTACTGTGCAGAAGGCTAATCATCATGGCTGTGGCCTGAGGGACAGGCTTCTAATTAAATACTCATCTAGGGGCTGACTGTAATCCCTTACAGAGACTTCAGGTGTAAGTACTGTCTTTGTACTCTCCTTTTGCTGCACCCCAGAGTGCCAGTGTCTCCTGGAGGGAGATTTATACATGGTTGGTACCCTGGTTTTCCTATCTGGTGCCCCAGTTTTTGCAGTTGCTGCTCAGAGGTTGCCCCTTAATCACCTGGCTCTGGTAGCCCCAGGGGGTTGCAAACCTGAGTTCCACAGGAGTGTGGCAACTGGAAAGATGGTTCTTGGCAGGCTACTACCCCCCAGGTACTGCACAGACTGCAGACTGGGGCACACCTCTCAGTTTTTCTGGGACAGAGTCCTCTTTGCCTGCCACTGATTTTATAGTACTTTGGTGATTCCTGTCCTTAGTCAATTCGTTTCATCTTTTAGTTCCTAATTCTGGATTTTTTCTCTCTCTCATGATTTCATCAGTTAATCTTCTTGGCTTGTTTTGTTTGCAAAAATCTAATTTCTAAAGTTTTGATTGTCAACAGTTCCTTTTTTAAAAAAAGATTTAATTATTTAATTTTGAGAGAGAGAGAGAAAGAGAATGAGAGAAGGGGCAGAGGGAGAGGGAGAGAAGCTCTGAGCAGGGAGCCTGACTTGATGGGGGGCTTGATGTCATGACCCTGAGATTATGACCTGAGCCAAAAATCAAGAGTTGGATGCTTAACCAAATGAGGCACCCAGGCACCTCTTATTGTCAACAGTTTAAAGACTTTTTTTTTAAAACTCTTCCAATGAATTTGCAACATTTTTAGTCTCTTAGTTCTACATTTAACTCTTATTTCTACTTCTTAAGCAATCTGGAAGAACGAGAATTTGTGCAGGGTCTATGGAATGCCACAGCTTTTCTCTAATTCTTTTCCAGTAGCTAAGTTCTACTAGTGTTTGAAAATCTCTGACATAAAATGCATTTTGCCTCCAGTCCAGTTCGATTATAACAGTAATTTCAAACCACATATTTCTTCCTGACATAGAAAAATTTTGCACTGAGAATCAAAGAAAGCTTAAAATTTGTTTTTAGTTTCAACCTCGTTGGGTTATTTTGATACAAAACAATTGGCATACTTCTACCTCATTCCTCTCATTTTTGCTGTTTTTCTAATTCGTACCATAATATTAGCTTAGCTAATTTCCTTTATTTTTATTTTTTTTACTTTGTTGAGGTATAATTTATCAACAGTACACATGTCCAGTGATCTTTACTTGCTGCTTAATGTCTAACTTCCATCTAACATAATTTTCTTTAACTTCATTTAACATTTCTGCCACTGCCAGTTCTGGTAAAGACATTTTCTTAGTCTTCTTCATCTGAAAATGACTCTACCTCACCTTCATTCTTGAAGAATAGTCTCACTTGACATAGAATTCTGGTTGTCAGTTTTGTTTTTTAAGTACGTTAAAGATGTTGTTCCCTGTTTTTCAGGCTCCATACTTTCTGATGAGAAGCTTGTGGCCATTCAAGTCTTTGTTCTGCTGTATGTAATCTTAGTCCTTATTCTATGCTGCTTTCCAAAAATTTCCTTCATCTTTATATTTCAACAATTTCACTTAAATGTAGCTAGGCATGGTTTTCTTCATATTTTTGCTGTATGGTGGTTTTAACTTCTTAAATTTATAAATTTACATCTTTACCTAATTTAGGAAAACATTAGACTTTTTTCCCTTGAATTTTCTTTTAATTTACCTCTTTCTGCTCCTTCTGAGTCTAACTACCTTTATGATATTGCCCCACAGAATCCTGAGGCTCTCCTATTTTTATAATTTTTTCCCTGTCTATTTATTAGAATGGATTTTTTGATTATCATGTCCACAGATTGTCATCTTCTGTTATAAAGCCCTTTCAGTGAATTTTTTTTATTTCACTCATTACACTCTTTGGTGCAAAAATTTCCATTTGCTTTTCTATGTTTCCCATTTCTCTGCCATTTTCCATCTGTTATTTAATTTGTGGATATTTTTCATTATCTCCCTTAAATGTAATTAGAATATTGCTTTTAAGTCTTCATGTAATAATTACAACAACTGGGTTATCACAAGGTTGGGCACTATTGACTACCTTTCTTTGATATTTGGTCACATTTTTTCTCATTCTCTGTATGTTGACTAATTTTGGATTGTATTTGGGCATGGTGAATATTACACTGTGGAGACTCTCCAATCTGTTATATTTTCTAAAGAGTGTTGATATTTATAGATCAGCATATGCACATGAAGAAACAGTCTAAGATTGCAGAAAGGAAGGCCAGAAAGCACAAGAGGGAACAGTACCTGATACCCATGCAGGGCTTAAAATAATAATTTTACCTATAACTCAAAATGAAAAACCTTATAATTCATGGGAAAATAACTACAGTACTCAATATCATCTTGCTTAAAGGGTCTTGCCTTACCTAATGGTAAATAATTGGCCCTAGACTGAACACTGCTCTGATCTCACCTACCAAATCTTAAAAAGGAAATGCATAAAAGATCAAACTATTTCCAAATTACTTAACAAGTAACTAAAACAAAATGCAAGAATATTCATAGAAATATATAAGATCCAGTTCAATAAGGTAAAATTCAATGTTTGGTATCTAATGAAATATTAACCAGGGATTCAAAGAAGCAGAAAAATATGAACTCACAATAAGGAGAAGAAACAATCAATTAAAATCATCCTAGAACTGACACAGATGTCAGAATTAGCAGATATAAATATTAAAATGTGTTTTATAATTGTGTTCAATATGTTCAAAAATTTAAGTAGAGGCTTGGAATAAATAAAAAGGAAAAAGGACTAAAGTGAAGCTCCTAGAAATGAGAACTACAATGCCTGTTACAGAAAATAGAAGAATAGCAGATCAGACAGTGCAGAGGAAAAAAAAAAATAGTGAGCTTGAAGATACAGTAATAGAAACTATCCAAAATGAAACAGAGGAAAACACAAATCTCTGGAGCTCCCTCTGTGCTTCTCTGTCCTCTTGGCTACTCTGTTCTGGAAACCCCAGCCTCCTTGGTCTCCCCAGATTCTCAGCCTGCCTTCTTGGCTCAGGGAATCCTCTATACTCTACCTTAGTTGCCCTTCTTTGTTCTAAGGTCCAGAAACTCTCCCAAAGCAGGAATCTGGGCAATTATAGAGAAGGCCTTATTTGTTTCCCATATCTCAGAGATCAGTGTCTTCCATTGCTTGATGTCCAGAGTCTTGAAAACACTGTTTTATAAAATTTGTCCAGTTTTCTGGTTGTTCCAGGTGGTAGGGTAAATCGAATCCCTGTTATCACATCTTGGTCAGAATCAGAAGTAAATTCCATGGCATTTTACATTTATTTTTGCTACTGAGATATCTGTAATTGTGAGTTCAATGAGTCAAGTTTAATATTTCTTAAGTACCATAATAGTGACAATAATCCTTTGTTACATGGCCATTCTTGGGTTGCAGAATTTTTGGTTAGGTAGTACCTGGCTAGGCAAGAAGAACCAGACCCTTTTCTCTTTAGATGGAAACCATAAATTTCCCTGGAATTGTTTGTTGTTTTGTAAAGAATCATTTGAGTGGTCTCTTTTAATTTCAACTGGATAGGGACAAATAAACTAGAAAATTTCTGTTGACTCAACCTCCTGGTTTAACCAATGTCTTTCCAGAACAATTGTTGGATTGTGAATGTAAACCAAAGGGGTGTAATCCAGGAATTCCCAGAGACGTCATCATGACTTCTTTAGATATCTTCATGTTTGAGGGCATACTTGCAGCAGTATGCAAGTTCATGTATGTTGGTTGGGTGGGGCCAATATTAAAAAAAGCAAAATCATGTTGCAGTGACAGAAGAAATGGCAGCTAGAATTAGAACCTACCAGTGCCTCGATTTTGTTCTCTAGTTCATTTTCTCCTGAATTCATAAACAGGGGTGGGATATTGGATTAACATTCTCTTAAAAAGGGAGAATTTATTTTCTATTATTTTGGAGAACATCTTAATTTCTTTAAAAAAATGAAAGAATGGTAAGTGTTCCTGTGAAGAATATAACACTGTGTATGTATAATACATTTTGTGCAGTTTTGTCAATCTACTAAAAAAATGAACTTCAGCCTAAAAGACATGGTGTTTTCTCAAAAAAATTTTGGTATATGTTATTGGAATAATTTTCTTCAGCTTGTGCTAATTAGACTGATTCAGTCTAATTTTTTTAGACTGAAACACATTTTTGCTCTCCAAAGTTATGGGATATATTTTAAGAACATATGGGGAAGTAAAAAAGCAAAGGGAGGTCTTCCAAAGACTGACCCCGGCCAAAGAGTATCTTTCACCACGTCTTGGGTAAGTTGGTCCATGCTCTAGTGTTCTACTGACCAATTTCTTGTAATGTTTCTAATTTATACAGTACTGGTCAAGCTTAATACTCAGGATTTTCTTGCCATTGGCTCACCCGCAGACAGCTACCATTGACACACACACCAATTGTGGTCCATTTAGTTGAAATCATATGTAACTCCAAAGTTACAAAGCATGATCACTTAAAGAAAAGGAAGTAAGTGGGACTGATTTTTTTCAGATGTAGTTTGGGGCCTGGCAGACAATCTTTCTTTTTTTTTCTTTCTTTTTTTTTCTTTTAATTTAAGGGTTATAGCTATCTACCTTCATTGCTGATTTAGTAAGAGAAGGGAAACTAATAGAATTTTGGAGTTTCCTCCATCTATTTTGGGACTTAATATTTTATATTTTATAAGGTAAGTTCATCTGTTGGACTATCTTTCTGTCTGGCTTTGAATCTTGATTCTGCAATTTATTAGCTACATGACCTTGGCCAAATCATTTTACCTCACCATGTACAAATAGGGCCTAATACTATTTGCCCTACAGAATTACCGTGAGAATGAAACAAGTTAATGATTAGCAGTTAAGAAGCATTAGCTATTTTGTTATTATTATTATTATTATTGTCACATAAGTTTGGGAAATGTATTTTAAGTTTCCTTACAACTGAGAATTGGCAGTTTTCCAGAAGTTTGTAAAGTTTATAAAAATAAATCTCTATATTTAATATGTATGCATGTATTTCACATCCAAACTTATATCACTTTCTTTATTGATATCTTCTTCTCAGAATTATTTTGAAAGTCTTTGAAAGGGAGAAGCTGTGTTTTTTTTAATATATTTTCAGTGCATAACACAATGTTTAAAATATAGTAGGCGCTTGAAACATAGTAATTGAGTTGTACAGCATTTGAATGAAAAGAAGAAATAATGTTTTGATCTGTTTGTTTGTTTTCTCCTGCTTGTAGAGGCAGCTTTGCTATGGTGCACTGAGTATGAACTTAGAAACAGAGGTTCTTCTTTTGAGCCTTTTGTTTACCAGCTGTGTACCACAAGCCATTTAGTCTCCTCTGAGCTCATTTCCTCATCTTCACAGTGGAGAACTAATACCCTATATAATCGTAGTGAGGATTAAAATGAAATTAAATGCATATAGAGCAACCCACATGTGAGGTATGGTTATTGTTATTTTGTTACCAAGTATTATTGCCCTTTCTTTTGAATTCCAACTTTTTGGAAGATGTGAGGAAATGTTGCAAGCTTCTAAATATTTCTCTAATTTCCAGGGCCAACCTCTCAGTAGGGGCACTTTCTTACTTTCTGTTGTTTGCCTGACCTATGGCCTCTCACTTCCTGGACTTAACCCTCCAAGCATGACTTAATACTGCTGAGATCAGCCATTTCTAGATCTTACATCTCTCTATACCACCCACCTCCACCTAAGTTTCTATCTTTCTCCTTGAATGCAACATGGGCCCAAAGAGACATGACCAATAATTCTGTGGTCATCACTTTATGTAGATCCTCTCTTACCTCTTACAGTCTCATTCTTTGTCTAGCCTGGGACAGACAATCCTCATTTTCTTTCAGTCTGGGTACTGCAAGTGGCATGAAAGATCCATTCTGAGTGGCATCTGGTCCCATTACAAAAAGAACAAATAAACTATATCTAGCCAGTTACAAATGCCACAAAAAAGGACAGGATATTTCTCAGGCAATGCTCTTTTTGTCACTCTCTAATGTGGTTTTTATTGCACATTATTTTTCTCAGTTGTAATTCATTTGAGCCTTTGCCACTATGAAAAGATCAACTGTCATGGCATATATTTTTTAATACTAGAGTGTGAAGGGAAAACTACACAATGCTAGACTTCTGCATTGAAACTTGGAACAAAGAAAACAATAGAAACTATTTTACTCTTTTTATATATTGTAAATCATTCCTCTGTCTCAGAACACAGTGCTTTTTTGTAATTCATTTTGGAAACTTATTCAGTTAATTGTTGATATTCTGAAATTACCTGATACATTTTCTGTTGGTGGATTTAAAAATACTGTCACTTGCCTGCAAATCTGCAGGACAGACAGAAGGGTTGGCTGAAAATGGTCGCTGAGGCGGTAGACATAATGGGTTTCTAATGACAGTAGTTTTGACTAAGAAAGACTGTCCTTTCTTGAGTAACTTGAGAGATTGCTTACAACTCCAAGACCTAAGTACACATTGAATTTATGACTACCACAGGTCCGTCGTGAAGGGGAAATGACCTCCCTAGAAGCTCAGGGGAAATGGTTTTCTGGCCTCTCCTTTGTTTCAGAAAATAATTCAATTTAGAGCTTTCCAGTAAGGTTCACACTAATTAGGGAAGAGGAATGGAATCTTACCCTACATATAGGACAAGTAATTCAATGATTACTATCCTCTGATTATTCTTAAGAAATTAAATTAGTAATTTATTTGGTATTGTATACACATAATAATAAATTGTATATTTCTGTATATCGAGTTGGCAATAAGCAGAACTTTGCATTATGAAATTTTTAGTAAGTGAATTAAAAAAAAAAAAAAAAGATGGCGGGGCGCCTGGGTGGCTCAGTCCTTAAGCATCTGCCTTCTGCTCAGGTCATGATCCCAGAGTCCTGGGATCAAGCCCCGTATTGGGCTTCCTGCTCAGCTGGGGAGTCTGCTTCTCCCTCTCCCATTCCCCCTGCTTGTGTTCCCTCTCTCACTGTGTTTCCCTCTGTCAAATAAATAAATAAATAAATAAAATATTTTTTAAAAATGGTAAAATCTTGATGGCTTCATGTACTTCATTTTAAGACAGTAAATCTATTATGAGGGTATATAAAATTTTAGTAAGTTTTCCTCAGATTTTATCAATGTTTACCTTAAGGGCCTAAGATTTACTCTATGACCCTGGATATTGAAACTGGATTTTTAAGTTAAAAAAAGGCCTCTGAGGAAATGGTTAATCACTTTTACTAATTCTTTTCAAGTGACAGAGAGTTATGGTTTTAAATTATATACAGATAGCCTCAGGATGTTCATATAGTACATTTTGATAAACATCCCAGAAATAGGACTCTATCCCATGATAAGGAGATCACAGAAAAAAAGTCCTGTATTTTTTCATATGGCTTATAGGAAATTATAATATACATTTTTACATGAACAGCCATTGTTTTGAGAATTTTAAAGTAGAATCAAATAAACTCAGCTTTTCAATGGACTGGGCTGTCATACAGAGACCTAACTGAATCTTTCAGTGAGGAATTTAAGTATCATTTGGAAGAGGGCATTTAATGTTGGTTGCCTGTGGATTCAATCTAAACTACCAATTCCTCCTGTGTGAATCCGTACCTTTCAGACCTCCTTACTTGCTGCCACTATTATCAGAAATCTAACTCAGAATCCCTCCCATCTCATAATGGCAAGGCAAGGCATCATGAGGGGTATTATCCTGTGAACTGTGTATTGTTCCTTTGCAAATGAAACATTGGACTTTATAGACTGGATTGATAAAAAGCATTTAGTAATTGTTGGTGGTTTTAAAGACAGTCTTAGAAATTCTAGAAAGTGGTAGAATTCAGACTCAAGATTATGAGGATTTGTAGGTCAGTTTATAATGATTTATTCTTTCAGTGATTTCTGAGATAAGAGCTGGGTATAGGCCAGGTTCTACAATTGAAACTGTGAAGTAAATCAACATCTAGTGCCTGGGGGATTTTCAATTACCTTTTAGCCATGCGCTCTTGGATAATTGCAAAGTAAATAAATCACCTGGTACCCCCATATGCTCAGGGTCCCCAGGCTCAGAGCTAATGCCATTCTTTCTAATGAAGCTTGGGCTTTTTACCAATTAATTGTCTGGTGATTCTTTTAGGTTATGACATGACCATCTTTTTAAAACCTTTTCTGAGGGACACAGTTATTTTATAAAAAGACCATGCTACTCATACTATACGTGAATCTTGAGAAACACTGGAGCGATGCATAGGATAGCCTTGGCTAAATATAAAATAGTATAAGGATATAAGGATCTATTGTTATAACTTGAAATTGGTATGGTTAATATTTAATTTCAATTGCTTATGAAAACATGAAAGCCACCTGCCTGCTTTGGAACCTATAGGCTATTACCGACCTGGAACTGTCCCAGAGTAGAGTCTTATTAAAGACCAGGCCTGCCAGGCAAAAAGAGAGGAGGAAATAGAAGCTACTCTGGCTGAAGGAGAGCAGTGTGACTTCTCTCTGCAGCCCTACTTGCACATGTGCTACCTAGCACAGCCACTCGCAGACATTGTGCTCTGTATTTATTTACTAGTTGATTGACTGCTAAGTTAAATAATCCCTTTTCAAAATAAAATTTTTTTTACACTTTCCAGTTTTCTGCCAAGATTTCCCATTCTGTCATCTTTTCCTACAAAGTCTCTAACATGTTCATAACAGATGTTTTAAAGTTCTTGCCTGCTAATTCAAACAGCTGGGCCATTTACGGCATGGCTTCTATTGATGCTCTTTTTCTCTTGATGATGGGTCAGATTTTCCTGCTTCTTTGTATGTCTAGGATTATTTGACTGTATATTGGATATTATGATTGTTATGTTGTAGAACTCTGAATTTTGTTATCTTTCTCTAAAGGTGTAGGGTTTTGTTCTGCTGGGCAGTTAAATTGTTGACTAATCATCTTGACCTGTGGATAACTGGTTTTAGGTCATGTTACGGTGGGTTTCTGTTTTTTCGTCTTTAGCTGTAAGGGCATACCCCTTAGTCCTGCTCTTATTCCTAAGGTATGGCCCTTCTGAGGAGGAAAGCCTGAGGACTTTATGACACTTGATAAAACTTAAAAACCAAACTATGCATCCCTAGAATTACATGGCTAATGAAATAGTGTCTTCTATGTATTGTTTGTCTTTGTCTTTGGGTTTCCATTTTTTTTTTTTTTTTTGGTCTTTTGGGCTCTGACGTATATCTTATATATAAGCAGCTCCATAGTCAGACAATAATTTGAAAGAATTTTTATGCAGATTTTGTACCTCCCCTCTGGGGCTACCTCCTTTATAGAATTTTCCTGACAGCCAAATCTATTTCTCCTCAGCTTATTAGGACTGCTGCTTTCTGTCAGAGCTTTATTATGCCGGACTCCAAGGCAAACTGGGAATGGACCTCAGGGGAGCAGTGGTTAAATATGGCACTCATTTAATTTGCTTCCCTTCTTTCAAGGATTGTATCCCCTCCAGTATTGTGTGTGTGTGTGTGTATAAATATATATGCTTTATATATATTGTTTATATATACAATTAAGTATATATTTTGCTCAGACTTTATATTAATTATCACAGGAGCATTATCTGAGGCAAACTATTCTTCCATTACTAGAAGAGAAATATAAACTTTAAAAAATTAATATAAATTATACATACACATGCATAGTGAACAGATCCATGTAAGTGCTATCATACAATACTTTTGGGGCACATTTTATTAAACATTTATTAAGTGCTTACTCTATGCTAAATGGAGTTTTATATATATATATATATATATATATATATATATATATATATTTATTTGACAGAGAGATCACAAGCAGGCAGAGAGGCAGGCAGAGAGAGAGAAGGAAGCAGGCTCCCTGCTGAGCAGAGAGCCCGATGCGGGCCTCGATCCCAGGACCCTGAGATCATGACCTGAGCCGAACGCAGAGGCTTTAACCCACTGAGCCACCCAGGCGCCCGAGTTTTATATTTATTGAATGGTGTTTAAAAATTTTCAAATATTTACAGTAGAAGGAAAAGTATAAAGTATCACTATACACCTATCAAATAGCTTCAATAACTATTAATATATGGCTAATCTTGTTTCTCCGATATCTCTACTCAGTCTTTTTGTGCCACTGAATTATTTTAAAGTAAATTCAAGACTGTATCATTGACTTTGCAAATACTTCAATATGAGTCTCTAAAATACAACAGCTTTTGTTTCACTTATTATTAACATAAGCAAAATATTATAGAGTTTAAAAATAACAATAATTCCTTAATGTTATCCAGTGTTCAATTATCCTCAGTTTTCAGTTTGTTTTTTTTTTCTTAGTTTCCCTACCACTTCATATTTTAATCCATAGGTTGTCTTTCCCTTTTATTTTCCTTGCAAGTTGTTTATGAAGAAACTTTCCCATCACCACTAAACACATTCCTCTGTCCTCATATATTTTCAAACTTTGAGGAAGATCTAGAGGGAAGAGCAGATTAAGGTCAAATTTTTGGCAGGATATTTTATGAGAATCACTATGTGTTTTCTTTTTTGAGCCATATCAGGAGGTTTATACTTTCTAGGTGACTCTCTCTTTATGATATTAATATTGGTAAGTAGGATCAGGTATTGTCAGCCCGATTCATATTCTATAGAATGTCTCAATAGCTTTTGATCCAATTGTTTAGCAACCATTAGCAGTCACTGCCTAGGAGGTACTTAATTTATTCTTGCCTAATTTATTCTCCAGTCACAGCCCACAAAAGTTATAATGCTGTCTTGCCTTAGGTACTATGACAGACTCTGTGATTGTTGGCATCGAAGTCCTTCATTCCCATCCAACTTTTCCCTGATTTCCTCTACTAGAAAGTTTGACAGACTGGACAGACAGAAGATTGTCTTTCCAGGATTCTCTTGTACTTAGGAGTAGCATGCATTCAGTTACACCTAATAGAATATAAAATAACTCACTAGTTAGTATGCCTACAAAAGCATCTTAAAGGAGAAAAAAGTGATTCTTGTTCCCTTTGTTTAGGAAAATAGCTGACCCAGAGTATTCAATATATGCTAGTTACTGATACTAATAGTAATAATAATTTTATTATTGAAAAGATCACAGAACATAGAACAGAGTGATAACCATTAATATTAATTTCCCATTCCTCACTGGTTGAATTCAAAACATATAGGCTTGGCATGGAAACGTTAATGGTCAGATAGATTTTTCCTTCACGATAGCCTGCCCTTGAAACTGGTAGGTGGTGCCAACTATAGTTGATCATATCACAAGCCCCCAGAAGACTGGCTGGCTCCTCTCAGAGGGAGATGTTTCATGACAAGAACTAAAGTCAGAACTTGTCATGGAGTTTTTGGACAATCATGAAACCCTGAGAACTGAATTATGAGGCAGTATATGAATTTTGCAAACCATTGCTATTTAGAATTTCTGTGGATGTTTGTGATATATGCTCTTAAATCTTTTCAACTTTGTATGGTGAGAGGTCTTAGTCAGTGATCCTGGGAAAAATGGAATTAGTTGATAATGGAATATTCCTTGAAATCTAAACTTCTTTAAAATGCTCTTCAATGGCTGTGCAATGTCTACATTATTTCCTCCCCTCCCAACTTTTTCTCCCACTTTCCAATTCCTTCTTTCTTATCGAGACCATACATTTTTCATGTTACCTTAATTCTCAAAAACAGCTGTGATTCCCACTACTTGCATAAGGAAACCCCCATTTCCTCACTGTAAAATTGAAGTCTTTCCACAGTTAAGTCCTAGTCTAATCTTACCTTTTATTTTGCCTCTATCTGTATTTTCCTCTCTAAACATCTGATTCTCTTGAAAGTACTCCAAATATAACATGCTATGCCATGGTGTGTTTGAAATACCCTTCCTGATATTTAATTCCTATTTATGTCTTATTGATTATTCTGGGCTCAACTTAACTTTCTTCTATATTCTTAAAGTCTTCTCAGGCTACAGTGATCTTTTTCTCCTTTGGACTATATGGGTTTGTTCCTAAAGTTATGGCATATAAGCTCACTTACGGATATAATATATGTAAACTTGTTAGCATTGTCCAAGATAGGGAAGAAGAAAAGGAACTGTCTTAAAATGTTATTTGCTTTTGAAAATGTATATTTTAAATCTCCTTACCAAGGAAGTAAGTATTTTGAAGAGTTTTTATATATCTTATTTTTCCTGTATCCTTATTTTTTCACAGTGTACAGCACTGCATAATAAATACTTGGTAGATAACAAATGAATTTTCAAGGACAATGGTATTTACAATGGAGTTCAGAGAATCTTGTAAGTTGCTAAAACATTTTTAAGGGATCTGAGAATACAAAATAATTTTAATGATAATATTAAGATATTATTTGCCTTTTTCATATTCATCTTAAGTGTACTGTGGAATTTTCCAGAAGCTATGTAACTAGTGATGTAGTAACAGAGTAAATACATAAGCAGATATGAGAATCCAATTGTCTTCTTTCTATTATCTAGAAATTTCAGAGATCGGTAAAAATCTAAAATAACACTTTACTCATTATTTTTGGTTTTGGATATCAAGTTATTTTTCACAAAATATGCCATTTATAGTAACATGTAATGAGCTTACTATGATTATCTTTAAATACATGAATAAACATGCAATTTTAATTTTTCAATTTTCATTTAGATTATAGTAAATATCGATAGATATAATCCTATTAGCAAAGATATAGGAGTTCCTGATAATTTCTAAGAGTATAAAAAATCTTGAGTTCATAATGTAAGAGACTTATTGTTCAATTTAAGAAGGAGAGAAGACACAAGACAGGGTGAAAAAGGATGATGGAGATCAGCTCCTACTTATTGTTTAAAATAAATATTGTTTAATGTATTGGACAGGACACTCAACAGCTTTCCCTTGAATGAGGAGACAATATGGAAGTCAAAAGTCACACATGTAGAGAAATTAAGTTTAGATATTTGTAAAATGCTGCCTTCCTCAACAAAAGCATGCCTACCATTTGTTAAGTCATATGCTGTATATTTTTAGCTATTTCTATGCATTAGAAATTTACATGACTGATTTTCCAAACTATGAAGATCCTGATTCCCATCTTTAATTTATTCTTACTATTAACAGTTACACAATTCCTTTTATTTATCAGCTTCTTAGCACTATTTCACAGCTTAAGAGCTGAAATATACTATTATATGTTTTTAAACACTGACACAGATAATATCTAACATTTGTTGAGTGTATGCTGTTAACCAAGGATTCTCTAAGTTCTCTATACTAATAACTCATTCAGCCCCCTAGAAAACTTGCATCATAATATACTCTTACTGTTCTCACTATATAGACAAGGAATTATAATTAACTAAGTTTACTCAGCTAATAAATGACAGAACCAGGATTCATACATGGCAATCTGGCTCTGGGGCAATTTATTATAAAAACCTATCCTGGAGACTTAAAAAATACTTAGTTTCTCCCTTTAAAAAAAGAAAAGTGTGGCAAGAGATTATCCATTGATGAAATTTCCATTATAAACCCTTGAAATTTATAACATTGGAAGTCATTTTCATTTTAATGATATCAAGTATTACAGACCTAGAATTTAGATATCATTATTAACAGGCATACATTTTGCTCATTCAGCCTCAGAAATAGGTACTCTCAAAATTTTATAGACTTATTAAAAACTATCTAAAGTATAAATTCCAAAACCTTGTCTCTAGAGTTGTCATATTTATTTAACTTAATAATCAACATAATAATTAACTTCTCAAATTATGTGCTAGGCTGTTAAGTGTGAGAAGCTGTGATTCAGTCCTTGCATGGAGATGGGATAATTGGTAAATGAAGTTGTTGTAGAGGGAATTGAACAGGCTGAGAAGTGCAGGGGTCAGAGACGATTGCATTATAGAAGAACAAGTCTGGCTGTAAAACTGTGACCAGAATTCAAGTCCAGAAGGTTAAATGTGAATATCTATGCTCCTCACAGCCTCTGTAAAGACAAATTTAGGCTCTGGTGCTGTCAGGATTTTGTTCTGGGGCAGGTCGGTGGTGGTCTTTTTACCATTCTGAATATAGACAATGGGTAGAACCCTGCAGCTTGTCGCTTGCTATTCTGACCCAATACTTATTTGTGTAATCAGTTCCACACATTAGATTAATTGATTTGAAAGATTATACACCAGAATCTCCCTTAATCAATACTACTCATTTTTACAAAGATCATTTAATGAAGAAACGGCTTTTAATTTGTGAGTTATCGTTAGTGCTTTGGACATGTAGTTACTAATGCCATGAGGCCACCAAACACGCTGTATGTTTCAGAAGTGTTGTAATTCCCCTTGGTCTTCCTCTGAGAAGTTCTCAAGGTGTAAAAATCCTCAGCGTGTAGCCTATGTTAGCTCAAGAAGTGGGGGAGGAAGTCATCAGAGAGGGAGAAAAACTGTGACAGACTCTTAACTCTAGGAAACAAACTGGGGGTTATTGGAGGGGAGGGGAGTGGGGGATGGGCTAACTGGGTGATGGGCATTGGGGAGGACACATGATGTAATGACCACTGGGTGTTATATGCCTCTGGCGAATTAGTGAACACTATATCTGAAAATGATGATGTACTATATGTTGGCTAATTGAATTAAAAAAAAAAAAAAGAATTGTGTGGGGAGACAGAGAAGGGCTCATGGCTTTGTGTGGGTGGAGAGAAGTCCCATTTCTATCCTGTTCACTTCCTCCCTGTTGCCACCTGAAAATCTTGTTTGTATGAAATCAGAGTTCCTAATGAGTTGTCAAGAGTTATATATTTCCATTTTCTGTCTTGGTCTTTGTGATTAAGCAGAATTTAAAAGGATGGTAGGTAGTATGAGGGGGAGAAATTAAAACAAAACCCCCAAAACAGATGAGAACCAGAAGAGAGAGAGACACCCAAGTTGGTGAGAGAACTGAGATGGAAATGTGGAAATTTACATGACTGATTTTCCAAACTATGAAGATCCTGATTCCCACCTCCCCTGTCATTTCAGCTTAGCACCAGCTCTGGAGACAGACAGTCAAGGAGTTTGTCAACTCCAGGGAAGGCTTCCAGTTTCAAGGTGGGTTTCCAGAGCAACAAGCAGGAGAAAAACATACAGTTGTATGCATCTTAAATGCATGTAAGAGGTGACTACCTAGCCTGGCACACCCAGAAAATTTCCTGATTATAGTTTCAACAGAATATCTACACTCTATCAACCAGTGCTGTGGCCATTACTTCATTCCTCATGTATTAGTTTTATTAATATAATTAACCAATTTAAAAGTTCTTTATAGTCTCGATGATATACAGCGTTTTATTTTAAAATCCTACTTAATTGGGAAAAGACGTATTCTAAGTTCAATTTCACAGGCAGCAAATATTTCAAGAATGAAAATTTCTTTCTAAAATAAACATGTATACAAAGGTAGATATTATGTAAATTATACTTCTTCAATTTCATAGATTTAACAATTTAACAAATATACTTAATCTAGTTCTCTTTTAGAAAAAAGTTGATGTTTCCAAATAAACTGGAAAAGATAATAAATCAATAATGTCCTTAGGTTTTTATTCTGTTGTCACAGCATCAGTATATTCATCATAGTTAAGGCGTGAGGAAATAACACAATCAATATTCATAAACATAAAATGCAAAGACATATACTTCTATATTGAGAAGTGTCATTCCTAATTGCAAATATGCCAGTTTTACTGACATTGTCATTAATAGGATTTTCAAATAAATTTTTAAATGAAACTTATTGTGTTCCTAGAGTAAGTTTATAAAAACACTTCCATTAATTAATTATATGTGTAATTTAAAATTGTCTCTATTATATATTTGACATTTTCTTTAAAATTAAAAAAGAAATGCCCCATTGTGCCAATTCATTGCTTAAACATTTTATTATCCACTTTCAGATTGAATAAACAAATCTAATTGTATTAACCACCCATTCTTCCTTTTTTTTCCTCCCTTAGCTTATAGGTCACTTTGAAATTCTATTTTGTGACACTCAAATTTTTATTATGACTTTCATATGCTAGTGAATGAGGATTATATTTGCTTATATTTGAAACTGAGTCCTTAGACTATCGTTCATGAGATATGGACCATCTCCAGAAAGGAATAAAAACTAGTTTTTTTTAGGTTAAAATGTAAATTTCTGGGCGCCTGGGTGGCTCAGTGGGTTAAAGCCTCTGCTTTCGGCCCAGGTCATGATCTCAGGGTCCTGGGATCGAGGCCCACATCGGGCTCTCTGCTCCGCAGGGAGCCTGCTTCCCCCTCTCTCTCTCTGCCTGCCTCTCTGCCTCCTTGTGATCTCTCTCCCGCTGTGAAATAAATAAATAAAATCTTTAAAAAAAAAAAATGTAAATTTCTTTCCTAACCAAAATTGTGCTTTTTAAAGTATTGCTCATCCTTCCTCATATTTGGCTGAAACTGTAGACAGACCTTGAACTTTAGCTTTATGGAAGGTTATGAGGGAAGGATCAGAGTTGTCAACCTTAGCAAGAGCTTGAGAACTACTAGAGGTACAAACTTCAAAACAGAGAGAGACAGAAGACTGCTACTGGTATTTTCAAACGTGTACATTAGTCTGACCTCACGGATGAAGGCATCAGGCATCTTGTCTATATGTGGGATAGTTCTAAACCCCAACTCAGAGTAGAAGTTAAGATCCATTAGAAGACAAAAAGATCTATTCATGGAATAAGCTCTATCCCTGGCAACTTGTGCACTGCACAAACTGAGCAGCTGTAGGAAGACACCCTGATGTACTTTAGGACTGTGTCAGATGTTCACAATGCCCCTAAGACTTATACTTCCCTCTCATTTTCAGAATAGCTTTTTCTTATCCTTAATACCTCAGTTAAAAATCTTACTTTTTCTTGTTAAGTTCCTTTGGACACCCAATTTAAACTAGATCCCTCTTATTCTCTCTCATAGGATCCTTTTCTTATCTCCCAGTGAATTTAATTCATGAGAGCTATATCTATATATCTCTATTTCTCTATCTATATTTATCTCAATATACATAGACAAATATTTTTATTAGGGTCCATCAGTATGGGCACTATATCTTTTTGTTTATTATAGTGTTCTCCAAGCCTAGTAGAGTACCTGGCCCATAAACAACTATCAGTAAGGGCTGAATTTGTTAAATAAATAAATGTTAAATAAAAAAATGCACCATCTAAATAACTGGCTAATATATCAACTAAACTGGATGGAGTAGAGCACATAGCACCACTGGTAAGGTAGAATTTTCAGGAGCCCTTTGATCCCCTGAAAGAACAAAGGAGGTAACTTTGAAATCGGTACAGGACTAGCAATAAACAACTGCAATTTGAAATTAAAAATACAATATCATTTATATTAGTGGCCCCAAAGATAAAACACTTATGACTAAATCTAACAAAATATATACAAGATTTATATGAAAAAAACTATATAACCATGATAGATTAAATCAAAAAACACTAAATGGATAGAGAGATAGTCCATGTTAATGGATAGGAAGACTCAATATCATCAAGGTGTCAGTTCTTCCCAACCTGATCTGAGGATTCAATAAATTTCTATAAAAATTTCAGCAAGTTATTTTGTAAATATTGATGAACTGAATCTAAAGTTTACAAAGAGAGTCAAAAACTCACAATAGCCAATGCAATATTGAAGAAAAAAAAAAGTTAGGGGACTGACACCACATGTCTTCAAGACTTACAATAAAGCTTCAGTAATCAAGACACTGTGGTATTGGCAAAAGAACAGACAAATAGATCAGCAGAACAGAATAAAAGGTACAGAAATAGACCCACACACATATAGTCAACTGATATTTGACAAGAGAGTTAAGGCAATACAATGGAGCAAAGAGAGTCTTTTCAATCAATGGCACCGGTGCTGGAAAAACTGGACATATTCATGTGAAAAAAGAAGTGAATCAAGACACAGACCCTACAACCTTCATAAAAATTAACCCAAAATAGTTCACAGATCAAAATGTAATATTCAAAACTATAAAGCTCCTACAAGATAATACAGGAGAAAACCTAGATGACTTTGGGCACGGTGATGACTTTTTAGATCTAATGTCAAAGATATGTCATGAAAGAAAGAGTTGATAAGGTAGAATTTATTAAAATTAAAAACTTCTGCTCCATAAAAGACAATGTCAAACGAGAAAAGAAGCCATAGATTAGGAGACAGTATTTGCAAAAGACACATCTGATAAAGAACTCTTATCCAAAATATACAAAGAACTCTTACAATTCAACAGTAAGAACACACAAAGAAAACAAAAAATGGGCCAAAACCCTTAGCGGACACCTTAACCACAAAAGATATGCAGATGACAAACACGTATATGGAAAGATACTCCACATCACATGTCATGAAGGATACGCAAATTAAAACTTGAGATATTACTACATATCCATTGACATGTCCCAAATCTGGACATTGTCAACACCAAATGCTGGTAATAATGTAGAACAGAAGGAACTTTCATTCATTGTTGATGGGAATGCAAAAAGGAACAGCCACTTAGGAAAACATTTTAGTGGTTTTCTACAAAACTAAACATACTCTGGCCATATGATCTAGCAATCGTGCTACTTGATATTTATCTAAAAGTGTTGAAAAAGTATTATCCATGCAAAAACTTGCACACATATGTTTATTACAACGTTTTTCATAAATGCCAAAACTTGGAAGCAACGAAGATGTCTTTCTGGGTGAATGGATAAATAAACCACGGTACATCCAGACAACGGAATATTATTCCAACACCAGAAAGAAATGAGCTATTTGGCATGAAAACATATGGAGGAATGTCAATTGCATATTACTAAGTGAAATAAGTCAATCTGAAAAGACTACAGATTTTATGATTCCAATTATATGACTTTCCGGAAAAGGCAAAACTATAACAATAATAAAAAGATCAGTAGTTGCCAGAGGTTTCCGGGGAGAGGGAGGGACACACAGAGGATTTTTAAGGCAGTAAGAATACTCTCTATGATACCATGATGGATAAATGTTACTATACATTTGTCCAAATCTATAGAATATACAATATCATGAGTGAACCATAATATAAACTATGGATTTTATATCATCAATTATAAAGAATGTACCACTCTGGTGGGCAGTGCTGATAATGGGGGAGACTACGCATGTGTGAAGTATACCAGAAATCTCTGTGCCTTCCCCTCAGTTTTGCTATGAACCTAAATCTGTAAAAAATAAAGTCATAATAAAAAGAAAAATTAAGGGAGGAACCTTAGCTGGCCAAAAGAGAATTGCCTTCCTTTCCTTACGAACACAGGCGATAAAGCAGAAAGTAAGAGCATCAGAGAGCGGGCATAACAGACACGCAGCATAGCTCAGATGAGAAATTTCCTTGTACTGAAACACGAATAGAAGAGTAGGAGGAAGAGACTAGGATCCCTTAATTTGATTCCATGCCTTGAGCCAGTGCCAATTTCAATCTGGATTGGGTTACCATCTGATGTAGAAAGGAAGGAGACAGGGAGGAACATGGTAAAGACAGTCTCAAAGGAGCCCACTTCACTCCATTCCCATTTCCATAGAGGCCAGGAACCATGACTACTAGGATTTTAAAGACTTGTTACAACTCCCACTTAACTTATAGTTTGCTTGCTTCCTTATTTATTTATTTAACCTTTGAAACTTTAAGAAAGGTTTTCTAAAATGTAAAAGGATTGTGCTTTGCTTTAGACAAAGCTGGGCGGTAGCGATGGGGACCTAAGAGCCTCTTGCTGTTGAATGAGGGCTGTGGATAGAGGGAAGGCGGAAGGCAGAGGGAGACAAGTACTGGTGTTAAGCAGGCCACACTGGTAGGCTCTGCACGAAATAAGCAAGGTGATGGGGACCTCAATTATGCCCAGGAGATTTAAACTTGGAAGGCATCTAGTCACTGCAATAAATTATTTCTTTAAACATAATTCTAGATGATTAAATGTAGGCTGGGAAAGATAAGTGCCAACAATAATATTCTGTGAAGCTATAGCATTTTTATTTGATTGCACATTTGATATATTTTCATTCAGTCTAAGTTTGTGTCACTCAGAATTTAGTTTTGAGATAATAAAAAACAATTTCCTGATAGCTATATTAAACTCAGTAATCCTATTTCCCTTGCCTAAATGATTTATTTCCAGCTCATCTTTGATAGTTTAAAAGAGTCATGTGTTTTTAGAGTTTGGTAGTAGAAGAAAAGTTTTATAGTTCTCTTAACACTATTTTGGCTTTTTAAAAATACATCTAACTAACCCTCTTTTCAAAGCCATGCAGAGTCCCTCCTTCTATGTTAAACAGTTTAGGGAAGGCTATCACCCCCTAATAGTTTTTTGTCTCAGGTCTTACCCACTCATTTGCTGATGAACAGCCAAGTGGTACCTATGTAATGCTTGAGCTGCACAGCTATTCAGCCCACTGTCTTCTCTTCTGGAAGTTCTGGAGGTTATATGTGCAACCCTACTGCTGCTAAATTCCACTATTTCCCTGCCCTTTCTAGGTGCGGTAAGGCTGACTACGTGATCCTCAACTCTTTTTTTGTTCCTTTTGGTCCTCTTGGAAAGGACTGTAAATATATGGGTCACCTGCACATCCTGTCACTTGGGAAGAAAGGATCCCTGCTACGCTGATGCTACGCTGAAAAAGACGTATGTGAGATGAGGCCAGTAATCCCATTAAGCCCCGTGGGTCTGAGCAATTCAGGGTATCTGGTGAAAGGTTGTGGTATCTTTTAGAATTAATACTTAGAACTAGCCCATGACATGTTTCCAAATCACAAACAATAATTGTTCCCTGGGATATGCAGGCAATTCCTCCTTATCCTGCTACCTCAAGACACTAGCCTGTTATTTTAAATTTCTAAGTAAAGTTTTACAGCCTTTTTGAATACTGAACCTTATAGACAGTTATTTCAAAAGAAATGAATTCTATTTCCCCTGTCTTTTTATGGGAATCACTTCTACTTATGGAAAACTTAATATCTCTAGAAAGTAAGAATTCAAGGAAACCCAGATTGTAAAGCAGAAGAAAATGGCTATAAGTGGGATTTTCAAATTTAAACTCTTGACCAAATGGGTTCCACTTCATTACTGATTGCTGACTGATAGCTCTCCTTTTAGGATCATGCTGTGATAGAGACTGCGGAGAAGTATGATCAGAAGCAAGACTAGTGTCTCTCATTTTATGAATAATATGTGTCACATTAGGTTAACATGGCATATTTAAGCAAATGTCAGTAAACACATTTTGAGAAAAATACTCTTTTTTACTTAAGTAATCCCTATAATTTGATAACATAAAACACTAGAATCTTAGAATGTTGGAGCTAAAAAGAAGTTTAATAATCATTTAGCCCAACTTACACGTTTTTAAGATCAAAAGTAGATATTCGTGTTATGTGATTAACCTCGGGTTCCTCTGCCAGTTTGGAGCAGACCAAACTCTTGATACAAAGTTTTCTGGCACTCAGCCCAGTGCGCTTCTGTTTTTAAATTACAAAATTTTCAGCTCTTCCTTTGGCAGAAGGGAAAGAGTTATTCCGCAAAGTACTCCCATGGAATCAGCCTATTTCTCACCATGAAAAGTTTGAGGTGGCTGGGGAAATATGGAACTACTGTGAGCTTTAGCATAAAGAAAAAAATGGAAGAAATGAAAGGGACCAGTAGCAAGCGCCACTCTGATGCTTGCCATGGAATCACAGATTTTAAAGAAAGAATCTATGTTTACTACCACAAGTTCATTGAATACTTTCTTACTCAGCAAATGGAATTAAGAGAACTGCCCAAGTGACCTGCCCAAGAGCTGCCCACTCTTAAAAACTAAGTGTTAAAACTAATTGGCAAGGCAATATGTCTAATATCTATGTATGTAATTGCCTAAAATAGTCATGTAAACAGCCATCCATGTCTTTGAATTTTATTATTGGTGAGGGGTTGGGAAGATATTTTTAGGCCCAGTGAATAGTAAGAGTAAAAATCACACAACTAAGTACTAGCAGAATCTGTACCATTTTGTAGTTCTAATGTTCTTTTGTCCAAAGACATTTTTCCCATAAATATATAGTTTAAATATATTTTTTATTTTATCTCTGTCATTTAGAAGTTTCCAGCAGAATAAAGGCTGAACTCCTCAAATTCTTAGTCTAGCTGCAGTAGAGTGTGCGTGAGAACCTGACATCCCAAAATGACTGGTTTGATCAATATGCACAAAACACCTACTCTTGTGCCCCAGATGCCTTCTGTATTCTAGTAAGAAAAGAATGTAAGTGATATGAACTGTAATATGAGGTAAGAAATTACTTTGTAGGGCACCCGGGTGGCTCAGTGGGTTAAAGCCTCTGCCTTCGGCTCAGGTCATGATCTCAGGGTCCTGGGATCGAGGCCCGCATCAGGCTCCCTGCTTAGCAGGGAGCCTGCTTCCTCCTCTCTGCCTGCCTCTCTGCCTACTTGTAATCTCTCTCTCTGTGTCAAATAAATAAATAAAACCTTTTAAAAAAATTACTTTGTAAAAGAGATCAATCTTTTCGGACCCTGAAGTGACAGTTTGTACAAACTTTCATGTGTTGAAACTACTGTCTAAGGAGGGCCCTAATAAGAGAAACAATACATCTAACAGGGAAAAAGATGCATTATTCCGGCCGCTATGTAATGCTTTCTTTCGGTCGACTGTAAGAAAGGGTTCCTGTGTAAATGACAGCCCATAAGAGCACTGCATATAAGAAAAGGACACAATGGAGTTTATCCAGTTGAAATGTTTCATTTGGTAAGATGATTTAATGGGAAAAATTGTGAGGGAATGTGTCATAAGATCATGAATTTCAGTGGCTAACTTATTTATATGGCCTTTCTTTTCTTCCCTCTGTCCTTCCCTCTGTTTTCTTTCTCTCTCTTTCTCCCTTTGTTTCTTTCTTATTTTCTTTTTTTAGGGTAGTGGTACTAATTTTTATGGTAATGTGGCAGTGCCCACATGCCACTGGGTGTTTATCACAGCCCTTAGAACTGGACAGCACCAAAGAGGGCCCCTTGATAGTATGCAAATTAAAAAAAAAACAATCAGGAGATTCAGAAGTCTCAAAATGGAATGCAGAATGCTAGAGAAGACTAACTGTATTACACATGCATGACATAGTCTTACTGAAGGTGGGAAGAAAGGCTCTGATTAACAAACTTTGAAAATACACAAATACTGTATTCTATGTAATAAAGTTTTTTTTCTCAAGTGGGTACATGTTAATAACTCTGAAACTATTACACACATATGCTAGGATTGGGTAAACAAGTAAACGAATGAGGTTGGTGGGAGTTTCTTATTGTTAGAGTAGGAAATTACAGATAAGAAAGAGAGGAAGATCGGTGTGAGCCCAGCAGTACTGGATGAAAATGAAGATGTCAGTAGGAACTCACGGTTAGCTTAATATAGATACAAACTGATAAAGAAATAATTGTAGGCGGACATATACCTTAGCATATATCCATGTATTCCTTAGTCCTGCCTGCTGAGGGGACCTTGAAGCTGCGACACTTTGAGTGTATGAGCTCAACAAGGCCCAAGATCTTAGTTAATAACACCATTTGCGAATAAAGGAAACAATGGCTCCTTAGGGAAATGACTGATCCTAGAGCTATAGCAGGGAATATATATGATGAGCCTGAAGCATATTATAGTGTCAGAAGTAAGGGAGATAGCAAAACAAAATGATGGGGTATGTGGAAGGGACATTAGGAGGCAACTGATAGAGCTCACAGTGGTGAAAGATGAAGCAATTTGAGCAACAATATAAATAACATTTTACTGTGTTATAAACCAAATCATAAAATAAGCATCCATGATTCCTTACTGATATAAATCAGTGACTGCAGAAATAAATAAATGGAAGCAAAGAGATAAATCTCCTATGAAGAACACCAAATAATTCACCCACCACCAAGAAGGTGGAGTTTAACTCCACTTTCTTTTAGTGCAGTCTGTGTGCAGTGACTTGCTTCTAAGTAAGAGTCTGAAAAAGGAAGAGTGTTAACTTTACAGTGTAGAAATCTGAGAAATACTCTTTCAGCCTGATAATTAAGGTTAACTTTGCCAGTGATAACTCATGTTGTTGGCATTTTACTTCTGTGGTCTTCCTTCCAAAAACCCAAAACTATATGTAGTCAAGAAAAATATCAGACAAACCCCAAGCCAAGAAACATTCTACAAAAATATGTGACCAGTAGTCCTCAACACCATCAGGGTCATCAAAAAACCGAAAAACCAAAACCCCCCCAAAACAAAGAAAATAATAGAAACTGTCACAGAGCAGAGGGATTTAAAAAGAAAAGATGAGAACACCATGTGGTTTTCTAGATGGGACCCTGAAACAGAAAAAAAAAGGGGGTATTAGAAAAAAACTAGGACTAATGTACAGAAAAAAAGGGTATTAGAGAAAAACTAGGAGTAATGTACCATATATGTTATTTGTTTTGTCAAATACACCACTTGAGTTTAACATCTGGGGAAATTGTATATTCCCTTTGCTCCATCTTTAAAACCTTTATAGAACTATAAAACTATTATAAAACAAAAAAAGTTTCAATAAAAATCAAGTTGATAAAAGTTTCACTTTTTCTGTTTATAATTATTCCTGGAGATCAGAGAAACTACGAAGTGGTATCAATAAATAAATGAAAATGATCATCTTGTTTCAGAGGGAAATATGGACAGAACAGATCTGGGACAATTTTTATAATATATTATTTTTAATTTTGCTGCCATTCTACATCAGATAAAGATTTGGTGCTAGATGAGTTCAATGGTGTTGCTTATAATTTATCTAGAAAATAATTCTTAGCAGGGGAAGGGGAAATAATTTTAAAGACAGACTTGCTGTTCCTTCCCACACCATATCAACTCCTCAGAATCTAAGCAAACTGCCTTGACACATTGGTATTACGGCTTTCATGCAATGTAAAAACAGTATTTCTGTCTAAGGTATTTCTTTTTCACCCAAAGGATGGAGGAAATCATTAGATCTCCAACTTTTATGTAGGGTTACAGCTCTTATTTTTAAAAGGTAAACTTTCTCAGGGACATGAAAATATAAAAAGTCCCGGTGTTTTCTCTTTATAAAGATATCCAACTTTTGGCGCACCTGGGTGGCTCAGTGGGTTAAAGCCTCTGCCTTTGTCTCAGGTCATGATCTCAGGGTCCTGGGATCGAGCCCCGCATCAGGCTCCCTGCTCAGCGGGGAGCCTGCTTCCTCCTCTCTCTGCCTGCCTCTATGCCTACTTGTAATCTCTTTCTGTGTCAAATAAATAAAATCTTAAAAAAATAAAAGATATCCAACTTTTCTCATAGGAGAGAATTGCAACTTCATTGACAGCAGAATATAACTTTCATGAGTTTCAGATTCCCTAGGAATCTTCTAAGTAATATTGAGTGTTCTGAGAGGGAAGAGAAAATGAAATAATATGCCATTGCCCTAGAAAATCCCCACTTTTGCTTTTCTGACATAAGAGGGAAACTCTTGTCAGTCTTGTGCTACAAAATATTAATTGTTCACTGCAAATACCCTGGAATTGAATTTCTAATACATATTTTAGGACTTTTAAGTAAAATTGAAGTCAACTTTCAGCCAAATGCAAATCTATGGAGGAGCAATGATTCATGACATTCTCTCCTTGGGAGTTATGAGAACAGATGTTCTCAAAACCACACATGATGGCTATGTCAACTTCAAGATGGAGTAGCTTTCCGGGCAAGGATGATCACAGTGCAATTTGGTCCTCAAGTATAGGTATGCCCTGCTATTCGAAAGTTTGCCTCACACTACTTTACTTTTATGAAAGACCTTCATTAGTGCCTATCTTCACTAACTGAAAGAAATCTGGAGAGGAGTCTCACTTTAACAACAACCACAACAACGAAAGGCGAGAAGCAAAAATAGTGTTGAGTGTTCATCATACAGCGAGTTGTTATAGGGCCACCATTCACCCCAGGCAGCAAGACTGTCACCACCAAGTTTCTTTTAGTGAACTATACTCAGCATCAAACCACCAAAGCTTTGAGCTATGTCTGTGAGCATCTGTGCTTTATCTCGATTTATTTTATGCATCCGTTAGCAAGATGTGTCTTAAGGTATCAGAAAAGCCTGAGAGGTTATTTTTTGAGTCTGTGAATTCTCAGAACTTTTGTCCATATGAATGAATGGTAATTGCTTCTCTGCTTTACTCCATTTTGACTTATGAAAGGTTTCAAAGGAATGCTCTAATTTCAGATGGGTGGGGGGAGGGTGCTGTATCTTGACGTTGCACAGGAACTCTGATCTTTAGAATGTTCTTGCTGGGAAGTACAATACTCACTTGTAGGGAATTTTCATAAAGAAAAGCCAGGGTCATAAACAAATGCATGGACATAGGCATGTTACAGATACTTTAATCTACTTAAAACATCACTGAGTTAGTTAAAAACTTTGCTAATAGAGCTTCTCTTTTAAGGTAGGTTGCCGCATTAGAAATTCATCAGGAGGAGAGAAAACAATAAGACAAAAAGAACGAATAAATAGAAATTCAGTTTGGAAAGTCCCATACAAGCAGGGTCCAATAGATCCTATTTCCTGGAATATCCCTGGTATATGACATTTGTCACAGTGTCTTTGTTAATTGTCTCACCTCTTACCCCCTTAACTCTTGGATTCATTTTCTGGTTTGAATTAGATGGCCATCCTAGGGGTGCCTGGGTGGCTGAGTCAGTTGAGCCTCCGACTCCTGATTTCAGCTCAGGTCATGATCTCAGGGTTGTGAGATCAAGTTCTCCACCCCCTGACCTGTCCCCCCATCAGGATCCATGCTTAGTGCAGAGTCTGCTTGAGATTCTTTCTCTCCCTCTGTTTTTGCCCCTTCCCTCACCCCCACACATGAGCATGCACTCTCTCTCTCTCTCTCTCTCTCTCTCTCTCTCTCTCTCTCTCTTTCTCTAATAAGAAAAAAATGGCCATTCTATTTAGAGGTCATTGAGTCCAGCACCAATTCATGTTCTCTTAATCTGATGGTCTGAAGGACAGCAAAGCAAAGCAAATTTAGAGAACCAATGTATGTGACCATATGTACTAGGATATCATTAATCAAAAGCCAAAATTTTATGTCTGGCATTTTAATACAGTTTTTACAAAGGTGTAGCCTTTAAGATTTCTTTCCTAACAGGGAAATACACTGAGAAATAAGAGAAGAAATAAGGAAGATAGGAAATCTAAATGTTACCTGTGTTATTGATAAAGGTAAATTGCAAGTTGTAGCTTAGTGTGAAAAGCAAATGAATTTCCTAATATCGGACCCTAAGACTAGACACTTTTAATAGTCCTAGAAATGCAGGACATGACATTTGATATACTTGATACTGAAGGCACAGCAGAGAATTCCTGCTGCCTTTGGGAAAACCAGTGAGATGGGGAATGAACACGCACAACACACACACACACAGGGGAAAGAGAGAGAATGAGAGAGACTGTAGAAAGTTGTTTTTAGAGCCATGGAACCTTCTTTCATTCAGGTTAGTCTTTTGCACATAGAGAGACTGGCCCAGATTACAGTAAGAGCAGGAGCATCAAAAGAAAGCATCAGCCCTCTGTGGGCTACTCAGCTCCATGAAGACGAGGCTCTGAGCTTACTCTGTCTAACTCATTCTTTTCAACTGGACCAGTCTCTACCATGTCTCAATTAGGTGGACAGGGTAGAGGTTTGTCACACCAATGTAGCTCCATGAAAGGAAGAAACAGAACGGGGTGAAGGGGTGGGGAGTGGAGGGAAGGGGAAGACTTACTCCAAGGAAAACTTCATTTATTAAGGGGAAGAGAGAGAATATAAAAAATTTTAGTGACTTAATTCTCATAATAGGGTAAAGCAACATTTTAGATAAAAAGTTATATTAGAAAAATTTTGATGAATTTTCTAGCATTGTTGTGAAGTTGAGCAGAGGAGTTCCCCCTACATCGCAGATTTAGTTTCCCTTTCTAACATATACTAATACCCTCAAACTTCTTCACATTGCAAACGTAGACTCTTTGTTGGCCCATTTCTCCATTTTTACGCAACTATTATATGATGCCATCAACAAACAGACATCATAGGTTGAGCTGGTTATCCATGGTTAGAGTTGTTTTGTGCATGAACTGTTTTCTGAATGCAGTAATAAAATAGAACTGGACCCGAAGACATTTTGTTTTGCAGATTGATTGTTCACATTGCTTCTGATCTCACATCACACTGTTGGAACCAACTGTATTACCTGACACAAATCATCATGTCGGCAAGGTGTTCACTCTCAGTCAAAATTATAGATGTCTTATGTATTTGTGGGGAAAGTGAAAACAGGGGTGTGCTGATGAGTTTCAAAGCTGAACACACTAATTCATTTCCAGGGAAGGAAAAAGTAAGAAGATGACATGTTTCCCCTAAGTGGACTGAAGTCCAGACAACCAGCAGTGAGTGCCATTTTGCATTTAGATTAAATGCCCTTTCTCCCAGCAGCTGCCCAGTGATTACCACAGAGGGGATTTTGATCAGCTTGGTGAGGGGTGATTGTATTTCCCCCTCATCCACTTAGTCTTCCCTTTGGCTTCTGGGCTGTGCTGGAGACTGAAAGACAAGTTTTGCTAGCTTCTGTGACTCAGCCCTTTCGTGGCTTGCTTTATTTTCAATGGAAGTAGAGCTTTAGGAGTGAGATGCCTTTCATTAGGAATTTCAGCATAGGCCCTCTTCTCAACGGCAAGGCCACATATGGTGGTGCTTACCAAGGAAACTCTAAAGAACAAAATCAGCTTTTGATCATTTGTTACTTCAGTGCAAAATTCAAATTCCTTTGCGGTTTTGTTGCGAATGCCTTCTCCCATCTCCAGCAAATATGGAACTTCTAAAATTTTACATTTTTGGTATCACTTGGGTCATTTCTCCTTTTAAATTCTTTTATTTGTGTTGATGGCTCATTTTTATGTGTGTGTGTTTGTTTATTTATTTATTAACTGATAAACAGGTTATTCTAATTTCCTGCTAGGGTCCCAGACTGTTTATATGGTCACCTAGCAAATCCATTATAACACTTTCTGAATTATTTGGAGCAGCTTTGCTTATGTACTAGATTAATTTATACTGTCTGTTCCAGCAAACATGTGAGAGGGGAAAAGTCAATAGTAAAAGCAGAGCAACATTCCATTGCTCTTTCCCCATGACTCCTAGGAACATCTGGTCTCATTAATCTCTAGTGCCGTGCTATATGTGATAGACATATCCTGAGCTCCATTCATCTCAAGCATGGTCCATTGAAAACTGCTGTTGCATAGTAATGTGGGCAGATGCTTTGAAAGCATGTGGTTTTCAAAGTGTTCAAAAGGACCAGCATTGTCCAGTAGGACAAGAATAGAACACAGCATGGTCAACCTTATGGTCATTGCTGTGAATATGGCTCAGGTCAGAAACAGCTAAAGGATCAGCCTCACAGATTGGGTGGTCTTACTTAATTTCTCACAGATTACTAATGTGGAGTATATGTTGACAACCACAGAGTGAATTATGTTTGAGCTTCCATAATGTGGTTTCTGAGAGTCCGTGGCCGAGGACTGCCATATGGTGCAAACACTTAGAGAAATACTCTTCTAAGAACTTTAACAATTGAATTACTTTAAAATTCAAAGTGGGGTTCACCTTATGCAAAATTCTGAAGTAATGCTATGATCCGGTCTAGGCTAATTTTGATAGAATTATTGACTTTGTTTAGAATTTCATGGTGAAAAGAGGATGGATCCTAGACAGATATAGGTTTGAATTATACTTTGGGCAAGCAATTTAGCTAACTCCAGCCTTGGGAAAAGTGATTTAAGCTCACTAAAGCTCAATGTCATCATACATAAAATTGGGGTAAAATTGTTCATCTTCAGGAATTATGAGGATTAGTTAGAGAACATGTGACTTAACAGAAACAGAGCAGGTATATATTTTAGCTCTCTCTCCTCAACAAAAATGAGTCAATGACATTTTAGTATGTATGCTGAGATGACTCTTAAAAAAAAAAAAATCCAAAAGATTAGACTGCTTCATTTTGGGAGGGATCCTTTGGGGAGTGGAAAGGAGAAATTAGTTCAAAGTCATGAATTATTCAAGCGGTAGAATCAGATGGTGTTGGGGATGAGCACTATAGGAACCAATGAATTTAGCAGTTGAGTTTGGGTCTTGAAATAGTAAGAATTCAGCAGGCAATTTCAGCCAAGTGCTTTCTGTTATGGGCACATTTGCTCCTCACTGATTTTTGCTATTCATAACTTGTTTCTTGGTTTGTGAGAGGTTGTTTCATCATTTATCAGCCCTCTCTCATGTTAAAGAATTATTTAGGACCAATTATGGCAGCTTATCCTTGAGAACATGAGACTTTCAGAACAAAGAAGCATCTGAAATTCTTAGAGTGGTCATGATTTAGACCTTATTTTAACTGAGGAGGCAAACAGCTCTTCTTTCTACAGGCCTTTTCGTTTTCAGGTCCAACTCAATTTTGGTCTTTTTCATGAAGTCTTTCCTGATCTCTCTCTTTGCCATCTGTCTTCTGCGTGTGTACAGTGTTTAGCAACAGTCACAATTTAACTCTCAATTACGTATTGCCTTGAATAATGTTCTTTTGTTCTGCCAATGTGATCATCTTTTCTTCCATTTAGATTTTAATGCTTTGTTGTTCTGCTATATTACTTGTCCAAACTTATAATGTAGGACTGCTATATAAAATGTGATCAGTAAGTACTTATTAATTAATTGCCTGAGGTTTTAATATTTTAGTGTAATTTATCCTGGTATCCAAAAACCCAAAAAGTGTGTATGGAGAGGCTTCTGACATTGATTTCACCTGGTTGTCTCCTTTTTGGGAACAAGGAAACACACACTGCCCAGTCCTCTTGCAGAGCTCTGTGACTAATTCTGCCCTGCAAGCTAAGAGTAGAAGTGACCATGTCACTTTCAGAATGAAAAAGTGAAAAGCTGCTGCATAATTGTGGGGGCCATGTGTGGAAATGGTAAGTCACAAGAAGGAACAGCATGGATCACTGAATCACAGCCCTGAGGACAGCTGCCCAGGAGAGTTAATACCTAATGTTTACTGGATATGTTCTCTGAGAAAGAAATATGTCTATATTGTGTTGTCACCGGCATCTTGAGCTTAATTGGTTTTTATAGCATTGACTTAGACTCTCTTGACTGTTGTAGGAGAAATTGTGATGCACCCCTAGACCTTTACTTCTGGAAACTTTGCTCACTTCTCTAGAAACTGGCTGCTGGCTACTCACAGCTGAATACCTTTCTGGGAATTGCAGTAGCTACAGAAAGTTTCCTGAACCAAGGCTCACTCTCGACCGAGCACCTAGCTTTCAATGACTGGTAGATAAGGCAGCATAAAGGCCCAAACTTGCTGCCTTGACAGGGAACAGCTCTGAAGAAGGAGCAGCAAAACTCCCTATAGCAAATGCATTTAAATTCAGCTTTTCCCTCTGCAAACTCTTGTTTCTCTCATTCCCTTACAGACGTTGATCCCAAGTGCACACACCCCATCAAATGTTTGCATGTGTTTATCTGCCTCACAGTCTGTTTCCCAGGGAAACAGGACTAAGATATTAATACAGAGGTGTTTCAAATTCCAATAATATAACTAAAAACTTACAGACTGAAGGTAAAAGGGGTGTAGCTCTAGTCCCAGGAGGAGCCTTTATCTACCTACATAAGAAGCATACACATAAAGATTCTAGACCTTGTTTCTACTAGTAGTTACTCTGCAAATAACATGCTGAGACTTGGTTTCTTCATTTGTCAAACAGGGATGGTAGCATATGCTCTAATGAAAGCAAAGAGCTGTCATGCAGATCCAATAGTGCAGAAAATATTATAATGCATTTGAAATAAGCTATGCTCTCTATGGATTTAATCTCACTTCACCAGCACCAAGATAGCCCTTGTAATGCCATTGTTGACTTATTTTTCAGATTTTCCTGCAGATTGGAGCTTTCTTGGGACAGGAGGCATTTCAATGCTTTGCAGTATTTACCTTTGCATCTACCATAATGCCTCATATAAAGTAGGAGTACAATGCATATTTATTGCATACTCCCTTTGGACTCTGTACACCTGGCAACATATACAGGAACCGTTATTTCAGAAAAGCTTTGCCATTCATATTTGTAAGGAAAAGTGAGACATAAGGAATGTTAAGAAGACTCAGGGTGCCAACATTAGTTCTATCTCCCAGTTTCACTTCAATTTGTAGAGGACAGATTCAATTCCCTCATGGAGGTATATCAACAATGGGTTTTAATGAAACATTCTTGGAAAGGTAGAAAATGGAATCAATTTTAACCCCAAAAGACAAAAAAGTTCATTTTGGCCTTGGAAGTGAAATTCAAGAAATACAAAACATGGAGAGATAATAAAAACAAACAGAAAGCTTACGGCTCGAGGTCGGTGGAGAAAGTTATGAAGGAAAGGATGCAATTAGAAATTAATCTCATTTAGAGCAATGTTACTACTCCACCAATCGTAACATATGAGGCATTTCTTTCAGAAAGGTTTCTTTTGAAGTATCTAATACTCAGAATCTTCTGAAGTAGTTAATACCCAGCTGTTTTGTATGCAAAATAGAATCATACTCCTGTGTTTGATATTTTGTTTTGGTCATAGTCTGGCTACATCTGTGGAAGAGTTGTAGAGAGGTCACCATGATCCCAAGTGTGTCATTAAGAATGAGCAGTGTGTTAAGCAGAAAAAGCAGTAAAAAGAAGACAGTATATCTCCTCCAATGGGGAAGAATCCTACATCTCATTGTATTCCAGTGAAGCATGATGCCAAGGAACATTTTTAATAATTTTTCCCCTAATCAGAACAGACTGCGTTGAGGGAAGAAAGGAGAAATGTGTTACTGTCATTCAGTCAATTAAAGACTCATATATTTGTTGGCAACAAAAAGAAATAAGTGGTCACCATTCTGTAACACATTTCAGTGCAGTTGCTTCGTAATGACTATTATGATTCCGGGGATTATCTCACCAGATTCATTGTGATAAATCTTTACCAGTGACAGGAAATATAATACCATTACATGATGCTTCAGAGCTTAACTCAGATCATCATTTGCCCTCTTGAGATACCCTTCAGTCCAACTCTTCTGAATACCTTGCAGCCACCAAATTAGTCTAAACCAATTTGCAAGTGCTTTTACTTTACACATACCATTTAATGGGCTGGTAGAAGTCACAGATTTAGACTTATCAGAGTGCCCGTTTCATAATGTATATTAATAGTGAACCAGTATGTTGTACTCTGGGAATTGATATTGTATGTCAAATATACTTTAAAAAAAAGCAAAAAATAGAGAACCAGGAAAAAGAAGTGACTATATTAATTAGGATCTCCCCAGAGTGAACCCTCAGTCTAAGCCAAGAATTGCTTAAAGGGATGCTGGGATATGGAGAGTAGAAAAAGTGCAATTGATGGGGAACTGACTGGAAATAAAATACCTAATTTTAATCAAACATTTTAGTCTGCCTACATGGCAATGTTCAGAATTACATGTTGAGGTAAAGATCACTAGTCATATTGCTTTATTATAAATCCTCTCCATAGCCATTATGTTCTCTTTTTTTCCCTGTTGACAACATACTACCCATTGGTTTACATGAGTCCAGTTTGCAACTTTTTTAAAATAAATTAAAACATGTAACATGTTGATAGATATTTTGGATTATTCTCAGTTTGAGGGATTGGAGCCTGGACAGGTGGATGATGGTTCAATGTCAAACAAATTAAGCTTTAGGTTCTGATGTAGCCTCAGTTAATGACAACTCCAGTCTTATACTTACACAGGCCAAAAAGCTTGGCATCACCTCTGAACTCACTCTGGTGATCATCCTTCACATTGGACCTATCAAGAGTGCCTTCAAAATGTATAGAGTAATTCAACCACTCTTCACCACCTCCACTACTATCCCCCTGATGCAAGTACCATTATCCGCCCCACGCATCATCATTTTATCTACTAATTAGCATTCCTTCTTCCACCCCACTCTCCCTTTAGTTTATTCTCAATAGTGCTGCCAGAGTGATACTGTATAAACATAAGCCAGATCATGTCTTTCCTCCCCTGAAAAGTCTCCAGTGCTGCCTTATCTCCCTTTGTGTGGAAGCAAACGTTCATGTTCTGACCATGAAATGATACACAATTTAACCATGTGTCCTACTATTCTTTCCTTAGCCATCTTTATGTCTCAAATGCTTTCCCTCCAGATATCCACAGGGCTAAAACTTCATTTAATCAGTGTTTACTCAAAAGTCACTCTTTTGGCGACAGAAATGCTGGGCAGCATGACTAAAATGTTGGCATCCCTCTGAACATATACCCACAGAGATACACATTTATCCTCTTTTTCTGTTTCGTGTTTTCCTTTCTAGTACTTATTACTAAATGACACATAATAAATTTAAAATAAAAGCCAATTATCTTGTTTATTTTCTGCTTCCTCCCCTGAAATTCAGACTCCTTGAAGGCAGAGATTTTTGCCTGCTTTTTCAAAGATGCACTGTCCATGCTGGAAGAGTGCCTGGGCCAAGATAGGGGCCCCACCATCGTTAGGGAGTCAATGAGCCCGAATGACCCTATTCTGCGTCCAACACATGGTTTCATGCACCAAGTAAAGACCCATTTTACACGATGCCTTCTTCTTACTCTTAGTGCTAGTCACATACCCATTAATTCTGAAAAGCAACTGAATAAGGAAACTTTGTGGGAAAAGAAGTCACATCTTCTCATAAGCAGAGAAAATGGAAGTTGACAACTTTCTCGTAGACAGTCAGGCAAAGCCTTATGGAAGTGTTGAACTGTGATTTGACTAATTGGGGGATTCTTACAGTTTTGCTTAGATTTGAATCAAACAAAACACACTATTGTTCTTGATCATTTTTTATGGTATCAAATAGTGAGTAAACTAAGATTAATAGCAGAGTAAAAGGAACATGAAATGTTTCTTGAAGAATAACTTATATTATCACTTCACTTTGGAATAGAGTGCTAACTGATAAACTTTTCCTCCTTGAAATAGCTGAAAACCAAAAAATTAGCAATCTCATATTCCTATGTCAGGCACTGCTAATTGCTGTGCAAAAGCTAGTAAAGTGGGCTAAGTCTGTGAGTTAAGAGAGGGTAGATCTTATGATAATTATAGCTAGAATTACAGCATCTCATGTTGGGAAAGAATATCACAAATTTGCCTTTCTGATAACATGCCTTTGTAATACTAAAATCTCTTCATACCCCATGATGGGGAATTTATATATTTTGAGGCAGTTTATTTTATCTATGGATAATTTTGTTGGAAAATCACTTATCCTGACTCAGTTTGTCTCCTTGAAGTTTCCTTAGAATATGTTCCATAAATATTGCTGACTGAATAAATGCATAATTAAATTGGTGGTATTTATTTGTGAAGAAGGTGATACAAGAATCAGGTAGCTTGACAATAAAATTTGATAGTCCGTGGCCTAGAAATGCTTAAGGAGGCCAAATATCTAGAGAAGTAGATATAAAAACTCAAAAAAGCACAATACCCTGGGATTATTTCATGTGGAGACAAATAGCCCTTTTCCTTCTACTTCAAGGGGAATCTGATCACAGTTTAATTTAATAATTTATATTTATAGCAAAAACTGTGTTGCCAAGTATAGGTAATATTATTTAAAGGTTTTTTCCTTAAGTTTTCACACAGTTCATAAATGTCCTCAGTCCTCATACTTAAATTTATAAAAACATGTTGCTTAATATGGTAATTTTTAAGTTTCCTGAAAAATGTAATGGTGTGGTAACAATTGTTCTCCAATAGTAGCAAATAAATAAGACACTTCTGCAGTTGGGCAAATAATTCAGACAGTTAAAGATTATATGCCATTATATTCAAATGAAAATTTTTTTTATGGGATAGAAATAAGGATGTGATAGTAATACTGCTTTTAAATGTTATAAAGGAGAGAAAATTATTATAAGCAAGTACTGAATTTGAAATATAAAGATATTCAACTGAAAACAAAGAATATCCCTATTTCCTGAAGTCATATAATATTTGATGTCAAGTCTAATGCCTGTGGTGAATTAAATGGAACTCCACTCAACTTTGAAATTCTGCCTGTGCATTTTGGTGGCACCTACTGAAACACCATCTATGTTTTCAGACACTCTAGCTTTCATAAATATCTATATTTATGTTTATTTATCTCTAAATATCTGGTGATTGAGAGAGACTTACACACACACACACACACACACATCACATTTTGCCAAAATGCCTAAATTGCATTTGCCATTTTAGATTTCTTTTTCCTTCTAAAATGAGAATATTTCACACTGTTAGGAGGCCTGGTTTCTTACCTTGGATGTGGCACTATATGATGGGTAAGTATTCCATTTCTTCCTATGCTTGGAGATTTTTTTCTGACTAAATGACTGATTACTAAGATCCTATTTAGTTTCAGTAGTTTATAACATCACTTTTCTGAGTATTTTGACTGGGGACAATCCATCTGTAAGATGCAAATGCGGACCGAAGGACAGAGGGGTGAGATGCTGCCAGGACATGCACTGAATATCTTCCATCTGCTGCTCACACTGCACCCCTCTGGGTACTGCTGTGCTCTGGGGCTGCAGTCTTGAGGCCTTGCTTGCTCTCAGAGTGAAGCTAGGAGGAAGGGAGGTATGAATAGCACAGCTGGGGAATATATTCCTCCCTGCAGGTTATTACCCAGGCTGGCTGTGTGAGTGCAGACTGCAGCCCCTGTCAGTCAGGCTTCTCCAAATGACAGTAACTGTTCTCCCCTCTTGCTCCTGCTGGCCTACCCAGCCCACGCAATTAGCCCTTTGGTACCTACCACCCTCTGCTTTGGGATTCCCTTACTTTCTGAATATTATCTTTGCAAATTTCCTTTATTAGACTTATTACAAATTACTCCAGGCTGTGTGGCATCAGCTTCCTGCTGGGATCTTAATGGACTGGAAATCCAAATCCTTGGAATGCTGTAGCACAGACGGACCGATAGTGTGCTGCCTGGGATGGACAATGGACTTATGGCTTCCATTTCCATCACCAGCCAGGAACTTCCTGTCCCTGACCAGAAGGCACGGTGCATGACACACCTCACATGGCTGTGAGTTGGGCAGATGGACAACAGTGACACACAGAGAGCACTGCAGGCAGAGGGAGAGAGAGGCTCTCACAGGATCACAGAGAGACGAAGGAAAGCCAGTCTCAGGAACGAAATAGGACTTTGTGCTGAGAACACAGTGAAACACCTCAGAAAGATTGTTAATCTCTAGAGAGAAGCAGTCACAGATGAAGAGGCTGAAGACTTTTCCACAAATAGTTGTAAGTCCCTCATTACAAGAAGAAAGAGTCTGCACCAGGCCAACCTCTGCCCTAAGTGCCAAATGCAAAGTTCTGGCAGAACTGAGCCACCCAAGAGGAAGAGAAACCTGGGCTGGAAGACAGACCACACATGGTAACACCTGAATGACAGCCCTCATCAGTTGTCAGTGGAACAATAAAAAAACAAAACAAAAACTTCAAATTTAATACTAGACTCCGAATCTAGTTTGCCAATCTAGTTTGTTACACATACATTTGCTTTGGTTAAATAGATATAGAGACAGATACATGATGGTAGATAGATATCTGGAGAGATGGATGCATAGATAGTAAAGAATTCCATAAAAATTCATAGTGTATGTATGTTAAGGACATGGTCACGATCTCAGGGTCTTGGGATGGAGCCCAGGTCAGGCTCCCAGCTCGGTGCAGAGTCTGCTCTAGATTCTCTCTCTCCCTCTGCTTTTTCCCCGGCTCACACGCTCTCTCTCTCATTCTCTGTCTAAAAAACAAACAAAGTCTTTTTTTTTTTTTTTTAAATAAGAGCACTGGGGGAGGTTTAGAATGGTAGTTCTCAATGCAGATGATTTTTACCTCCTCTTTTCCCCACTCCAGGAGAAATTGTGCAAAGTCTGGAGACACATTTGGTTTTCAGTCTGGTGGAAGATGATAGTGGCATCAAGTGGGTAGAAGCCTGGGAGGCTGCTAGACAACCTACTGTGCACAGAATATTCCCCCCACGACATAAAGTTATCTGGCACATGTTAATAGTGCCATGAGTGAGAAAGTGGTTTAGAGGGAATTAGAGACATTTAGACTAATCCCGAAAGTCCATGCCAACAGTAAGAATCTGAGGTTTTTTAAAGACTGATTTTTTAAAGACTGATTTTTTTTAAAACTCATTTCATCTAGGAGTTACAGAAGAATTAAGGGCACCTGGATATGACTAAAAAAACCGAGTGCCCCTTAAAGTGATGTGTTAATATTTATGTATATGGTTGTTACAGAGTATTTTGGGCCAATATTTTTTTGGGCTGATTCTAGAATTTTTAGAGAAAAACAGCTAGCCTGAAATCACAATCCAATGGAGATTCCTTAAGTTAGTGGACAGAAACTTAGTGCCATCGCTGTTATAACATAGACAATATCTGGTCATCTTAATATTCATTCCCCAGAAGCACATATTCCAAGTGCTGACACAGCACAATTCTAACAAAGCCCCTTCGTATCTGAAAATAAACTTAGATAAGAGAACAATATACTATAAATGTTAAATTAAAAATTAATTCTCAGCAAGAGAAACAGTAAGGTTTTCTTTGTGAATTTTTAAAAATATTTTGTCTGTTTTCTTACCCCAGCTGGAAATTGCACACGGAGTGATCTGATAAAGGTAAAACTTCTAGAATAGCGCACACATCATATAGAAGCTCTGTGAATGAGAAAATGTATTTTTAAAATCAGCCATTCCTTTTTGAGCTCTGCACTGATAGGAATATGTAGGGAAAGGATTCTCTGCATTATTTTTCAGCTGTTTAGAGCTGGGGACATTTGGGGGAACATACATCTCAGTACTGCACAGACTCAATCCCCAGCTTGACAGCTCTCTTAAATGAAATGCGACCCACAGTACACTCCATCTCCCAGTTTCGCATCCCTCATTCACACCTACTGGGATGTTTATTTATATAAAGATGCATTCTGGGGTCCCCATCCATTTTCCCGACACCAGTTCAGGCAGACCTGAGACCCGTCATTACCACCCAGATTTCAGCACTAACTCCTAACTTCACTAACCTCGACAGTTTGGTATAATATCTATAACATAAACTGAACAAGCTCATGCCAACAAGACTGAAGACCCTGAAATGAGAGACAACCTTAACATAACTCAAGGCATCTCTTCTCAAGCACAATCTCTTCTCTGTGCCTGTTCCTTTATACCTTCTCCAACTGGCCAATTTTGTGAATCGATTCAGACATAATTTTCTTCTGTTTATCCCTTTTTCAAAAGAGAACCCAGAAGGAAATTTTTTGATAGAGCACTGTAGAAAACTTGGTAGGAAAGAGATCATCAGTTCATTCCACTGTAGAATTCTAAATACGGCTGTGAATTTATCTCACATTATAATGAACAGTGTGCTTGAAATAATGCTGTGCTTCACCTTCAAGTTGACTTTTTTTTTGCATTTCTTAAAATAATAAATGTTATATTTTAGAGGAGCTTTAGGTTTACAGGTAGATTGGGCAATAAGCACAGAGGGTTCCCATATCGCTCCCCACTGCCAACTCATTCGTATATTTAGCTTCCCTTATTACCAACATCTTGCAGTACAGTGGGACATTTGTCCCAAGGTTTACAGGTTGTTAATAACTGAAGTTTATGGTTTATCTAGGAGTTCACTCGTTGTGCTGTATACCCTATGAGTCTGACAAATGCATAATGTCCTATATCTACCATTACTGTACCATACAGAGTAGTTTCACTGCCCTAAAAAGAACATGTGTTCTACCTATTCATCCTTGCTCCCACTCCTGCACTCCTGGCAAACACTGATGTTTTTATTATCTCTATAGTTTTGCCTTTTTCAGAAACACATATGGTTGGACTCATACAGTACATAGTCTTTTCAGATTTACTTCTCTCATGTGGTAATATGCATTGTCATGGCTTAACAGCTCATTTCTTTCTATCACCGAGTAATAGTCCATTGTACCACAGGTTCTTTATCTTTATTTTTTATTAAGGAATATAAAGCCAACATAAGATTTTTAAAAGGAAAACCAATATGATTGTTATTTTTATTTTTTCTTAAGATTTTAATTTTTTTAATTTTTGATTTTTTTAAGTAGTCTCCATGCCTGTGGAGCTCAATACATGGCTGAAACTCATGACTCTGAGATCAAGGCTGAGATCAAGAGTCAGACACTTAACCAACAGAGCCACCCAGATGCCCCAAATTTTTATTTTTGAAAATGTTTCTCAGGTTTCTAAAAATTCATGGGATGGCATGGAGGGAAACAATCTGGTATGGTGACCTCAACAGTGTCTGTCTGACAAAGTTCAGTAGGGAAGAAAATACTGGATAATTTAAAGCACACCTTCCCTGTTAGACTGGCATTTAAACATAATCTCTTGTGAAAATTTTTGTGAAGATCACACATCATTAAGTCTGTTTTATATGGGAATCAGTTTTGTAAACAGATTTTAGCACTAACTCCTGAGAGGCAGGAGTGTTTTTTTAGGGATCCAATAGGTATCACTACTCAGTAAACCCACTGGCCTCTAAAACACAATTGAGTTCTGCTTCCTTCTCTAATGCTTGGTGCTTCTTTCTGTGGTCAGACCTTGCTTCACCTTTTCAAACTCTGCAGACAGAAAGCTAAGGGCATAAAGCACCATAGTATCTAATTAGGAGTTAAAAACTGTACCAGTTGCTTGGAAAATGAGCCTAATAACTGATGCTCTATGTGGGAACTGGGACTAGGAAGCAGCAGAATGAACTGGTTGGAAATGTTTGTATTCGGTCCTGAGTCAGTGGCCTGAGGCTTTTACAAGCCGGGTGGTTGTTTCCATGTAGACTACCCTCGGATGTACGTGAGGGACAGCAGAACATGAAGGGCCTTGTTACTTCAAAACCAAACCAACAATCAGTAACTTTAGGAGTCATGCTTTTAAAAATTCATGGGGTTGATAGTCAATGTCAGAGATATCACCTAATCTGTTCTATACAAATACTATTTTTGAGGGTCCAAACTGCCTTCTCTCATTTCTGATATGATGAGATAGGCTCTGCATACAATAACATCTCTTATTAACACATATGACCCATGCACAGAGAATTATAATAATTGACAGTCATAAAATAAAATTTGAGTTAATAGCAGAATCTACCAAAGTCCTGAATGGGAGGACCCAACATTATAAATAGATCAATTTGTCATCATTTGATATAAGTGATTTTTAAAATTATATTTAGGATTTCATCTATAGGGTGGGGTGTGTGTGTGTGTGTGTGTGTGTATGTGTGTGTCTGTTTGAAGGGTAGCACCTTGAGAGGTGAATTAAAAGTTTATTTCAGGGTGCCTGGGTGGTTCAGTGGGTTAAAGCCTCTGCCTTCGGCTCAGGTCATGATCTCAGGGTCCTGGGATCGAGGCCCGCATTGGGCTCCCTGCTCAGCGGGGAGCCTGCTTCCTCCTCTCTCTCTGCCTGCCTCTCTGCCTACTTGTGATCTGATCTCTCTCTCTCTGTGTCAAAAAAAATAAATAAAAATCTTTGAAAAAAAAAAGTTTAAAAATAAATAAATAAATACATAAATAAAAGTTTATTTCAAAAATGGAAAATAGTGAGAGGGAACTTGTCCTGTCAAATGTTTTTCATTTTTTAAAATCTACTTTAATCGGTAATTTGTTTGACATAAAACAGATTTAGGTGCCTGACTCACCCCTCCCCCCCACACAAGTAAGATGAATAAAATTTCTAAATGTAAAAAAAAGGAGACTATTTTATAGTAGTCCCCCTTATCTGTGGAGGATACATTCTGAAACTCCCAAGGGGGTGTCTGAAATTGCAGACAGTACTGAACCTTATATGTACTGTTTTTTCCCTATACATATATACCTAGGATAAAGTAAATTTACAAATTGGGCGTACTAAGAGATTAACAGTAATAACTAATGATATTAAAATAAAAGTTATACAAATGTGATTTTTCTTTGTCAAAATATTTTATTGTACTGTACTCACCCTAATTGTTGTGATGATATGAGATGATAAAATTCCTATGTGATGAGATGAAGTGAAGTGAATGATATAGTGTTAGGCTAATATTGACCTTTGCTTATAGGTCAGATGGAGGATTATCTGCTTCCAGACCTTGGTTGACTGGTTGACAGGAGGTACCTGAAATTGAGGAAAGCAAAACTATGATTAAGGAGAAGAGAGGAAGTGGAGGGGGCTACTGTATACTCTATTTTTATTTATTTTTTATTTTTATTTTTTATTAAAGACTTTATTTATTTATATTTGAGAGAATGAGCACAAGCAGGGAGGTGGGGAGCAGGCAGAGGGAGAGGGAGAAGCAGATTCCCTGCTAAGCAGGGATCCCGATGTGGGGCTCGATCTCAGGACTCTGGGATCATCGATCAGTTTTAGTGCAATATGTAAATATTGGTAAAATCCAGTTACAAATATGGAGGAAAAGGAGGTACTTTCACATACTCCCACTGGCTGAGGACAATGAGGGAAACCTCATGAAAATTTTAAAATGTGTAAACCCTTTGACACACAATTTTTTTTTTTGTTGTTGTTCTTGGATTTGATCTTTGAGTAATATGCAACTATGCGCAAAGATTATCTATCTATAAAAACACATTTTGTAATAGCAAAATGTAGAACCAAGCAAAAAATAAGACAATGCATTATAAAATATAAATATAAAATACTATATAAGATAGCTGTGAAATGAAGCACATATTTTTCTGTGAAAACATGTTTAGGATATTTTTGTTAAAAAATTTAAAATACAGATATCAGATAAAATATGATCAATTTTTGTAAAGTATATATGAGTATATTTATTAATATATATGTATACATACATACACATGCACACATATATCCTTTGTTAAAAAACAACATTCAACTAAGTAAATTTGAAGATTAAATTGGCTTTATTCAGGGATTCATAAATCAGGCAGCATCCCATGTAGCAAAGAGAAAAGAATTCTAAGGAGCTTTCTTTGGGGGATAGAAAGGTTCTATCAGATGGATTAGCTCAGTACTATTGATTTCCAGACTGAGTGATTAAGATCATATCCCTGCAAGAGGTTGAAACTGCAATTAGGTAAGGTATTAATTCTTGCTTTGCTGATAGGGACTTAGCATAAGTGACTCCATTTGGGGCCTGTTGTCTTATAAGCAAGGAAAAAAAAATGTCTAGAAAGCTAAGAACCAAATGTTAGTAATCATAACTTTGGAAGATGGGAGTGGGATAGGACTGGTGCTTTCCCTTCTAGAATGTATTCTTTAAAAGAGAAGAAGGGTGGGGAGCCTGGGTGGCTTAGTCATTAAGCATCTGCCTTTGGCTCAGGTCATGATCCCAGGGTCCTGGGATCGAGCCCTACATCGAACCGGGTATCGGGCTCCTGGCTTGGGGGAAAGCCTGCTTCTCCTTCTCCCACTGCCCCTGCTTGTGTTCCCTCTCTCGCTGTGTCTCTCTGTCAAATGAAATCTTTAAAAAATAAAAATAAAAAAAATTTAAAAAGAAGGATTAAGTGTGAATTTTATTTTCATTTATTTTCCATTTTGTTTTCGTTCCATTTTTCTGTTCTTTTTTTCAAAAAACTAAAAACATATATTCAAAACATAAATAACTAAAATAAAACATAAATCAACATCATAATTTGGGAAATATCCCCAATTTCACATTTGAAGATGGAAGAAAATGAAAGTGTACAACACAGTTTAATCTTAATGTTTGAATTTCATGTCTAGATCTCTAAAAACCTTCCTTTAAAAGTTGCTCAAATGTTCATTCTAGAGAAATTGCAGGAGTTTGTATGGGAGGACCACAGTACTGCATGTTGTATTTAAAGAGATGGCCCCCAAAGGGCCAACATGCACATCTCAGCAGAGTTTCTCTCCCCCTTTCTTATTATTCTAAAACTTTTCCCTGCTTACCCAGGAAATTAAATTCATAATGATCAAATGTAAAATGATGTTAATATCTTGGTAATTGAAGGAGAGCAGGGCAAACACAGAATTACTGAGAATTTGGAGCCCTCATCTTGGCCTGAACACTTGTGAGAGTCTGGTCTCCATTCTGTCTGATACAAAGAAGGTCTGTGGAAGAGCTCAGTTGGAACAAACAGGAATGTGCTGTGTCTCTGTGATTTCCTGTCCCTCCCTCCCCCCACTTTTCTTTTTTTTTTCTCACAGAGATAGGTCCTTTGGTGAAAAGACATCTGTGCTTTCTTCTTTCTCTTCAAAACTGAATGTCATGATTTAGGACACACAAATGTAATTTCAACTTTGACTGCCTGCTGGTTTATTTCATGCACCTGCTTTTGGAGGAAGGAGAGATAGGATTTTAAGAGGACATTTTGAGGCCAGAGCTGACATTTGACCTGATATATCCCACAGGAACTTGGAAAACAAAAGCACTTATTCATAATGTGTGATTTAAACAACCAAGGAACACATTTGCAATTATATTTATACATCAACACATAGACTTGTTGCTTTCCTTATTATTTTTTTTACTTAAGTCATTAAATGAAAAGGTAAAGATTTCTCTTTTTGAGTTTATATCCCTGTATTGAATCCTATATCGGTTTATAAGTTAAACTTTGTTGCTTGGTTTCAGATTTTTTAATGCCCCTATATAATATTTTACATTTTTAAATTTATAAACTGTCTATATAAATTTGCATATATAATTTCCAGTATCTGTAAATTTAATTATTTCTAACTAAAATATCTTCTTCAAAATATGTTCTTTCAAATCTGAGTATTTAACAATTATAAAGATAGAATTGTTACAAAGAGCCATCTTAAACAGTTTTGCTAAAAGTCTGGCAGCAAATAAATTGAGGACAAACAATTTGGTCTTTAAATTGCTTTCTGTAATGAATGTTTATGCAGTTCAAGTTAACTGCCAAGTGCTTAATTTAAGGAAATAAATATCAGAACAAAAAAGCAAAGTAGATATTTAACACAAATAGATTAACTGCTGCTGCTTTTATGCTTTTCAAAGGGCATGGATTTCTCCATCTTTGATGCCTTGAATTAAGGATTCTATCTCTACTACCATAAACAAAATCTGCCTAAAATAACTAATTTCTTGAGGACTGTAAATAATAGAAGCAAAGAATGAAAGAAAAAATAGGAAACCTCCAGACTGTAAATACAGGAGGAAGGTTGTGCTGTATAGTGATACCATGTATTTGTGAGAATTGATGAACAGCAGATGTCCTGAGGCCTGTGAAAACATCTGCAACAATCACTTGAAGGTGAGAAAATAATCTGATTAATTTCCTTTTTTGGTTTGCTCTGTACTCTCTTAATGTATTATTTTTCAACCAGTCTTTCCTTCCATCATTCCTATATGGAATTTGGTAAAGTAAAAAGTTTCACAGCTCCAGAATACTGTTGCAGATGGATAGGTCAGGTGATTTGTATTTTTCCTTTAGTCATTATACCACCATAGATATTAAACCTATCTTCTAGTCTCTGAGTATTTTCTATGCTTGTTTGCTAAGATGGTAAGACTCAGTGACATAAAAACAAAGATGAATCATTGGTAGAATACTTTTTTTGATAAAATGTTGTCTTCCTGGGAGGGGGTCATATTTGGTGGCAACCAAACCATGCAGGAAGCAGACACCCATTTTGAGCATGCTTCGCCTGTGGTCTCTATTGCTTGAGCAATCGACTTGAGTTAGCTGTGTGTGAACACACACTAAGCCTCTCAGGAGGGTCCTTTCCATTTTTCTATTTAGTAAAGCTCAGTGTACTTCTTCTCAGAAAAGTTAATGTCATTGGGTTGAGTTGTACATTTTCTGCGAATCCATACAATGGAGGCATTTACCCTCAGAGGAAGTGACCATAAGATGGTACACCTAGCTCTAACTAAGGGGAGTAAATAAAAAGAACTCTTTATAGAAGTATGCTTTTGGAGATCTCGTGCTGAGATGGAAGGGCAAGGTAAAAATCTACAGAACTACACAGAATTAAGTCCTGTCCTATTTTATCCTACTTTTTTTCTGGCCAAGGGTTCTCCACTTGTGTGTGGTCACAGTAAAAAGTGACCTCAGGATGGTAACCTCTGGGGCAAAGAACTTCCATTCTTTTTGATTTTAGACTACTCTTATGCCTTGATTTAGTCTCTACTACTCATCTTCAATCTAAAAAGGGATTTGCCAGCACTGCACTTAAGCTTTTTCTCTTCAGGTTCAGCCTCTCCTACTTCTCTCTCTTGACTCATCTTCTTAACTCTTCAATGACAATGACTAAATTTAGCTTAAAAAGAGAAAAAAGTGGTCAACTCCACAAAATATAAAAGAGAAACCAAACAGAAAGACAAAAATAGTCATCTGCTCATTGACTGCTGCTCTCTTTGAGAGACCTTTTCTGATACTTGAAGGGGTTTAGCTGACTGAAAACTTCAGGTCTCCACAGCCTTGAAACAGCTGGAGTTGTGTTGAATATCTCTTAAAGATTTGCCCAAATGACAGCTGGTTAGGTTATAGAAGTGAGATCTGATCACCTAAATCCCTCCCCAGAGAATGAAAAAAAAAAAAAAAAAGAAAAGGTACTCCCACAAATATTCAAATAAAAAGAAGAAACCCAGAGTGAGTCTACTGAAGAGGAAAGAGTTTCCCAAGGCTTCTCTGTAGAGGTTCGTAGTAGACAGTGTGCAGAGACAAGTACAAAACTATTTTAGTTATGGACAAAACCCCACCTGGCCAAAGAAAAAGACTTCTTCAGAAGAGATGAAGCAGAGGCTGTGGCCTTCTCTGTGGAAAGCTGAGAAGGAGGTCAGCCAGAGGTGAAAACTGAAAGTTTCTACCAACTCAAAATGAGATTAAGGCTCTGATTTGTTCTGCACCAAAGTACTTCATCCATCTAACCTTGCCTTGGAAGGGTTCTGCACTTCCCATGTCCCAAATTAGTTAACCAGTAACTGTCATCAAAACATCACAGTGTAGAACAAAGATACTTAGATGAAGCTCATAAATAAAGATAGAAGCCAAGAAATAAATGCACAGGGATTTCTTAAATTTGTAAAGAGGTCAAGCTTGCAAGCAAAATCTGAGCAAAAGCTAATCCAAAATAATATTTATTTACTATATGTCTGTTATTTTCAAGTCACTGGGCTAGGTCTATATTGGAACTAGGATGACCAAGATGCAACTTCTCATCAGAGAATCCAGTGTCTCATGAAGGAAATAGACATAAACAGAGAGAGATAGAAAGGATCAACTAAAAAGCTTGGAGGACAGACCTTAGAAGCAGAAAACAGTAAGGCAAAACTCAAGGTCTACAAATCCCACTTAACAGAAGAACTTTTCCTTCTTTTTATCTCCACAGAACCAACTTTTGTGGTGTTTATACTAGGGCTTCAGAGCCTCTTCACTACCACTGGACAGTAGATCCAAGTATTCCTTTCCTCTCCCCATAAGATACCTTCTAACATAACTGTTTCTCTGATTAAATCATAATACGTATTGAAGGACCACTGTATGAAGACTATACTAAGTTCAAGACGTCAATCAAAAGAAACTGCACTCATAGTCCTTACACTGAAGATTATTTTAATTTTCCCAGAGAAATATAATATAGAAAATGAAGAAAGTGCTTGAAAATAATATTACAAAGCATGAATAAGATTTAGATATTCAAATGTGCTGTTGAAACCAATTTACCAGATGTTCATTTTAAAATACACAGTATTAGTATGGGAATATCAGTAAGTTCCCACTACTTCTATACATACATACACACAGACATGATTTTGCTGTACATATTGCTATAGTAAAAAGTCTTTATTTGTTTTTGTTTGTTTTTTTTTCTTTCCAATTTTTAATTTAAATTCCAGTTCGTTAACAGAGTATAGTGTTAGTTTTAGGTGTAGAATTTAGTGATTCATCACTTATGTACAGTACCTGGTGCTCATCACAATAAGTGCCCTCCTTAATTCCTATCACCTACTTAACCCACTAAAAAGTCTTAAAAACAGAAATTGTTATAACCTTTCTGCCTAGTCATTTAATTTTTGGTTGTATTAATAACGTGTAAATTTTTAAACATTTTACAAATTCCTTAATTGACAGCTCACAGATGGACATAAAGACAAGAACTAAATGAAGTTGCTGAAATGTTCTCACATATTCTTGGAAAAGAGAGTATAAATATTATGATTTTTGATACTGCACATGGAATATTTTGGTCATATTGGAAGAGTGAATTTTTTTTCAACTTTTTCTTTTAATGACTTATTTATTTTAGAGAGAGAAAGAGAACATGAATGCCCGCCAGCAGGGGAAGGCAAGAGGGAGAGGGAGAGAGAGAATCCTCAAGCAGACTCCCCATTGAGCGTGGAGCCTGACATAGCCTTGATCTCATGACCATGGGATGATGACCTGAGCCAAAATCAAGAGTAGGCTGCATAACCAAATGAACCATCCAGGTTCCCCAAGAGTGAATTCCTTTTAAAAATTCTTAAATGTACAAAGTTCCAAACATGCCACATATAATCTTTTTTCTATTATATACTTTCCCCCAAAATATTGCTGAATCTCTGTGAATTTCACCTGGAGGAGTAGGGCTGCACTGACACTACTGATTTTTGCACATGAGTTAAATAGAACTGGTTTGTGAAAAGGCAATGTTGAAGCAATATAGATCCAGGTCAGCCTTTTCTAACTCTAAGTTCTTATTCTAACCACAGCCTAGCTTAAGTAGATAGATCTGTCTCTCCAACTCTTTCCTGTCTCATATATGAAATGTCTATTTGTCTCTAAAATGGGCAAGAGTTGTAGAGAAAGAGAGAATTAATTCATGGAATCCTAGAATTAGAAACACTGACTCCTTAGGGCGCCTGGCTGGCTCAGTCAGTTGAGGATCTGACTCTTGATTTCAGCCCAGGTCATGATCTCATGGTTGTGAAATGGAGCCCTGTGTAGGGTTCTGCACTGGATCTAGAGCCTCATTAAGATTCTCCCTCTGCCCCTTCCCCCAGGCTCTCTCTCCATCTCTCTAACAAACAAAAACAAAAACACTGAGTCTCCTCAGTCAGCCATCACTGTGGTCCCCACAAGGGTAACCAGACACAAGTGACAAAGCCAGGAAAATGAAATTACTAGATGGGGCTTTGAGTGCCTTGTGAAATGGCAATGAAACTATAGGAAATCCTTTAGACAGGCAGGAGACCAGCCTATACTTAGACAATATTAATCCAAGTGGCACATTGAACCCTTTCACCTGGGTTCATATTCTTACGACCCTACCATTCCAGTGATGAGAAGAGTCAGGAAACAAGGCGAGGTAAACCCCAGGAAAGACTAAGTGAGTGTAAGAGCAGCGATCCCCTGGGCTTAGAGATCACAGAAAATGAGCCATGGAATCCTAGCAGCTTTTCCTCTGTTCTATTTTTGTGTTTATTCTTTTTACAGTATTTTTATTCAGTTATTTTTACCGTTCATCATATTATCCAGTCAAGACAATATTTTTCAAAGTTACTTAAGTCAGCTCCTTTCTTTAACACTTGTGTTAGTGTGGGTTTATAATACAGTTAAATTCAATTGTCAGAATTTATATTTCCTTTTGGGTTCCCCTAACATTCTAACTCATTTTTTAAAAAATTTGTATATAGGGACACCTGGCTGGCTTAGTTGGTAGAGCATATGACTCTTAATCCCAGGGTCATGAGTTCAAGCCCAACATTGGGTATGGAGCCTACTTAAAAATAAATAAAAATAAAAATAAAAAGATAAGGTTTTCACAGTGAAATTCCCTCACTGTGGCATACAGTTCTCTGTGTATTGACAAAAGCACTGAGTCATACATTCACCTCCACAGTACCATACCAGGTAGTTCCATCACTTCCAAAATTCCCTTGTACTACCCTTGTGGTCAACCCCTCCTCTCAGATTCAAACTTGGCACTGATGATCTGCTTTCTGGCTTTGTATTTTCCCAGAATGTCATATATTTAGAATCAGAGAAAACGAAAGTCTTTTTTAGTCTGCCTTCTTTCACTTAAAAAAATGCATTTAAGGATCATGCATATTGTTGTGAGAATCCATTGTTTTGGGTTTTTTTTTTTCCTTTTTCTTGCTGAGTAGTATTCTACTGCATGGATATAGCACTATTTGTTCATCCATTCCTGTGCAGATGGATATTTGTATTGTTTCCAAATTTTGGAGCTTATGAATGAAGTTGCTATGAATATAAACATACAAGTGTTCATAAATATAATATAATTCCCTAGGGTAAATGCTTAGGAGTAGGAAAGCCAGGTTATATGGTAAATACATACGGTATGTTTATATGTAATTGCTAAAATATCTTCCAAGGTTGCCATACTATTTTGCATTCCCACAAAGTTTCTCTTTACATTCACCACACTTGATGCTGTATTTTTTTTTATTTTAGTCATTTTAACATGAGTAGTGATATCTCACTGGAGTTTTAATTTGCATTTTTCTAATGGCTAATGATGCTGATCATCTTTTCATATGCTGATTTCTCATCTGTATATCTTCTTTGATGAAGTATCAGTTCAAATGTACCCTCCTTTTTTTAATTTTAAAAAATAATAAAGTTCTTTATATACCTTGTATACAAGTCTATTATCAGGTAAGTGATTTGTATAGATTTCCTTCCAGGATATACTTTTTCTTTTTGTTATCTTAACAGTATTTTTTATAAAGTAAAATATTTTAATTTTGATAATTTATCCAAGTCATAATCTCTTTCTTTGATGAATCTTGCTTTTAGAGTCATATCTAAAAACTACTGGAAAAACCCAAATCACACAGGTTTTCCAACTCTAGGATTTCCATAAAGGTATATGATCCATTTTGAGTTAGTTTTTGTGTAGTGTGAGTTGTGTGTCAAATTCACTGTTTTGTCCATGGACATTGAGTTGTATTAGGGTTATTTGTTGGAAGATTATACTTTGATTTGTCTTTGTACTTTTGTCAAAATCATTTTACTATATTAAAATAGGTGTTATTTCTGGGCTTCCTATTCTGTTTCATTGATCTGCTTGTTCTTTCATTGATACCACGTCTTGAATACTCTACCTTTTCGTAAGTTTGAAGACAAGTAATGTGAGTCCTCCAACTTGTTCATTTGCTTCAAAATCACATAAGTTACCTTAGTTCCTTTGCCTTTCCATATAAATGTTAGAATAAGTTCATGATTAACTAAAACAAACAAACATACCTAAAACTCCCCAAAACCACTGTTGGGATTTTAGTGTGTTAATTTGGTGAGTTACACTAATCAATTTTCAAATGTTGAATAGGTTTGCTTTCCTGAGGTGAATCCCACTTGGTCAAGATGGATTGTCCTTTTTATATATTATTATATTTAAGTAGTTAATATTTTGTTGAAGACATATGTCTATGTTCATGAGAGGTATTATTCAGTATTTTTCTTATAAAACCCTTGTCTGATTTAAACATTAGACTAATGTTAGCTACATAAAGTGATCAGGGAAGTTTATTCCCTTCTATTTTCTAGATGATACTTGGTATTATTTCTTCCTTATATATTTAATAGAATTTACCAAAAAAATCACCAGAGCATGGAATTCGTTTTTGGAGAAGATTCAATTTCTTTACCAAAGGATTATTCCAGCTATCTACTTCTTCTTGAGTGCATTTTGGTAGTCTGTTTTTTGAGGCATTGGTCACTTTTACCTCAGTTTTAGAACTTAGGACATAGAATTGTTCATAGTATTTCTGTATCATCCTGATGATGTATATGATGTCAGTAGCAACATTCTTTTATCATTCCTGATATTGGTAGTTTGCATTTCTCTGTGTTTTTTAAAAAATTGTTGTTGTCAGTTAGATATTTACCAATTTTATCTTTTCATAGAAACAGTTTTTGGTTTCACAGATTTTCCCTTATCACTTTTCTATTTTCAAATTCATTTATTTCTACTCATTATTTCCTTTCTTTTGCTTGTGATAAGTTTTCTTTCCTTTCTTCTTCTGGTTTCTTAAGGTAGGAAGAAAGATCACTGCTTTGACTCGTTTCCCCTTTTTCAGTATGAACATTTAATGCTATAAATTTTCCTGTATGCACTGCTTTCATTGCAAATCTCATTTTGATATGTTGGATTTTCATACTCACTCACTTCAAATTATTTCTCAATTTCCCTTGAGATTTCTTTTCTGACCCATGGATTATTTAAAATTGTGTTGCTCAATTTTCAAATATTTGGAGATTTTCCAAAATCTCTGTGTTACTGATCTCTATATTAATTCCATTGTGATCTGAAAACATACTACATATGGTTTCTATTTGAGTTCAGTTAGCAGTTGAACTGTGTTCGTTGCTGCTGTGGTTACCCTCAATGTGCCATGGGCTTCAAATTTCTGCAATCATACTTTGCATTTGGTGTGGGAATTTGTATGCCAGAACAGTGTCTCATCTGGGTGCTACACTTCAGGTTGCCTCTTGAAGATTCTCTTCAGAAAAGATCTCTTTGCAATGCCTGTGTTTTACTTCTGCCCACTCCCTGCAATATTCTGCTCTTACTTGTAATTTGTAATTCAAAGTGTGTTAGTTTGCTAGTGGAAATTCTCTGCTGTTTGGATGAAGTCTCTGTCTTAGGCAGACTCTAAATCCTGAGTCTCAGGGATGGAGTCTTCTAATTCCCTCCCACACCCTCTGTGCTGAGGGCATAGTCCTCCTTCTTGCCCAGGAGTGGGTATTTTTCCTCCTCGAGTCCCTTCCTCAAGTTGCCCTGAGTTTTTCTCAGTGTCCTAAAGATAAGAATTTCTTTACCATCTCTCAAGGCTGCTATTCTCTTCCTCCAAATCCACAGGTTCCACAATGAACACATCTTAAGTCTCTTTTGGACCTTCTCCAAAGTGAGAATCTTTCAGTGTTCATTGCAGGCAGCCTACAATAATGTGCTATCACCCCTAGATTTTTTCTCTGCTGGGCTTCACAGTGTCCCACCAACCCACAATCAGCATTCATCAGTTATCACCAGTGTCTGGCTAGGGGTGTGTTTAATCCATGGAAAGGAGTGCTCGCCTCTCCTCTCTATCTTTGCAGGCACTAATGTTTTCTCAGGTTTTGGACCATTGATCTGCTCTGTGGACTCAGGTTCCTAATGGGTCAAAGAAATCATGAATTTTAGGTTAATCTGGCCCTTTTTCATTATAAGCATGGGCAAAACACTTCTTCTAGCTCACTATATCCTAGAAATTGCCACTTAGCTTTACATATCTAAGGTGAAAGAGTGATAGAGAGATACCTTCCTGCAAATGTGAAATAATTCTAGGTTTCTCTTACTAATAAAATACGCTAGTCAAGAAAAGGGACAGTTAAAGAAACAAGGCAAGGAGGGTAGATTTCAAGAAAAGATAAGTAACCGAGTCTCGATGGCCTTGCACCTCCTTCCTTCATCTAACAGAAAACTCCACATCTAGCACTGAGGCTCAAAACTGCCCTACTTCTTGCACCTCCATATTAGCCTTGTTCTTGGGGATTTGATGAGAGACATAATAGAAGTAGTTTCCCTTGAGGCCATTACTATATGAAGTGAGGTTGACCATTATTTAATAAACATTTTTCATTTCTTGTTGAAATTTAAAGTAGATGTACAATTTCCTTCACTACAAGTTTCCCTTAAATTTACTCTGGTAGGCTAGAGATTACAGCACTGACCTAGGAGACAAAAATACTAGTATTCTCATTTTGTCCTTGCAACGCCTTGTCAGACTCTGAATTATAAGTTATTTAACTATTTTGAATCTCAATTTCTAAATTTTGCAATGGAGGTACAATCTCAACTATGCATTGGAGTGAAGAATCTCATGAGGCAATGTTCTTAGAATCTATTTGACAAGAATAAAGGTCTCTTCAAACAAGTAATACAATTTCACCCTTAGTCTACTGTCATAGATCCTTAAAGCTAAAGTGGGGAGAACATTTAACACCAAGCCTTTTGCAGGATCAAAGTACTCTCTCTTCTGGATATTTTTGGATGAGCACTGAAAATTTTACACTTTCCATTTCTGCTCAAATCTTTGCTTGTTACCAGCAAACTGTTATGGCTATAACTATTGAGTTATGCAAATAGATATGCAAAGAGTTACTGCATTCATTAATGCAAATATTTCTACTTTGATTGTTCTCTGGCTACATATATTTTATTTGATTTGATATTTGTGTTGCCAAGACTTTATCATCCACAAGTTTTTTAGCTATGTGTATGGATGGAGTATTTCTTCAGCTCATGGACTTATACATTTTGTACAACTTTCCATTTCAGAGGTGACATTTCGTGTTCTTCAAATTGTTAAAGACCAAAGGTTCTTGACAACAGCAAATGAAAACTATACCAGCTAAAGCTCAGGAAAATGTTATGAGCAATCAGGATGAGAAAAGGAGACCCAGGTAGACTCCAAAGTGGAGTCAGAAGGAAATTCATGAACTTAGGCTCTCTTCTACCCAGTAGTGTTGACTTTGTTTTCTCTAAGTTTCTGTCTTCTTTAAGTCTTCTATCTCTCTTTAAGTCTCTTGTCTTCTCCTCTCCATTCTTCATTCAACCAGCCTCCACAGCAAGGCTTTCAAATGTTGGGGCTTTACTCAGCTGTGACTTGCATAATGCTGACTATGGCCCAAATTACATAATTTCAGAATTTGGAGATAGAATTCCAGTGTCTTATTTAAAAGGATGAATTAATGGTGTGGAGGCTGATAAAATATTACAGAAACCTGAGTAACCTAGTGTTCTGACTATAAAGGAGAGCCCTGCTTCAACTTGGTTTCATTCAGCCTTACCTCAATTCCATTTCATTCCTTTGATGTGTTGGAGAAAGCTAAAAATCCAAGTCCCCCTAGAAAATGACCATTACATTTTCTATTGTTCTGGGTTTTATGTAAAGAAAACATTATTAAAAATCATATTTCATGTACAAAAATTATATTAAAGAGTTATAAGAACTATAAAAATAGAAAGCTGCACTCATTTTCTCCAGTCTGCTTATTAAATAAAGGAGATGGTGCATATACTTGATTTAGTGAATGTGAATTAAACAATCTGTGTGTATTATGAGATGTATTGATTCACAAAGATTTCTATATAGCAGTATTATGTTTATTTTCTTATGCAAAATATATATGTATTGATAAATGAAAAGAAATGTAGTAAAGTAAAAAATATGACTTGCATTCTTTTTTTCTTGAGTTTCCCCTTTAGAAAGCCTCCTGATCATGCAGGTTATCATTTCAACCAAGAGCCTTCTTCTTTGTTTAAAGCTATTGATAGTTCTTGTGTGCCAAACTGCTTTCTCAAAGTCAGATTAGACCTACAGTATTAGTAACAAATGTCATCTCTACCAGGCAACATAAGGTTTTAAAAATATGCTGTGTACTTCCAATCTTGCACAACAGCAAGTTGGAGTTACAGTGTGTTGAAAGAGGATGTATAAGTGAAGGATAATTTCTGGATACTTATTTTAATTTCTCTCTTTCCCAGAACTCATGACCAGGATCAAAGAAGCAGTTTACATTCTACTCTTTGTCAAATGCTATTAACAGTGGTGAGCCCTAGGCATCAATTCTGGAAGTTTGTGAAGATAAGAACAATATGGATGCACAACAAATCAAAGATCCTAGAGTCCCAACCTTAATAATGAAACTATCAGCCTCTCCAGCCCCAGTAAAACTGTAAATATCTATAGCCACCAACATACCATCTATATTAACATGACTTTATTATTCCTGGAAATTCTTGCTCGGGAAAATAACATTCCAAATACTGTATTGTTTATTTCAGATACTTTCTGAAAGTCCCTCTATCTGAACAATAGATTATTCTTCAATAGTTTGCTACATTGGAGTCATCAAACTGCTTTTTACTCTTCAAGTTTCTTTTCAAACTCTCATATCTCTGTCTTTACTAATCTTAAACTATCATATCATATACTTAGCTTCCATCAGGCCCTCAGCATTGAAAACCTTTATTTATTTTATTTTTTAAAAGATTTTATTTATTTATTTCACAGAGGGAGAGAGATCACAAGGAGGCAGAGAGAGGGGGGGGGAAGCAGGCTCCCCGCTGAGCAGGGAGCCCGATGCAGGCCTCGATCCTAGGACCCTGAGATCATGACCTGAGCTGAAAGCAGAGGCTTTAACCCACTGAGCCACCCAGGCGCCCAGCATTGAAAACCTTTAAATAGCTCTTCCAAATATATAGATTTCCCAATTTTGTCCTTTACTTCAAAGATTCTCCTAAGACTCTCAAGATAGTGGCCTCTTTTATTGCAGTAAATAAACTTGGCATTGGTCCGTTAACAAGGTATTTTCGACTTAAGGAAGTCATCAGTATATGTGGCCAGGGGCTAAGGGGCAGACAAATGAAACTGATGAGCTGTAATAGTTGACAGAGTGACTGTCTTTTACCAGAGATAGTCCCTGTGAAAAATGTCTATAGTGGCAATGAAATTAAAGTGGACATTACGATGAATCCTGAGGACCTTTTTCACCCCACCATTGTAGGTTTTCGGTTTCTTTCCGTGTAAAATTTTGGCTTCTCAGATTTCCAAAACTTGAAACACAAGTCTTTTCATGGGAATTTTAATTTCTCCTCACAATTCAAGTGACCATTTTTTTTCCTCTCACTAAGAAAAAGAAATGTGTTCAGATATGCTGTTGCCATGTTTACTGAATTTTTAAAAAGAAAATGATCACTGAAACATCTTATGAGTGGGAAAAATATGATCACCAAAGCAAGGATTATGTACACCCAACAGTCAGAGTACTAATCTATGACTTTAAAATTTAAAAATACCAATTTATTACACATATACATTGCAAATAGCAAATATGGAAATGAATATCAAATTTGTGTTACATAGTTGTTGATGGGGAGGCAAATACTAAACTGCTATTATTCAAAGAAGAGACTATTTATTTCCCCTTTTTGTCATTACTTACCCTTTCTATTATATCCAAAGTGTAGTTTTAATTATGCGACAGCTGTTAGGCACATGTTATTTCTTTTGTTAAAGCTTATTCTATCTGAAATATGAAGGCTGCATTTATCAACTTCCTTTAAAAGGAAGTACAAGCCCAAGACATATCTCTGGAATATAAGGTATGTGCCAAAGAAATTTATATTTCTTGATTTTATTTTAATGAAAATCACTGCTCTCTCCACAGTGCACCCCTATTCATTAAGAAATAATTTTAAGAAGCTGCCTACTCTTAGAGAATTCTATTTCAGGAGTTCTTTTTAGCATTCCAGAACATTTTTAAATAACACTGTGAATTATTTTAAGGAAACTCATTTTCAAATACAAGCTAAATGGGAATCTTAGAAAACAATCTTACTGGAGTAAAAAATGTGCTTTGGAATACATTTTGCTATTTTACTGGTAAAGGGATTTTTTTCATCTGCAAAAGGATGTTTCCTAAGTATGGTAAGATTTATAGTTTTTTGATAAGAAATTTACAGTACTCTGACTTGTGATGACAGCCATTGCCCTAGAGACACTGTCATTGGAGTTTCAAGTATCCATAAAAACAGTAATAGCATTAAGCTTAATATCATACTTAACTCATTTATTTGATGTTAGGTGAAATGTATTTCAATATGATAGCAAATCAGGGAGTTCTTCTGTTGTCTCACTTTTTTTTAACTTGATAACCCTGAAGGAACTAATAAAAATACATTCTGCTTACTTTAAATTTTATAAGAACTCTTCAATCTTTTTGTCTCTGTCTCTCTCTCTCTCACACACACACACACACCAGTATTGCTTCCAGCAACATGACCAGCCTCCCCCAGCTTCTCTAAGCCAAGATGATGCTTTGTTTATTTATTTTCTCTGTTTTATTTTGGTTGAAACCAGCAGTAGCAAGTAATTCCTTTGATCTTGAAATAATTCTGTATGTTGTTTGCCTCATTCTTTCAGCTTCTTCAAAAGTCTTAAAGGCTTTTCTTCTTATTTGCTTACATTTATGGCAGAGATATCCGTAGAGAATAGAGTTTGCCTGATGGAAGTTTAGGGAGCTGGATTTCCATATAGGCTGTGTGTGTGTGTGTGTGTGTGTGTGTGTGTGTGTGTGTGTACAAGCATATGTGTGTGAGTGTGTCTCTGTGTTTACACTGTGGGCCCTGACCCCCAACGAAATCTCTCTCTTTTACTAAACTTTTTTCAGGCTCCTCTGTGTCCTCTTTTTGACTAGAACTCATCTTTGGGTCCTGATTTCAACAAGAGTTTATTAACACGTGTGTTGCACATGCACATGGGAATGGACAGTGATGAGTAACTCAAAGGGATGCCTAGAACTTGAACTTATATAGCATCTTAGCAGAGAATAATAATTTTGTAGAGGAATGGCAAGGCAAAGGAAAAGAACTTTGAATTTCTAAGATGGCAAATTGTGGGAAGATAAATATATGCAGAACTAATAAAAGATAAGAGCTTGTTAGTAAAGTTTATTATGTACATTCCTCTGGCGCCATATCTGGGTTGATAAATTTCTAGAGTTGTCTCTAGTAATTCACTTCTGTCCTTTGTGGTGGAGGAGAGGGGAAAGGAGACACCTTTATAAATTTATGTCTTGCTTTTAGGCAAATAGAGGGGGACGAGAGAGCTTTTTTTTTTTTTTTTTTTTTTTTTTTGCTTTTCTTGTATCTGCCTCTTTTCAATTGCTTTCAGTTCAAAATAATTTATATGCAAAAGAGGCATCCTTTGTGTGGCATATTCTGCTGCCCTCACCTGCACAGCTCAGTTTTAGCAAGAATCTCCCTTAGTCAGTTTAGAGAGAATCCCTCACTGCACTGTTGTTATCTGACCAAATTTCTCATTTCCCATTTTTGATATCTGACCATTCTGGCCTGTGTTGAGCAAGAATCCTCTTAATTCTGTTTAGCAAGAACCGTCCTCATCTTGATGCCTCTTCTTGGGAATTTTTCATCTACTGACAACCTCCTCCCCCCATTCTGTCCAATGGCTATAAATCCCCAGCTATCTTTGCTATCTTTTGTGTTAAGTCGATCTCTCTCCCCTATCGCGATAGTCTTGACACCTATCAAAATTGTTCTGAATGAACTTTTCCTTTCCACTTTAGTAAGTGTCAGAATTTTTTCCCTTAGTATCCCATTCATCAACAATTCAACCTAATTCTGGTCCTACAACAAGAAGTCAAATGGAACTGGAAATTTCACCTTGTAGAATTTCCAGGGACCAAACATCTCACTGCTGTTGTGCACTTTCTCTTTGGAGTTTGCAGAGTGATGTAGAAACACCAATACTGCATGCGTATTCAACAATATTCAGAGCTATGGTTAATAAGGATGTGGAGAGGGGTAATGGATGCAATGATTTCCCAACTTCCTCACTCCAACAGTTTAAGCAAGTCCCCTACCACCCCTTTTTGGGAGGTCTCATAGGTGTGACGCATTGGGAAGAAGTTTGAATCACTGAATTAGAGCAAAAGAATATTTATGTCAAAGAAAAAGTACAAAAGGGTTGATGATGAGGCAAAAATTCACCCGGAGTTGTGAAGACTGAAATTCGTGAGAGAAAGATGGAAAAGTACTCTCACTGATCTTCAGAACATAATCTTTTACTGTTTGTCTACTCTTCCTTTTTCTTTCTCCCTCCGAGATAGTAAGCCATTATATCATTTATGTATGCTGCCATTTATATGTCTCTCACAACTTTAATATGTATTATTTCAATAATCTTCAACATAATAGTCTGAAGTTGTTATTACTATACCTGTTTTATAGGGGAGGACTCTAAGCATGCAGAGATTAAATGATTTGCTCATGATCACACAGCTAATAAGTGGCAAGTCAAACTTTAAACTCAACCCCGATTAAAATTTGTTCTTTGGATATTTGCCAGTGCTTTTCACGTCTTAATGTGCATCCTTAAATAATCTGGAGGTCTTGTTAAAATACACATCCAGTCTCGGGAGCTCTGGGTGGGAACCAGGGATTCTGAATTGGTGGAAGATGCTGATGTTGCATTTCTCTGGGCCCCACTTTGAGTAGTACTTGATGGTCATTAATTGGAAGTTGTAATGTTTTCACTGATCATGTGCTTCATCATAATTTTGCCTCATTACTTTGGCATATGTCTGAAATATACTAAATTGATTTATCCCAAACTCCTCCTTCTTCACTCAAACCAAAGCTTCCCGGTATCAGCAGAATTCACCCAAATTCTCACTCAAGGTTTTTGCTTAGAAATCTCAAATGTAGTACTTTTTGGTTTTAGTCCATTCATCAAATCTTTCACTCTACTCACCATTTTTTTTCCCTCTCCTCTGAACTCTTTTCAATTTATCTACATCTCTTAGACACCTATAAGCAAAAAACTGAATGCTTTATTCCAGGTGTAGACCCATCATTCATATGGAAAATGCTATCACATCACGTCTCTCAGTTTTATGACACAAGTGATACAATCTCTTTCGGTATCGAGTCCAAAAGAACCCTGCACCATTTTGTGACTGAGCTATATTGAAGATTTCTATCTAACTTGACATGGTAATTTACAGCCTCAAATATCTGTGCTTCTTCAAAAGAACTAATTTACATCTTTGAAGCTGGATGACACTTTTTTTTCCCCTATAGCATAAATGTTTTATCATTTTGTTGTTACTGCTGTAAGCACACAGTCCTCTTCATTTCTTAATTTGGCTTGATTGTTGGTGGGGAGCCCCTTTCCTACCCTTTATAGCATATGGACTGCTATCAAAGGCAAATACATACTCTATATCCCAAATGCCTCTAGATTGAAATGATGAAGTTCAAGAGCTAGGATTTTCACTTGTTTGAGAGGAAGACAAGGTGTCATGGATTCTATTTTGGGAGGTCCTGTGAGGCAAGGCTAACAGGGGTTAGGAGCTGAATAACTGGTTAATACATTTGAACTTCTGTATGTTGTAAAACTTTCTTTTTCAAATTTTCCTTTGTTTTTCCTCCTGCTGCCACTGTGCTTGTGGTACCCTTAGCTACCTAGAAATGTTTTGAAAAATTCAAATTTGGTCTTAGGTGAACCAGGAGGAAAAGGACTGATTCATGTGTAGGCTGGGAGAGCTAAGTGGAGAGCCTGTTCTGAGCATAAGATCTCCTTTTAATTACATTTACACATATTTGAAAAAGAGTTGTACCTTTATATAAGAGGCTTGTGTTTATTCATTTTATAGTTAAATACTGGTGAATTGTCCTTTGCAGTGATAACTCTCCTAGAGGGATAGTAAAGTCACTCACTGAAGACAGCTGGAAAAGCCTGGAAAAATTTAGTTGTGTGTGTATGTGTGTGTGAGTGCGCATGTGTGTGCAAGCACATAAGAGAGCATGTTGTGAGCAGGCTAACATGGGAGGGGAAGGTAGATAAAAGGAATGAAAGAAAGGGAGGGAGGGGGAGATAACTAAAGGAAAATTCTAAATCTTTTTTTCCCCTTGAGTTTTTCCTAATTAGAATTTTCTATCACCAAGGCTTCTTTGGTTCTATAGTTGCGAATATTTTTTAATTCAGCAAATACATATTGAGGACCTTCTCTGAGTCATTGACCAGCTAGGAAGCAAATGGGGAAAGGCTGAAAAATATATGGTTGATGCCTTGAGGAGCTCATCTATTATCAGGTGAGGTAAATTTCTGGAGCTCAATTAGTTCTTCTTTTTATTACAGTCCTAGTTTCATTTTGTTATTTTATTCCAGGAAAACTTCATAAGAGGAAACAACTTCTTACTCTGGGAATAAAGGAAAATTCCTAGACAAATTTATTGTAGAGAGGTATTTGGGAAGGACCCTTAAGACTAGGCTGGGATTTTTGTTAGATAACTGTAGGTGAAACAAAATGTCACAGACTTTTGTTTTGGGAGACTCTGCAAGGCAAATTCCAAAACAGGGCTTAGCTGCTTGTGAGCTCAGGATAATAAATTTAAACTTGCATATAACTGTCAAACTTTTATAAAGCATTTATATAACAAAGCAATATTTCCCTGGAGAAAGCAGGAGAGAACTGTATATGTGTATACTCTTCCTCCCAAATAAATTTGTTCTTGAGAGCTGAAACTGAATCCTTCTTCTTGATTGCCTGAGTTATATTTGTTTAAATACTTTTTTGTATAACATGGAACAAAATCAAGGCTTGCCAATTAACACAGGGCTGGATTGCAGGGACATGGACTCCATAGCAATGATTCATTCCTACTTTGTTGTAGGACATATACAGTTTCCATCAGCATTAATGTGTGCCTAAAATTCTGTCACATGACATAGATTTGGTGTCTAAATTCATCTTATTGATGAGGAAACTGATGCAAGAGAGGTTAAATTGTCTAAGGCTAGTTACATAGTAGTTAAAAAGGATTCTAATCTCCGTATTTCTGACTCCAGAAACTGTATGTATAACTCAGACACTATATTTTTATGTATACAAATCTATACTCTTTTATGTATAAAATCCATACTCTTATGTCACATGAACAATTAGTTAACTCACTGTATCAATAAGTTGATGCTCAGTGAACTTACACACTTCACGTTCTACAGAAGAAACAAAAGATGACTACTACTTAGTGATACAACTCAAGAGCATATAAGTTAGCAGATATACACTTTTACATCTATAATTTAAATTCAATGTTATGCTAAGCACTGTAATAGAAGAATAAATTAATATTAGTGAAGGTTATACAGGGGAGATTAATTTTAACTAGAGGGCTTTGAAAAGATTTTTTTTTAACGTTCAGTTAGCTGACATATAGTACATCATTAGTTTTTGATGTAGTGTTCAGCGATTCATTAGTTGTGTATAACACCCAATCTTCATCACACATGTGTCCTCCTTAATACCCATCACCCAGCTACCCCACCCTACAACTCCCCTCCCTTCTTTAACCTTCAGTTTTTTCCCCGGAGTCCAGAGTCTCTCATGGTTTGTTTCCCTCTCTGATTTCTTCCCACTCAGTTTTCCCTCCCTTCCCCTGTGGTCCTCCATGGTATTCCATGTGTCTCACATAAGAGTGAAACCATATAATTGTCCTTCTCTGCTTGCCTAATTTCACTTATCATAATCCCCTCCAGTTCTATCCATGTCGATGTAAAAGGTAGGTATTCATCCTTTCTGATGGTTGAGTAATATTCCATTGTATATATGAACAACATCTTTATCCATTCATCTGTTGAAGGACATCTAGGCTCCTTCCACAATTTGGCTATTGTGGACATTGCTGCTATGAACATTGGGGTGAATGTGCCCCTTCTTTTCACTACATCTGTATCTTTGCTGTAAATACCTAGTAGCGCAATTGCTGGGTCATACGGTAGCTCTATTTTCAACGTCTTGAGGAACCTCTACACTGTTTTCCAGAGTGGCTGCACCAGCTTGCATTCCCACCAACAGTGCAAGAGGGTTTCCCTTTCTCCACATCCTCGCCAATATTTGACATTTCCTGTCTTGTTAATTTTTGCCATTCTAACTGGTGTAAGGTGGTATCTCACTATTTTGTTTTTCTTTTTAAGATTTTTTTATTTATTTGAGAGAGAGAGAGCATAAGTAGGGAGAGTAGCAGGCAGAGGGAGAGAAAGAAGCAGGCTCTCTGCTGAGCAGGGAGCCCAATGCAGGGCTTGATCCCGGCACCCTGAGCTGAAGGCAGAGGCTTTAGCGTACTGAGCCACCCAGGTGACCCCTCACTGTGGTTTTGATTTGTATTTCCCTGACGGCTAAGGAAGTTGAACATTTTTCATGTGTCTTTTGGCCATTTGGATGTCTTCTTTGGAGAAGTATCTGTTCATGTCTTCTGCTCATTTCTTGACTGGATTATTTGTTTTTTTGGGGTGTTGAGTTTGAGAAGTTGTTTATAGATCTTGGATACCAGCCCTTTATCTGTAATAACATTTGCAAATATCTTTTCCCATTGTGTGGGTTGCTTCTTCATTTTGTTGACTATTTCCTTTGCTGTGCAGAAGCTTTTTATCTTGATGAAGTCCCAAAAGTTCATTTTTGCTTTTGTTTCCCTTGCCTTTAGAGATGTGTCTGGAAAGAATTTTCTGTGGCTGATGTTGAAGAGGTAATTGCCTATGTTCTCCTCTAGGATTTTGGTGGATTCCCTTCTCATGTTGAGGTATTTCATCCATTTTGAGTTTATTTTTTATGTATGATGTAAGAGAATGGTCTAGTTTCATTCTTCTGCATGTGGCTGTCCCATCTTCCCAGCATCATTTATTGAAGAGACTGTCTTTTTTCCATCAGATGTTCTTTCTTGATTTGTCGAAGAGTAGTTGACCATAGAATTGAGGGTCCATTTCTGGGTTCTCAATACTGTTCTATTGATCTATGTGTCTGTTTTTGTGCCAATATCATGCTGTCTTAATGATCACAGCTTTGTAATATAGCTTGAAGTCAGGCATCGGGATGTCCCCAGCTTTGGTTTTCCTTTTCAACATTCCCCTGGGGATCCACGGTCTTTTCTGGTTCCATACAAATTTTAGGATTATTTGTTCCAGCTCTGTGAAAAATGTCAATGGTATTTTGATAGGGATTGCTTTGAAAGTGTAGATTGCTCTGGGGAGCATAGACATTTCAACAATGTTTATTTTTCCAAACCATGAGCATGGAATGTTTTTCTACCTTTTTGTGTCTTCCTCAATTTCTTTCATAAGTGTGCCATAGTTTCTAAAGTATAGAAATATACTTTAGAATATAAAGGATAGAAAAAAAGGATAGATCCTTTATCTTTTTGGTTAGGTTTATTCCTAGGTATCTTATGGTTTTTGGTGCAATTGTAAATGGAATTGATTCCTTAATTTCTCTTTCTTCAGTTACATTGTTAATCTATGCAGTGATTTTCAAACAAGATTTGAGCTCAAATGAGACTTAGGGTATATTTTAATCTCCAGCAGGTGATTATAGAGTTGGTTGGGGGCCGGGGAGAGGCAATTGGCAGACATTCAAGCAAAGACAACACTCTAGAGATTGAAGGATATGTTTAGGAAATAGCAGGTGGACTGAGATAAGCAAACTTAGGGAACTCAGAAGGGAGAAGGGACACTGACATGTGGGAAGTGAAACTGGAAAGTTAGGTAGAAAACGTTTTCTGGGCTGAATTATTTCAATTTTATTCCATAGTAAACTGGAGGCATCAGAAATTTTTGGACTATCATGTGACAAGGTCAGATCTATGAACTGGAGTCACTAAATACGAATAGTGGGTGACCAGAAACAGGAATTTAGTTAAATTATAAGAGGAAATGATTTACTAAACTATTATTTTGACTATGACCTGGAAAGATAGCATCACTTGTAGTTACTCTGAAGTTAAGCTATAATGCACATTGCAACTTTCAAATATGTCTTATTTATGATTAGGTGGAATTTGAGTGATTTATTTATTATCTAAAACAATTTCTATTCAGGACACTTGTTATTCTTTTATTTGGGACTTATGATATTTCATATTAGGTGATATAAAACTTCTAAATTTCATATAATAATATTTATTCTTAATTTATCAGTCATTCCAAACATTTTCACAGAACATTACCATTCTAACTATGGCATTTTGAGAGGAATGTTATACCAAGCAAATTTTAATATAAACCAGGATAGCTTAAAAGGAAAAAAAGATAGGCCTGAAGGGAGTTTTAAAAAATGAATGGATCCAAACTCTTTCCTTTAAGTTCTTGAGGAAGCAATTCTTTTTTGACAAAGAGATGGATGAGATGACTTATTGGGTCATTTTCAAACTTTAGTTTCCATGAGTCTGTGATTCATACATAAGAGAAATTGTTTTATCACATGACTGATGGTCCTTCCAATCCCTGTTTCCCTCCTGCCACCAAAAATAAGATTCCCCTAAGTATAAAAATGTTTCAAGCAGACTTTTTGACTCTGTAAGTCTCCTAGTGATATATATAACACTCAACATTGCTGTTTGAGATGGTAAATCACCCAAAGTTGAATTTATAGAATTCCAGAGATACATTTTGTTCAGCTACCCCCGCATTTTATATCCAAGTCCAGAATTCCCTGACAGTCTATTAAAACAAAGTTCAAAGCATTAAACAAAAACAATTCAGTGTATTGAAATTACTCATTTAAGCAAATTCTGATTTGATTTTCATTAAATTATATTTTATTTCCATGACTATCTAATTATCTGTTAATTATCTGCAGAGTTTGTTAAGAAAATCCTCAGGACTGGTAGTGAGCTGCAGGCAATGTATCAGCCCAGAAATTAAAAAAGGACTTTCCTGGCACAAAATGATTAGACATTGCATAAAGTATGTATTTATGTGTATATGTGCATGAATATTTAGAGTAAGTAAGAGACTCCTCTTACAGCCAACAACAATAAAAAATCCACAAAGAGTATGATTATCTGAGGTCAGGTGCCAATATCAGCTGAGTGGTTCCAAAATTTGGTTTTGGGTCAATAACATAAAGTAGGCGGAGCTGAATATGTGATTCTAAGGCAACTTGAAAGTAAGAAAATGGGGCAGAAGTGACCCTAGTTTAGTAATACTGCCTGGTTCTCAGCAGAACCAAATGTAAATCCTGTCAAGAAGACATTCACAATTTTTATCAGTGTAGTATTCATATAAAAAAATTAATCGCATATGAGCTCTCAATTAAAGGTCACTAGATACACACAGAACCAAATCACCATAGAATAGTCATCAAAATAATAAACAACAAATTTAGATTCCCTAAAACTTAAAAAATGCAAATATCAGACATAAACTTTTAAATCTGTATGTTAGAAATCTTTACCAAAATAAAAATGGGATAATAAAAATATAAGTTAATAAGAAACTATAGAAAATTCCAGACATTTGATAACTGTATCATTTAGAGTTCTCCAGAGAAAAAGAACCAATAAGATTTATCTATTTATCATCTATCTATCTATGCCCCCCCACACATATCTTATGCACCTATATATCTAGATATATGTAAATCACTCTCTCTATAAGAATATATATGTCATATACACATAAATATCTCTTTATATATTATTATACATATCTAGATATATATCTAGATACCTTATATCTAATAATAGATATCTATGATAGATAATATTCTATCTATCTATCTATCATCTATTAATTGAATGCTCTAGCTATCTGGATTTATTTTCATGAATTGACTCATGTCCTTGTGGAGGCATGCAGGTTTATAAATTATAGGACAAGCTACCAAGCTATAAAGTTTGGCAGGATTTCCATGTTATATTCTTTTTTTTTTTTTTAAGATTTTATTTATTTGTTTGACAGAGGGAGAGATCACAAGTAGGCAGAGAGGCAGGCAGAGAGAGAGGAGGAAGCAGGCTCTCCACTGAGAAGAGAGCCCAATGCGGGGCTTGATCCCAGGACTCTGGGATCATGACCTGAGCTGAAGGCAGAGGCTTAACCCACTGAGCCACCCAGGTGCCCCTCCATGTTATATTCTTGATGTACAATTCCTTCTTCAAAAAACTTGGTTATACTCTTAAGACCTTTAACTGATTAAATGAGGCCCAAGCACATATTGAGTAATCTGCCTTACATATAGTTTAACTGGTTTTAAATGTTAATCACATGTATAAAATATTTTCACTGCAAGAAGACTGATTTTAGATCAAACAACTAGTTGCCACAGCCTAGCCAAGTTGACATATAAAATTAAAGATCACAATAACAAATAAGATAAATTTTTAAAAGGAAAAAAGTGAAAATTGTTGAAATTTTAGCAGCAAAGTTGTCAGAATTAAATGGAAAATTATTATAGTGGAAGCTATACCTGAAGAAATTACCCAGATATACAAACAAATGGAAATTGAAAGAATAGTTAAGAGACAGAGTAAAAAAGTTCATATTTATGTCTAATTGGAAATCCAGAAAGAAATGATAAAATCAAAAGAGGAGAGTAATATTTGAAGAAAAAGTGACTGAAATATTTCCACAAATAATCCAAGATACAAATTAGCAGATATTAGAAGCATGATGCATCAAGCAGAAACCAAATGAAACAAATGCTACACATACCTCTATTGTCAGAAAATATTGAGTAAGAACAGTATGACATAGCTACATTAGTTACGCTAATTACAACTAAAATCCACACAAAAAGTACAAAAAGCTATTAGCTGGTGCCTTATAATACTCTAGGCACAGATGGTCTGGGGGGAGAATTCTACCAGTTCTACACACTCTTACATTTCTTATTCCACTTCATTCTCTTGATATCAAAATAAAACACCTTACAAGGAAAGAAACTACATATGAATAGCTCCTATTAACATAGATACAAATGTCCAGCAACAAAATATTAATAAATCAAAAATGGCCATATATAAAATAATAATACATTGTGACCAAGAGTTATTTATAGCAGGAATGCAAGGCTAGTTCAATATTCAAAAATCAATCAGTGTAATTCACCACTCAGAGGCTAAAAAAAGTAACCATATTAGGGATACAGAAATGCATTTCACATAATTCAACATCTTTCATAATAAATACTCTCAGAAAGTCAAGAATAAACCACATTTCCTTAACTTAGTAAAGGGCATTTCACTAGTTTTCTGTGACTGTTTTAACAAATTACTACAAAGTTAGTGGCATCACACAATCTATTTGTATTAGTGTATAGTTCTGGCAATTCTGGAATCCAAAATTTTTATCACCAGGCTAAAACCAAGGCTAAACTCTGGAGGAGAATCCATTTTTTTTTTTTTTTTTTTTTTTTCTCTTCCAGAGGCTGGCTACAATCCTTTGCTCATAACTACTGTCCATCTTCAAAGTCATCAATACCTGACTGAGTATATCTCATGTTGCATCATTTTGATGCAAACTCTTTTGCCTTCCTCTTCCATATTTAAAGGACTTTTGGATTACATTTGGCCCACCTGAATAATTCAGAATAATCTGTTTATTAAATCAGTTGATTAACAATGCTAATTAATATCAGTTGATTAGCAATGCAACCCTAATTTCCCCTTGCCATGTAACATAAATTATTCACAGGACCCAGGGATTTAGGGCATAGACATATTTGGGTGATATTCTGCTGACTACTACAGCATGTACAAAATCCCTGCAGCAAACATTTTATTAATAGTCTATAAACACTTTTCTTCTAATTCTCTCAAGTAAAGAGTGGTACTTCTTCTCTGTGTTCCCTTATCATTTCTACCCTAGGACTTACCCTACTTTAATGTATAATTGCTGGTTCATTTTCCTGTCCCACTAGACATGATACATTATTTAGCAGTGTATATCAGATCAGTGCCTGGTAAATAGAGTTCTTAATAAGTACGAGTTACAGAAAGCAGCATCCCCAAATGATACATGACTTAAGAAAACTATCAGAATGGGCTGCTATGTGAGTTCTTTCCTTTCTCAGTAGAATTGGTGTGTGTGTCCTCTTAAACACTAAAGGAAGGCTTAGTTTCCATGATCCCGGTACCATTTAGGCACACAGAACATACTTATTTGGGTAGAAAAACTTGCTATGGTGCTTTCTTTTTTATGGTGCTTTTTTCCCCCCCAAGATTATTTTGTAATATTTAATATAAAAAATGAATTTAGTGTATATGTAAGATATGACACAAACTTATAAAACAAAATCTCAAACCTCAGCAGTCAACCTACAAAACAAATTCCTAACAGCTTCATCCATCTCTGTGCTCCTTCTCTGTTCCATATCTCTATTCTCCTCTAGTATCATATTTTCTGACTTTTTAAAAATAATAACCATATCACTCCAATCTTTTTTCCTTAAGTTTGTGCCTTATATTTCCTGTACTTAACTCACTGCTTTGGCCAGTATGCTCAGTAACAAGCTTAAAAGAAACCTATCTTTTTCAAGATTTTAAAGAGACTTCTTCCGAAGTTTCATTATTCAGACTAATGCTTGCTATAGATTTTTCATGTATTTCTTTTATTAGATGAAGGAATTTTCTATTTCACCAAGAATGTTTTCTAAATAAAAAATAATGCTGAATTATTAAATAATTTTGGATATATGTATTTACAGTGATCATGTTGTTTGCTCTTTTAACAAATTATTTGATGGTTTACTTTTACAGATTTTTTTTTCATGTTAAAAACTTTTTCAATACTTTGGTAAATACATTTTGTACTTTTAAAATATTCTTTTCTTTAAAACCTTCCATTGTCAACTCTTCATTTCAATGAAAGTAAAATAAGACAGATCTTAACATTTCATTTGAAAGCTGCTTAATGTTACAACT